>CM056049.1:221708243-222212504 GCA_029574335.1 Rana kukunoris
TGGTCTCCCATCCAGGCACTAACCAGGCTCTACCCTGCTTAGCCTCCGAGATCAGACTAGATCGGGCGCTTTCCGGGAGATGCGGCCTCAAGGACCTCACGGGTAGTTGAAAAGCAGTGCCCGAACCGGGACCTGAACCCTGGACCCTCAGATCAAAAGTCCGATGCTCTACCAACTGAGCCATCCGGGCCCCTTTTAAAGAGCACTTGGTCAGGGGAAAGAGTGCCTGCAAGCACAAATATTTCCTGGCAGACGTGCATAAAGACTACCCTCTCGTCAGCTTTAGGCGGCAGAAAAAATTCTGTCCGGTCGTCCCAATCCTGGAAAAACCAATTCCTCTAACAGAGGATGGACCAGAAAAGCTGCGTTGCTTAAAGGCGCTTTTAAAAGAACCCAAAGAGGATACCGCAGGAACCTGAGGCTCTGGAAATGGCAAATTGAATGCCAAGCGGACCATGTCTGTCAAAGACTGGACCCACAGACTCTCCGCCTGGGAGGCTGAAAACGATTCTTCAGTGGTAGATCCTCTAGGTTCTGTCCCTCTTGGCGATGGGGATCTAGTCCGCTTCTTGCCAGAAAAAGAGCCAGCGATCATAGCTGTTAACCTCTTTTCTCTAGCCCCCCCTAGGGTGACGGCTAGCATCTCCTCTGTGATAACACAGGGTTGGGCCGACCTGGGCCAGCCTCAGCACCAGACCCCCTTAATGGCTTATCCAGGGTGACCCCTATAGGAATAACCTGTGGGGAAAGTATTGGCATATTATCAGAACCAGAGGAGGAACCCCTTTGTCTTTGCCTTCTCTCTTTTTTTTTTTGTGTTTTGATCCTGAACCCTTGGAAGCCATAATACAAAACCGAAGGACTCCGCTTACAACAACAGACTGTTATAGCCAGGAGTAAAATAAGGTTTAGGGGACAATAGGATCACTAATGCCCCAAAAACGGTGGGGCTCAGTATGTTTTCTTTTATATATTATTCACCACATACAGCCCCACCCCAACATGTTTGCCAGCATTCAACCTGTTGCCAAGGGGATTTTGGCTTAACAAAAAGTATTGGAGCCGACTCCAGCATGTAGTACCCCTTCTCGCCACCGGGAGTCACTGTGCTGCCATCTCTACGTCCTCTCTCCAGCTCAGCTCTGAACTGAGCTAAGAACGCGCCTGCTGTGTATAACAGCAATTAAAGGCACGCCCACTCTACACTGCAGTCACACTCCCCGCCCCCCCCCTCCCGAACGGCGCGAACATTTTCTATATGCAAGCGCGCGTGCACGCGCGCGCGCGACTGTCGGGGGAGGAGAGCCCAGGAGGAGACGCACTCTGGAGCCCAGGAATGTAGGTTGGAGGACGCATCAGGCGGCAGATTTGAATCCCGGCAAGGTAAGGCTAACACAGGCCCCTAAGGAGTCCCTTTAGCCTAGAGACAGATCTGTTTTTTTTTTTTTTTTTTAAAGATCTTCAACCAGCGAGCAGCAGGTAGCTAGCAAACATACATAGATAGGTAGGGGGATCAAGTTATGGGGGGAAACATTTCAGGGCATCCTGTCTATCAGACATAGTGACCATGGTGCCAATGCAGAGCATACTCAGGCTACCCCCCTTAAGATCTCCCCTGGAGAGCCTGCTGTCGAACCAAGTCCCGCAGGCTCCCCTCTTACCTGCTCCATGCCGCAGGACGTTTTGCAAAAACGGTCCAATCTTCTCCCATCTCCGTGGGTAGCGTAGTAGACCTTCAGGCCCTGGGGTCCTATGAAGGTACCCACTGTCCTGGACCTATATAGCACCCTGGCAAACAGGAACTTATGGTCTTTACAAACTCCAAGTCCTGGGCCCAGGGTCCAGCCCTCCAAAGAGGAGCATTATAGGCAAAACCCCACGGTTTGGGGCCCGGGTACTGTCCACTTTGGCACTGAGGCTCCTTGGACAGATCTGGTTAGCCCGCCCTTAATCCCAAGGATGTGGAGCAAAGCTATTCCGTGACCAACACCTAAGACACTGGCGAAAAAACTGAGGGACTCCCTCTAGGGGAGGGGGTTATATAGGGAGGGACTTCCTGTTTGTTTGAGATTGCCAGTGTCCACACCTGAAGGTACTCCATATAACCCATATAGTAATGAATATGCCGCTCTGTGTCCCGTGATGTACGAGAAAGAAAAATATGTTTTGGTGTCTTGCGCGGCATCCATCGGCGGCCTCATCGGGTCCGGTGTCCGTCTGCGGCTTCGGGTGTCCTTTTCGTCGGGTCCGGCGTCCTTCTGCGGCATCCTCCCCGCTCGATCCCCGCACCGAGTTTGAATACTGCTCCTGCATATACCGAGCGCAGTACACTCGTGTATAGTCGGGCAGGCTCGGCTACTCTCGTGCTTACGTCCTGTACGTCCAGGACGTGAGTGCGAGAGGAGCCGAGCCTGCCCGACTATACACGAGTGTACTGCGCTCGGTATATGCAGGCACAGTATTCAAACTCGGGGCGGGAAATCGGGTATCGGCGTATATCGCGCACCCACGATTTTGCCCTGATTTTCAGGGCAAAAAAGTGCACGGTATACGCCGATAAATACGGTATGTATTAACTATTTAACTTTCTAATATTAGTTTACATCAAAACTAGTTGTTAAATCTACATAGACAGTAATTATTACAAGCATTTTGAATGCCCAATATTTCTATTTAGTACACACTACTATGACACATACAAAGGATTTGTGGCTCTACACATTGGAAATTATACGTCGGCAGTATAACATACTTGTCATTCTCCTGGGATATGTAAAGGCGATTGGATAAACTAGCCAGGAAAGCTTCCACAATAACTGGGTCAATGGTTAATCCTGCCTTTAGACACCTGAAATCAAAAATGGAGAAAATTAATATGACAGATATTAGCCTAAAAAAATATTTAGATTAAAGGCTGTATTTTTATTTAGGTTTCCCATGGCTAGTTTTCATTTTATGATAACATTGTGTCCATTGCCCTACTGCATTAAGCCAAAGCAGATTTGGATTTGCATACTGCCATACAGAGTGTATCTTGGACATTTTCCAGTCTTTTTGTTGGTTTAGTAAGGTCATCGCTATAGTAGTTCACATTCTGATGACGATGCAGAGACAGCCTGCAAATGGATGTTTCCTGTCAGCACAAGTATTACTGTTAAAGGGGTGTTCCAGTCTTTTTTTATGTTTATTAAAAGTCAGCAGCTACAAAAAGTGTAGCTGCTGGCTTTTAATAAACATACCTTACCTTCTCAGCGGTTCCAGCGACACGCCGGCCGGGGAGCGGCGTCTTCATTCCAAATGTGTGCACCCAGCCATGACAGCTTTCGGCTACACCGCCCGGGCACCCACTGCGCATGCGCGAGCGGCACTGCGCCGTCCCTTTGGACAGGCGATCGCCTGGGACCTGTGACGTGTCCCAAGCGATTGCCCACAGGGAGGGGCTGCAGTAAGGCGATTAAGCTAATCGCCTTACCAGCCCCTCGGCGGAAGTGGGACAGGAAGTCCCACTCCTCTTGAAACCCCCACTCCCCCCCCCCAAATGTGGCATGTAAGGGGGTGAGGAGTGGGTTAAGCGGAAGTTTAATTTTTGGGTGGAACTCCGCTTTAAGAAACCAGAGAGTGAAGCATTCTAGATATATAACTGGTACTCAGTAGCAGACTGACAAGTCATGGGGCCCCCGGGCAATAGAAGATTATGGGGGCCCCGGGCTTACAGATGGCCACCATGCCAGGAGGCAGTGCAGCTAAAATCTCAGGATTTTCACATCAAAAGCATGTCGGTTTCAGACATATCAGGGCAAATGTAAAAAAAAAAAACACATACTGTCCCTAAATTTAATTGAGCCTGGCAACCCTGATGGGGCCCCCTAGTGGAATGGGGCCCTCGGGCAGTGTCCGAGAGCCCCAATGGTCAGTCCGCCCCTGCTGGTACTACTAATCAGAAGTAATATATGTCTTACTAAATGTCATATTTTCAAAAACTTGACATTTTTTTATAAAAAATACCTGAATAAAAAAAATAGATCAGATTTGGAAGTCACCCTCAAGAAAACATTAGCTGCCAAACCCATTCATAATTTTTCTAGTTCAGGTCAGTTACGTTGGGCATCAACTCCACCGTTCTTCATCCAATGTCAAACAATACACTCATTAACTTACCCTGTTGTTTTAGTAACACAGCCACAAACTCTATTACCTGCATATGTTCTCAATAGCAATGTCCCGCAGCTGTTCATACATAGATGGTTGGCTCTTCTTGCCATGAATAACGTTCATTGTGGATTCAGAGTGTTCATTGGTGATGCTAATCTTGATATCATTGCCTCCTAAGAATATGGGAAAGTTGGAAAAGCATGCTGTAATAATGATTTTCACAGACTGGACAGTTACACCAATTACACAACTACTTTCAAAAGCTCCCACATTTACTTGGAGAACATTAATAAAAATAAAACAGCTATAAAAAACTAAATTCAGTTGTGTGTACAGTCACATTCAAAAATAAAGTATGAAAAGTAAACTTTAAAATAAAAAATACTTCCTTTGCAATTACAGGACCTATACAAAAAGTTACTATTGAAGTTCCCCATAGCCAAATTAAAATCTCAGCAAAAGATCTGTGAATGAATAAACTACAAGTCCCGTCTACCACCCATGAGTGCAGCAATCAGTGCACTTGTACTGTACTGAAACTTTCTCCAGCTCTCCAACTGAAAGCCCCTAAAGGGGTACAAGCAGAGAGCTGAACAAGTGTCTGTAGGAGCCTGGAATTGTACCTGCAATCCACTTATCACAGGTACAAGACTTTGTAGGCTGCTGTAGAAATAAGTAATGCATGCATTATGTTATTCCTACATAAAAGTAAAAAAAATCCAGATGATCCACATGAAAACTAGGCAACTAGTATGTATAGAAGGGGGGGTAAATCATCTCATGCAGAATCTCTTTTAGTAAAAACTAGTTTAAAAGAGTACCTGGCTGATGTTGGCTGTGATATTTGTACAACTTCACCAGCACTGGAGATGGTATAACCAAGAAATCACGAAGAGATGGAGTCACAGAATGAACAACTACAGGGAAACGCTCACAAAGGCGCCCCATGCCCTGAGTAAAAGAAAGCAAATTGTAATATATGTATTTTTTTTCATGGTTACCATATCAAAACAAACACATGGAGATCAACCTTTAGACATTAAGGTGCTCTCCCTGCAAACTCGACTGTCAAAAACCAACCTGTAAGCAGCAGATCAGGAGAGGCATGTGAGCTATGATAACTTTGCTGGATGTTTTGGACTGCAGTTTCTCAGAAAGTTTGATGCACAGGTTTTCTGCACCTTTAGTGTGAAAGGCAAAAAACAAAACGTATATTAGAATCAAACCACTGAAGAGCAGATTTTCCTGCAATGTTCATCACAGCTTTACCTTGCTCATCCTTTACTGCCCATACCATGAGGTCCACACAGGCAGCATTTGCTTGACACCTGAGCTTCAAAGGGCTTAGTTCATTGTGTAACTTTTCTACATCATGAAGTATCTTCTGCAGCTCTGACTGGCTACTGTTGAACTGTTCAAGCACAAAGTCATGGATCTCCTTCACAAATGAGGTTGGGAGGTCTAAAGAGGCAAAGTTGAAGAGGTTTATCAGTAATAACATTATCTTGATAAACACAGATTCTAAAAATCAAAGAATTTAAAGACACATATTTAACAATATCAAAGTGGTTGTAAATCCTTACCCCCTAATCACTGTTTGGCGGTTAAACGCCTCACATCACACACATAGATTTAAAAAAATCATCCTACATGCATTGTACCCGTTTATCAGCAGACCTCTCTTCTCTACAGCCTCTTAAAGCACACATTTTACACAGCATTTCTCAGCTTCAGGAGGCAGGGAGCGGATGTCACACACTGCACAGCATACAGCAGGGAGCGGAGCGTAATCTCAGAGGAACCCTACAAGGTCTCAGGGGGAAACATACACAGCTGAGGCTGTCAATCACCTGCTGTGTGCTGAGGGGTGGGGGGGGGGCATGGCATCTGGCGGGATTCTCTGGTGTCTGTCAACAGTGAATCATGCAGATAGAGGAATGACACAGCAGACAGAAAACATACTAGATGTATTAGTTCAGGGCAAGTACACACGATAGAAAGATATGCTTTGGTTATTTTTAATTTCATAGGTTTACAACCACTTTAAGGATGTGTTGTCCAGGCATGGGCTAGATGACTACACTACGCTCCAGCCAAGGTATCAGTGAAGCCTACTGAGAAGAATTCAAGACCATCTCTAGCTGACCACGTACCGTGATGCTTTCATTTTTGACATTTGAATAAATTTGGATTACACCGTTTTTCAAGTGTTACAGTACAGTGAGGCAAACATAGTTTAGCATTCATATGTGATGAGCCAATACAGCCCATGTGTCAAACTCAAGGCCCGTGGGCCAAACCCATCCTGCCAGGCCATTTCATGTGGCCCTTGCACCAGAGGCTTTTTTCAGCCCTGAGAGTGATGCAGAAGTCAGAGCCAGGGAGAGGTGGAAGTGAGACATTGGCAGCCTGTGAAAGAGTGCTGAACCCATAGCACAAACCTGTACTCTGTAGACAGCGCACCCCTGAACACTGCACACTGTGCACAGTGCACCCCTGAACACTGCACACTGTGCACAGTGCACCCCTGAACACTGCACACTGTGCACAGTGCACCCCTGAACACTGCACATAATGCACTTCTCGTATTTATTGTGGTTGAGTTCCTGCACCTATTCTCTGAGAAAAAAAGCCCTGGATAAATGTGTTCAGTGTTACAGATACAACTGGCCCTTTGAGGGTAACCATAATTCAGATGCGGCCCGCAATAAAATGGAGTTTGACACCCGGGCAATACAGGGTCAACATACAGTCAGTACGGAGGATATATAAAAATAACAGCAGACACTAAATGTGGCGGTAAACAATGCAATGAATGCAAACTATGCAATAAGTAATAGCAATATTTTAGTGGTATATAGTCCACTTATGGACTGTTATGGAGTTTTGTTCTTTATGTTCTCGGAGCTCCAATTTATTGCTGTAGGTAAATCATCCAAATGTAGTTTGCTTTTCCGTCATAACCCCTAAACAAACACCAAATATATTTCTTTCTGCAAAAAAAATTTAAAAATCAAACAATAAAATGTGTCTGGCATAAACACTTACCTTTCATGTTATACAGTGTATCTCTGAGCATTTTAAACATTGCTACGTACAGTGGATCACTGAATGTTTTATAATACAGGTCCGCAGTTGGATTTCCCTAAAGAAAAAAAAAAGAATTGGATATATATAAATGTATTTCACAGTACAGTATAATAAAAACACTAAAATATCATCATATTCGGACATGTTTTGTGAAACAGTTTACACTGTACACCAAAAGAATCACTGTGAATTGGAGAACATACAGTACATTTTATAGAGCAATGTGGTTTGCGGTGCACAATCTACAACACAGTGTACATGGCACAGCATGTATATCACTGTGTACAGGGTATATTTGTGCCATATATACAGCAAACAGCCAAACTGAGATAACACCTTCTTTATATTTGTTACAAATTCCCATTCACACGGCATTATATATACAAATAAATAAAGTTTTCTTCTGCAAAAAAAGAAAGAAAAAAGAAGGAGGTGGAAAGGTAATGTTTACTATAATTAACCCTGTCTGTACTGTGATGGCAGATATAATTATAAGTTTTAAATTAGATTTAAAAAACCGTCTGTCCGAATTAAGGTTAAAAAGAGAAACTCAGGCCCAAATTTGTCCTCCACTTTCAGTACGTTCAATGTAGTTTGCAGTCTGCCCAAAAGACAAGCAAAAAGGTAAAAATATATATATATAAAAAAAGAAATAAAAAAAAGTTTAGTGAATAGAAATATATAACAAATATATAGTGGGTTTTTTCAAATTTGACTGCAGATGTAGAAACAACACTTTATGCCCAAAGGTACTCTGGGTCTTTCACAGCTCTATGAATGCCCCTTTGACCACCCTGAAAGAGAGAGAAGACAGTACACATAGGGGTTGATTTACAAAACTGGCGCAGCTCCGCATGGAAACCAATTAGCTTCCAGTTTTTTTTTTCCAATTCTTAATTGAACAAGCTGGAGGTAAAAGCCGATTGGCTACCATGCACATATGTCTGCACCAGATTTTGTACTCCCCAGATTTACTAAATCAATCCCATAGTGCACTAGGAAATAATGGGAAGAATAGTATTGGAGTGTAGATAAAGCAAAGCAGAGACACTCAGGAGTGCAGTTCAACACTGAAAGGAAAGCAGAGCAGAACTGAGTGATACACTAAAGGGAAAAGCAGAGAAGGAGGTGGCATGTGTTCCTTGAGGATGTAATATGTGCAATAATCCAGTACCAGTAATAGAAAGACAAATATGTATATAGGGTTTTTGAAAAAGTGAATCAGGTTAATTACGTTACTGGTTTTAAATTTTGTTTGTAACCTTTCAATTATTACAGACTCTGGCAAAATTGACAGGTTCAGTGTTAACTGCATTGTATAACCAGCATGTGATCCAAAGTTGGCATATAAACTGCAACTAAAATACATCTCATTTTAATAACAAAGTCAGGTGTAGGGAACTCGAAATCACAAACCTTTACAGAGCTAGCAAGAAATACAGTGCCTTGCAAAAGTATTCGGCCCCCTTGAACTTTGCGACCTTTTGCCACTTTTCAGGCTTCAAACATAACGATATAAAACTGTAATTTTTTGTGAAGAATCAACAACAAGTGGGACACAAATCATGAAGTGGAACAAAATTTATTGGATATTTTAAACTTTTTTAACAAATAAAAAACTGAAAAATTGGGCGTGCAAAATGATTCAGCCCCCTTAAGTTAATACTTTGTAGCGCCACCTTTTGCTGCGATTACAGCTGTAAGTCGCTTGGGGTATCAGTTTTGCACAACGAGAGACTGAAATTTTTGCCCATTCCTCCTTGCAAAACAGCTCAAGCTCAGTGAGGTTGGGTGGAGAGCATTCATGATGATCTCTGCGCTTTAAACGGACCTCTGAGACTATCACAGTGCAGGTGCATTTACTTGATTACACACAGGTGGATTCTATTTATCATCATTAGTCATTTAGGTTAACATTGGATCATTCAGAGATCCTCACTGAACTTCTGGAGAGAGTTTGCTGCACTGAAAGTAAAGGGGCTGAATAAATTTGCACGCCCAATTTTTCAGTTTTTTATTTGTTAAAAAAAGTTTGAAATATCCAATAAATTTCGTTCCACTTCATAATTGTGTCCCACTTGTTGATTCTTCACAAAAAATTACAGTTTTATATCTTTATGTTTGAAGCCTGAAACGTGGCAAAAGGTCGCAAAGTTCAAGGGGGCCGAATACTTTCGCAAGGCACTGTAATCATTTCAGATGAGGATTAAGTAGGACAGACTACACCTATTTCCTGTGAGTAGTAATCAGCTAGGATTATTCCTGCATAATTTGGGGAAAATGTATAAATAGTACCTCTGTAACTTCATTTATCAGGGAATCTAATGAGCTCAGCATTGGATCTGCCACAATCTGCTTCACCTGCAAGAAAAAACAAACGGTTTAGTATGAGGGAAAAAAATTAAAATAAATCAAGTTTGCATTATTATCACCTCTCTTCATATATAAAATACATCAAAGAAATACAATAATGTTACAGTCTCATAGTGCCATGCATACTGTACTTATTTAATAGCAAGCCTTTAAAAAATTTGGTTCGGAAGATAAACGCATATCTATGGTAAGTTAGTTATGTTGTAAAATAACTGCAGTAGACGTTGATTTTTGAAGTGGTAGTAAAGTTATTTCTTTTACTTTTACCTAAAGATAAGCCTATAATAAGGCTTACCTGTAGGTAAAAAAAAATCTCCTAAATATATTACCCTCGCAATGAGCCGCAGAATGCAGCGGTGCATGCGCACAGGGGATTCTCGGCTAAAGGCCTGGCAGCCGCCAGACCTTGCCAGAAAGAAGTCTCCAGCGTGCATGGAGTGACGACATTGCGGCTCCAGCCACTCACAGCGCAGGAGCCGCGATACCCGGAAGACACCCCGAGGCGAAATGTCAGCTGCCTCGGCGTGGACCGAGAGGGACACCGACGCCTCGTTCTAAGGTAAGCATTTCATAATACTAGCTCATTATGCCTTTTCCCTTACAGATGTAAACAGAAAAAAAAAAAAACTTTCTATGGCCAGCTTTACCTTTTCTTTTCTCCCATCCACTTTGATTGACAGTGCGAGTAAAAGGAGAAAATCTTGATTAATGGCTGGTACACACAATATCGGCTGATTCAACAGAAACCGCCTGACACCCGGCCCTTGTGTTCAGCAGCCTATCTGACAGAAGCTGGTCTACCGACTGGTTAAATCAACCTAACCATAGGTGCACTTCTATGCCACAAAATTCCTTTCCACACATACTCTCTCCTATTTGGTCTACAGAATGGCTTTTATTGAACAGGCATGCTGGAAAACCAGCATCCAATCAGCACCTGCAGTCAATGGCTGCGAGCGCTGATCACCGTGTTCTCGCGCGGGGGGGGGGGGTCCTAGCTTCCCCTTAAAAACACAAGATTGCTGTACTAAGATTGTTTTACAGCGACCTACCAGTTTTCTTTTCATTTAACCCAGCGTGTGTACCCGACATAAGCTCAGGTTATATTTCAGTCAGAGCTTACAACTCTGTTCCAACACACGTGTGAAAGAGCTTGGCCAACAAAGCTCTCAAATGGAAGGAAGAATGTGAGTCCCACTGAGGTTGATTTACTAACGGCAATTTACAGACCTTGCACTTTAAAGGTGCAGTTACATGCTGCAGGAGCAGTTGCTCTAAAGCTGATTAAGTGAGGGCGGGCTCTGCTGACTTCTATTATCCAATCACGTGCAAGTAAAAATTCAGTTTCCCTATTTTCCTTGCATGTGATTGGGTATTCTTTGTAAAGTGAAACTTTACCTCATTTACTAAGCTCTGGAGCAACTGCACTTGCAATGTGCAAGGTGTACACGCTTTTGGTAAATCTACCCCACAATTACAATACCTTAAAGTACCGTGTGTATCTCATTGCACATACTTCTCCCTGCCATTGTGGGAGCAAAGGAAGGCTGTGTACCTGTTGCTTTGCTCTGCATGGGCAAAATCACAAGCTCCATTAAATGGCATTGAAGAAGTAAGACTTCGAATCCACTCTAACCAGTTGAAAAAGTAATGTGTAACTACATCTAAGCTAAATCTATCATCTTTGAAATGGTTTCTCTGAAGGAAAGATTGTGTGATCATACCATGCTCTGTAGTTGACGTAGGGTTTCTTGTGGAATGTCAAAATCCTTGTGGTTTACACCAGTGAAAAGAGGAGACACAGAGAAGCTGGAGCTGATGGTGGTGAGGTAATAATCTGGGTCTACTGCACTGCCATCTGGCAGATAGGAACCTGAGGGGATAGAAACAGTAATATTGCTGGGTGTGAAAATAGAAAGCCATCTTTTTCCATTAGAGCATCTAAGTTGCAAGCTTACTTGCACGATTCTGGCTAGAATGAGAATCACAATTTTTTTGCTTAGAAGATGGATCACGATTCACGTGGGGTAACATCATCTTTCACATTAAAACAAAAAAAAAAATTGGGCTAACTTTTTTTTTTTATTATTTTTATTAATTGAAGTGTATTTTTCCTAAAAAATTGCATTTGAAAGACCGCTGGGCAAATACAGTGCGACATAAAATATTGCAGCAATTACCATTTTGTTCCCTAGGGTCTCTGCCAATACATAATGTTTGAGGGTTCCAAGTAATTTTCTAGCAAAAAGTATTGATTTTTAACTTAAAAGACAAGTGTCAGAAAAATATTTGGACTTTAAGTGGTTAAACTTCCTGCATTTAGCCTACGTTCACATTGGAGCGATTTGTCATGCGATTTGAGAGATCAAATCGCATGACAAGTCACAGCCTATTGCCGGCAATGGCACTGTTCCAATCGGTGCGACACCGATTTTGCGGCGTGGCACTGATTTGCAAAAGTAGTTCCTGCACTACTTTTGCCGATTTCAGGTGCGATTTCTATAGACATCTGTGTATGAGGCCACACAAATGTCTATCAAGTAGCACCTGAAATCGCGCTGACCTTGCTACTTTGAAATCGCGCTACTTCAAGTAAAGTAGTGCGATTTCAAAGTAGCATCAGTGTGAACCAGGGCTTACACACAGAAGTTTGCTATAAGAAGGAAGTTAGTTACAATGTTTCATGTTGTTACAAACTTGGCAGACCATTTTTCCTTTACACACAGAAGTTTATCCCTTTGATCTAAGATGGAAGCATTAGTTACAATGTTTCCTGTTAAGAACTTGGCAGACTGCCAGGATATTTTCTTTTGACAGCTGAGTGAGCAGATAAAGTCTCTCCACTTGTTATATGAATCAGCAAACTCTGCATTGGAGATTGTCGGGGGGTTGAATCACGATTTTTTAATGATTAATTGTGCAGCTCTAGCTATAGTACAGAGGTTTTTGAACCAGAATTATTAAAGTGGTCTGAAAACAAAGCACTGCTTATTCAAACTATACCAAACAAACACAGTAGTATGCATTGCCATGAGTTCTCACATATACTGTCCTGTGTCCATGGACACAGCTTTATTGTAATGAGCTACCAAGGGTTATACTGTCACCCACAGCAGCAATGGAAACTAAACACACAGAAATTGAAGGGCAGCTTCTGACAGGCTATAACCTCTCACACCCTGCCAATTTAAGCAAGCAGTCCAAACAAGCGTGGGCAGGCACACCAAACTAAGGCGAACCAGCTCAACAAGAAAAGGCCCATAACAAGGAGAAAAATGGGAATTTCAAAACGTTTTAACTAAATCTAGGATACGTATACAAAGGGAGATGCATCAACATTGTGGAATACAGAGAATGTGTGAACAGAAGACCAAGTTGCAAATCTAAAAAGCAGAAGCCTGGTAACAAAAAGCCCATAGAAGAATGGGCTCTGGAGAAGTGGGCTTTTAATTGGGAAAAGAAGACATCTATCCCACAACTTATAGACCTACACAACAACCTGTTGCATCCATCCAAGACCTTTTGAAGTAAAAAAAAACAAGTGGCGTAAGAAATAATTCTAATGGCACCACACTACAACCAGACACTGAAAGGTGACAAAAGTCTGAAGAAAAACCTTGACATCCGTCAGCTGAAGAAATGAAAATCATCATTTTACCCCCATTACATTTAAAATTATGCCACCCAGGAAAGTGACAAAAAGATGGTCCTCCAGAAAGCATAAGCCCAACAATGCCTTGCTGTTTGCTCTGCAGATCTGAACAAAAGGACAAATTACCAGATAAATTACTCGGCTAGTATCCAGCAAAGTATCCAGCAAAGTGTCACACAAAGTTTACACAACAAATACTCAGGTCCATAAATATTGGGACATCGACACAATTCTAATCTTTTTGGCTCTATACACCACCACAATGGATTTGAAATGAGGAACAAGATGTGCTTTAACGTCAGACTTTCAGCCTTAATTTGAGGGTATTTACACCAAAATCAGGTCAACAGTGTAGGAATTACAACAACTTGTATATGTGTCTCCCACTTTTTAAGGGACCAAAAGTAATGGGACAGATTAACAATCATAAATAATTTTTTTAACTTTTTAATACTTGGTTGCAAATCCTCTGCAGTCAATTACAGCCTGAAGTGTGAAATGCATAGACATCACCAGACGTTGGGTTTCATCCCTGGTGATGCTCTGCCAGGCCTCTACTGCAACTGTCTTCAGTTTCTGCTTGTTCTTGGGGCATTTTCCCTTCAGTTTTGTCTTCAGCAAGTGAAATGCATGCTCAAATCGGATTCAGGTCAGGTGATTGAATTGGCCATTGCATAACAATCCACTTCTTTTCCTTACAAAACTCTTTGGTTTCTTTCGCAGTGTGCTTCAGGTCATTGTCCATCTGCACCGTGAAGAGCCGTCCAATGAGTTCTGAAGCATTTGGCTGAATATGAGCAGATAATATTGGTCGAAACACTTCAGAATGCATCCTTCTGCTTTTGGCACTAGTCACATCATCAATAAATACAAGAGAACCAGTTCCATTGGCAGCCATACATGCCCACGCCATGACAATACCACCACCATGCTTCACTGATGAGGTGGTATACTTTGGATCATGAGCAGTTTATTTCCTTCTCCATACTTTTCTCTTCCCATCACTCTGGTACAAGTTGATCATGATCTCATCTGTCCATAGGATGTTGTTCCAGAACTGTGAAGGCTTTTTTAGATGTTGTTTGGCAAACTCTAATCTGGCCTTCCTGGTTTTGAGGCTCACCAATGGTTCACATCTTGTGGTGAAACCTCTGTATTCACTCTGGTGAAGGCTTCTCTTGATTGTTGACTTTGACACACAAACACCTACCTCCTGGAGAGTGTTCTTGATCTGGCCAACAGTTGTGAAGGGTATTTTCTTCACCAGGGAAAGAATTCCTCTGTCATGCACCGAGCTGAGCTCACCGATGCATTCTCTCTTTTTAAGGATGCTCCAAGCAGTTGATTTGGTCATACCTAATGTTTTTGTCATCTCTCTGATGGGTTTGTTTTGTTTTTTATAGCCCAATGATGGCTTGCTTCACTGATAGTGACAGCTCTTTGGATCTCATATTGAGAGTTGATAGCAACAGATTCCAAATGCAAATAGCACAATTGAAATTAACTCTGGACCTTTATCTGCTCCTTGTAAATGGGATAATGAGGGAATAACACACACCTGGCCATGGAACACCTGAGCAGCCAATTGTCCCATTACTTTTGGTCCCTTAAAAAGTGGGAGGCACATATACAAACTGCTGTAATTCCTACACCGTTTACCTGATTAGGATGTAAATACCCTCAAATTAAAGCTGAAATTTTGCAGTTAAAGTACATCTTGTTAGTTTAATTTCAAATCCATTGTGGTGGTGTATAGAGCCAAAAATATTAGAATTGTGTCGATGTCCCATTATTTATGGACCTGACTGTATCTGGACAACACAATAAGGCTTCCAATCTCCACCAAACGTGAGGCACACTTCCCCGCAGGGGTTCAAACTCACCAGAAACTCAAAGAAACAGGCCTTAAGTATAAAACGTCCTGATCAAACCTCCAACATCATTCCAGAAGCAGCAAGGGTTAATGAGTCAAACTCCAATATATGGATCATAGAAAAAAGCAAAGAGCACCAAAATAGTGTAATATTGCTTTTAATAAAAGATATTCCTGTATAACAACACCCCGCTTCCTATCTACGTACATTTAAAACATTGAAAATGAACAATAAACATAAAGAGTGTAATTCACCGCTCTCCTCCGCACACAGGGGGTCGCGCTTGTGCCACAATGCACGCTGCTAAAGACTCCTATCTTAGTGGCGATGATGCAGCGGTGGAACGCACTCCTAGTATTTCCTGGATACGCCGTCGTAGCCACGCCCTGACGCGTTTCGTCACATCCGACTTCAACAGAGGGCGTGGCTACTCGGCGTACATCACGTCCATATGAAGTCCTCCAACGACGGCTATTGGATATCTACTCCGCACTCTCCCGCTCCCATTGGTGCATCAGGGAGCGGAACAAATAGCGGACGTAAGCCGTGTCTGATCGCCGGGACAACACCACCAGACGTGAATGCATAGGATGAAATAACTTAATACTGCACAGAAATACATAATAAAATGGCAAATCTTATTGATCTTTTACCGCAAGATTATATACCGAATGGAGGATTATATTTCAAAACACACTTCCATTCGTGTAACACAAGTGTCACTGCATTATCAGAGAAACTGTGTTTAACCCGTAGGCGGCTGGTACAAAACATTATACCAAAAGATCTCCGTGACATTATAGCAAATAGGTCAAAGAACACAACAGTCATGGACTTGACTGTGATTGACCCTTTGAATGTCAAGAATTTATATTATATAGCGGTACATGTGTAGATTTGTACACTCATATCTAAACCTCATCGAACCACATAAATATTAACATATAGATTAAAGAGGTTAAGGAACCGCTACAAATTAGGGGTTCTATGTGGGATAGAATATTTAAAATTAATCAAATTACTTAAACTTCATCAAATTACTTAAAATTAATTAAATTCATTATATATTCATCTAAGGTTGGAGAAAATTATCAAAAATATATATAAAAAATTATTGTATTAAAATCTATTTTAATACAATAATTTTTTATATATATTTTAGGAAGCGGGGTGTTGTTATACGGGAATATCTTTTATTAAAAGCAATATTACACTATTTTGGTGCTCTTTGCTTTTTTCTATGATCCATATATTGGAGTTTGACTCATTAACCCTTGCTGCTTCTGGAATGATGTTGGAGGTTTGATCAGGACGTTTTATACTTAAGGCCTGTTTCTTTGAGTTTCTGGTGAGTTTGAACCCCTGCGGGGAAGTGTGCCTCACGTTTGGTGGAGATTGGAAACCGGTGGAGGGTGTGCTAGTATTCCATGAAGTTTCCTTCAAGTCACTTTGAACTTTGCCTAAATACACTGATCTATGGACTTTCTTCCAACATTTCTATCTATATTGGACTTTTCATGTTATGCGCTGTTTTATCATTTTTAACCAGAAAACAGTTTTGGCTAATTTTTTTGATACTTTGTTTTATACCTTGAATAGATGAATTTATTTCTTTTATTTTTAAACAGCTGCTCATATATATATATATATTGCTTAATTGCTCTCAGTGGGATTAATATTTAATTTAATTTAATTCTGAGATTTTAAATATATATTATTTTAATTAATTTATCTATTCCTCTGATTAAGTAATCTTTGTCCTTGGCGCCGAGAAGTGCACTACCTATCCCCTCTGACTGTGCCCCCCCCCCTTTTTTTGTGCACTCTTCTCTAAACACAATAAGGCTACTTTCACACTGAGGCCGCACCACATTAGTGGTAAAGCGTTATCGTCGTTTTAGCGACGCTCTTCGGCCTGCTATTAACCCTCGCTAGCGGCCGAAGGATTAAAACCGCCCGTGTTGTAGTGCTTCCGAAGCACTGCCTATGATTTCTAATGGGCAGGGGCGGTTTATAAGTACTGTATACAGTGCTCCCAAACCGCCCCAAAAAGGCTGCTTGCAGGACTTTTTGTAACATTCCGTAAGCACACCACCCCAGTGTGAAAGCACTCAGGCTTTCACACTGGGGTGGCATGGGGGGTGTTTTTCAGGCACTTTACAGGCACTATTTTTAGAGCTAAAATGCCAGAAAAATGCCCTCAGTGTGAAAATTAAAAAAAAGGAGAATATGTAGGGACAGTCAAAAAATCTCTAAGATGAGTCATAGGTGGGAAAGCTAGAAAAGGTAAAGACAATTTCCCAACAACAAAAACTCATCAAAAAAAGTTCAATGAGCCTTTGTGTCTATGAGAACCAAGCCCAGACCAGTATTAGGAAAAAGAAAAACCGTGGAATGTGCATTCTTGATTAGAAAGGACACAAGTTCTATCTAAAAATCAGCTAGTGGAATGACTTCTTCTAGAGTGGAGGGACTCCATGTCTGACAATGAATCCCCTGGAGAGTTTCTGACAAAATCAGAGAGAACAAACAGACCCACTGCTGTACAATGAAACCTCTACAGGCCAAATAATGCAAAGAACATGCGACGGGTTTGCAGACCAGAATTAAGTGTAGTGAATAGCACCCAAGTCTCAATAAAAAAAGGCATGCAATGTACATACAATGTTAATGCAAAATAGTAAAGTAATACTAGTATATAAGTCTATGCAAATACATAGAAAAGTTCCTGCAATACCGCTAAATACAGTTGTCTGTATAAAAATATTAGCAACTGCAGAGCCATTAGTCTGCCAGTTCTCACAACAGGGAGTCTTCAGAAACAGAGACAGGTGACAAAATGCTTTCTATGTTTGTTTCTTGTTCACACATACATGTGCAGGGATGTACAAAAAAAACGCATAGAGAACACCATTTGAAAATGGGAAATTCAAACTTTACTAACTGGAGAGACTTCCAGGATTGTCAGTAGACAACATGAATCTACCAGTAGCTGTTGATAGTAGAGAGGGTCTTCCAATTCAAGCGAAAAATTGCAAGTGAGAGAGGAAGGAGACATCCGTTTTCCTGAGAACACTGGCAAGGTGCGAGGAGGGAAGGTTTATAGCCTCTAGGGGAGCTGGGGTAGGGGGCCTCAGTTTCTATGTGCCTAGAGTCCCCATGTAGGCTGCAGTATATGGGGACCAAGTAATCAAAATTTCATGGTAACAGACTATTCTCCAACAGAATACAACAGTGTTAACGAGTTCAGTTTTCCAAAATGTCACAAAAAAAGCCAATGTAAATGCAAGTGCCCATTGCAATGACAACACTGCTTAAAAAATCTGGCTTTTTGAATTTTTCTGTATTCTCATTCAAGTCAATGGGATCATGGAAACAAAAGACTACAATGCATTTCAATGTGTCCTAATGGAACAGTGGTGCATTATTTGATGTGTGGCACTGGAAAGTTTTTAGGCATGCTCACAACCCATGTTAAAAATGTGGTGCAAAACTTTAGAAAATCACAGCTCAATTCAAAATGCATGTCAACACATCTAAATGCACAAGTAGTAATGAACTGCGTGCAGTTTTAGCATCTATTAAAAAACACTGCAAACGTGGGAAAATCGGAAATGTGTAATGAAATGTATTTCATCCGGATACAGACACGTCACTCTGCTACTGGGTGGGAACCCAGCTTCTTTCCACAAGTCATGCCATGTTACCTTCAAAGTACGGGATGGAAGACCCTGCTGGAGATCCAGGAGGGAGGACAACACGATCAGGGCTAACCTAAAAAACAAAAAAGAAACTTTTACAAAACACATTAAAAGTGAACACTAATCAAAATGTTTTATTTTGTTTTAGACAGGGTTAAAGCCTCTGTCATATGTCATCACTTCCTGTCCTGTTTCCAATGGGGACAAAGAATCAAAAAAAAACGGAGTTAGGCTTACCAGTAACTCTGTTTCTAGGAGTCTTCCAGGACAGCCTCTGAGACCTTGGGCTCCTCCCTCCGGGACAGGAAACACACACCCCCATCACTTTAAATGTACGCCTCCAGAGCTCCTCTCCAGTTATCCAAGAAATGCCGGAAGACTCTGAAAGACATAATATACTATCACAATGTTAGTTCCACAATGCCCGTAACCATATCAATACCGGGTGGGAAAAAACAAAAAAAAATTCCGGCTGTCCTGGAAGACTCCTAGAAACAGAGTTATCGGTAAGCCTAACTCCGGTTTTTCTCTAGTCGTCTTCCAGGACAGCTTCTGAGATAAGCAAGAAACTTACCCCCTTTTTTTTTTTTTTTTTTAAGGTGGGGTTACTGCTTGGAGAACTTTCCTTCCAAAGGCTTGTTCTTTTCGAGAGAGCAGGTCCAAGCGATAGTGTCTTGCAAATGTAGAGAAAGAAGACCAAGTTGCCGCATTACATATGTCCTCCGGGGAGGCTCCGGCCCTCTCTGCCCAGGATTTGCCACTGCACGGGTTGAGTGCGCCTTAACCAGGGGAGGCTGCTTTCCCTCTGAATGATAAGCTTCGCTAATAGCCATTCTTAGCCATCTTGCAATAGATGATTTGGATGCCCTACAGCCCTTGCGGGCACCCGAAAAATTCACAAACAGAGAATATGAACACCTGAACTCCCTGGTGGATTCTAAGTAAATCAAAAGGGACCTCTTAACGTCTAATGAACTCAAAGATTCCCCTTCTGTAGGGGACTGGAAGGTCGGCAGGACAATGTCCTGAGTCCTATGAAATAAGGAAGGCACTTTAGGAAGAAAACTAGGATCCGTTTTGAGGATGACCCTATCCTCTAAAATAAACAAAAAGGGTTCCTGAATGGATAGTGCCTGAAGATCACTGACCCTCCTGGCCGAAGTGATCGCTATTAACAAAACCGTCTTTAAAACAATATTTTTTAGAGAAGATTTCTCCAGGGGTTCGAATGGCGGTTTGCCAAGAGCTCCAAGGACTAGAGACAAGTCCCAGGGGGGACAAGATTTTACCTTGACTGGTTTTGACCTAGTAAGGGCCCTGAAAAAATTCCTGACAAACAGATTTTGCTGAAGCGGAGTCTCCAGAAATAAGGTTAATGCTGACGTTTGTACCTTTAGGGTGCTGACGGATAACCCCAGGTCTACCCCAGCTTGCAAAAATTCCAGCACTGCTGGTATGTCGGCCTGTTCCTGATCTCGATCGGCCAGCCAAGATCTGAATCTTTTCCAGACCTTGGCGTAAATCGCCCGAGTTACCGGCTTGCGACATTCTACTAATGTTTTGATCACCTTGTCCGAGAATCCGTGCTTTTTTAGCATTTGTTCCTCAGATACCAAGCTGTAAGCTTCAAGCTTTCTACTTGTGGATGGAGGACCGGACCCAAGGAGATCAGGTCCTCTCTGATCGGAAGAAACCAAGGTGGGTAAAGGGCCAGATTTCTCAGGCTGGTAAACCACGGCCTCTTGGGCCAAAATGGCGTGATTATAATGAGGTCCGTGGGTTCCGAAAGGAACTTCTGGAGAACCTTGGGTATCAGCCTGATCGGAGGGAAGGCATATGCCAGAGAGAAGTGCCATGGATTGGCCAGAGCATCTATCCCCGCGGCTTGATCCTGAAGGTGGATTGAAAAGAACCTTGCTGTCTTCCTGTTTTTCCCCGAAGCAAAGAGGTCCATCTCCGGCAGTCCCCACTGTGCTGTTATTTCCCTGAACACTTCCCCGTTGAGGGACCACTCGTCCTGGTTTACCGTTTGTCGGCTGAGGAAATCGGCTAGAGTATTCTGGGCCCCCTTCAGGTGGACTGCGGACAATGAGGCCAGGTTTCTTTCGGCCCAACCGAACAGACTGTCTGATATGGCCTGAAGAGCGGGGCTCCTTGTGCCCCCCTGCTTGTTTATATATGCGACTGTTGTCGCATTTTCCGACTTCACTTGGAGGTGGAGCCCTGCTACCCGTGACTGGAAAGCTTCTAAGGCTTTTAGCACTGCCAGGAGCTCTTTCTGATTGGAGGATCGGCGGGCTTCTGTCTGGCACCAAGACCCCTGGGCCAAGTTCTCCTCCAAGTGGGCTCCCCAACCTGACGCACTGGCATCTGTTGTCAACACCAGGGGTGCCGATGTACCCCAAGGCAGACCCTTCCCTAAGTTGGGGTGAGAACGCCACCACCAAAGAGTCCTTTTGACCCTGGTAGGTATGGGCATGGGGAGATCCAAGTTCTCTCTCGTGCCGTCCCAGTGTCTCAGCATGAGGTTTTGTAGTCGACGCTGGTGGTGCCTTGCCCAAGGAACTGCAGGGAAACAGGCCGACATTAGTCCCAGTACCCTCATGACATCTCTGACCCGAACCAACAAGTTGGTCTGGAGCAGAGCTACAGCTAGTTGCACTTTTTGGATTTTTTCCTCTGGAAGAAGAATCTTCTTTTCTTCCGAAGAGATCCTGTATCCCAGGTACAATACCTCCTGCGAGGGGGATAGCTGGGATTTTTCTAGATTCACTAGCCACCCCAGGGACTGCAGGAAACTCCTGGCCTCCTGAAGGTCCCTCTCCAACAGATGTTTGGAGGAGGAAATGAACAGGAGGTCGTCCAAGTAAGGAATAACCAGTATCCCTTTGACCCTTAGTGGGGCTAGTGCTTCCGCCAGTACTTTGGTAAATACTCTGGGGGAGGAAGACAGGCCGAATGGGAGAGCCCTGAACTGGTAGTGAATTGTCTGTGAGCCCCTCTTCACTGCTAGCCTTAGGAATTTCTGGAACTCCTGATGTATCGGGATGTGCAAATAGGCATCCCTGAGGTCCATGGTTGCCATAAAGCAACCTGGGAACAGGAAGTTGGTTATCGAAAAAATAGACTCCATCCTGAAGCGTTTGTACTTTATGTACCTGTTCAGTGGCCGGAGATTCAGAATAAGTCGGAATTTTCCCGAGGGTTTCTTTACAACGAACACGTGTGAGTATACCCCTCGGCCTTCTTCCTCCCTGGGTACCTGTACTAGGACCTTCTGGTCCAGCAGGTCCCCTAACAATACCCCCAGAGCCTCCGCCTTTTCCCGGTCTCTGGGTAGTTGGGTAACCAAAAAAACAGGGGGAGGGGGGGTGCTGAACTCCAGCCTGTACCCGCTCTTTATTATGTCCAGTACAAACGGGCTTGGAGTGGATCTTTCCCACTGTGGAAGGAAGCCCCCTAACCTTCCTCCCACTGGGACCCAGGCGTCACTGGGACTTGGGGGGGGGGTTGAGGAGGATTGAATAAAATGCCTCCTCTCCCACGCCCTTTATGGCCCGACCAGTGCTTCTTGGGGCGGGCTTCCTTCTCGTTTTGTTGCCTGAAACCCCGAAAAAAACGCCTAGTTTCTGTTTTCTTCCTTTTTTCAGGAAAGGATTTCTTTTTATCTTGGGACCTCTCCAGCGCCTCCTGGAGGCCAGGCCCAAACAGGTGATCACCAGAAAAGGGGAGCCCACATAACTTGAGTTTTGAGGCTGAGTCCCCCGTCCATGTCTTGAGCCATACAGCTCGTCTGGCTGCGTTGACCAGTGCTGCAGATCTAGCCGCTAGCTTCACCGACTCCGCTGAGGCATCTGCTAGGAAACCCACTGCTTTAAAAAGCAGGGGAAAAGATTTAAGAATTTGTTGCCTAGATGTTCCTGCTGAGATATGCGACTGCAGCTGCGAAAGCCAACATTCCAGGTTTCTAGCCACACATGTGGCTGCAAGAGCTGGCTTAAGTCCTATCGCGGACGTGTCCCACGCTCTTTTTAGCAGCACATCACTTCTTTTATCCATGGGGTCCTTCAATGACCCCATGTCGTCAAATGCCAAGTCTGTCTTTTTGGACAGCCTGGCCAAGGGTGCATCCAACTTTGGAGCCTTATTCCATGGGTACTCCGCGTCAGTCTCGAACGGAAATCTCCGTTTGAGACTACCTGGAAAAAAAGGACGCCTCTCCGGCTGCTCCCATTCCAGCAAGATCGTGTCGATCAGGGACCTATGTACAGGGAATACCCGGGACTTCAGAGCACTACCCTGATACATTTGGTCGTGCTTTGAGAGTAGGACTGTTTCCTCTCGAATCTCCAAAGTGTCATAGATTGCCTTAAGCAAATCCCCCACGTCCTCCAAGGACAGTCTATACCTAGCCCCCCTGGAGGAATCTTCCATCTCAGACCCTGACTCTGAGCCTGCCTGAGAGGGGGACCCAGATCCCGGAAAGCTTCCCCTATCTTCCCCTTCCCGTACTGCCTCCGTTTCGGATAGCGACAGTGTACTACTTGCCCTGGGGAGAGAGGGGGGCCCTTGCAACCTGTCCATCATCCCTCTAAAGGACTGGAAGGTGGATGACAGTTCGCTTTTAACTGTGGAAAACAGCTTCTGACATTCTGCCATGGGATCACTGGATATCTGGGTATCTTTAGTTAGGCTGCTGACACACTCGGAGCATACAGGTTTCTTCCAGCTAGGAACCAATTTTGCCCCGCATACGGCACACTTCCTTTTGGGCGTTTGTACAGGAGGTCTGTCCTGGGATTTGACCTAACAAGAGAGGAGACCAGGCAGGCCATTAGTCTACCACCCAGATCCATAACACCACTGTGAAGGACCTATAGGGAAGTGCCCTGCCCTCCACCAAGGTTCCCCACCCCGGGAGGGAAAGTAAACAAGGATACCCTATGGTACCTGACCCCCCAGAGTAAGAACAGGCCTGCTCTCACCCTCTTACCTGGGAGGCGCCGGAGCCCGTTGCGCTGGAGTCTGTAGCCTGTGCTTCCTCCATACTGCAGTTCAGCTGCGGCCTCGCCGAGCGCTTTGAACTCCCGCTCCGGTGTCTGTTCCCTGCGCTGCGCCGTTACAGGAGACCGGAACTGAGTCTCCTCGGCGCCCTCCGATGATGTTGTTCCGATGATGTTGTTCCGCCGGAAGTCTCGCCTCACTTCCTGCCCTTGGAACGCAGACCGCCCCTCAGCCTGTACGCTGAAGCGCACGCTTGGTGGCCAAGCCTGCGTCTCCCGCCTGCCGACCACCGCTGATGCCTCGGCCCCTTTTTTGTCGCCGTGGGGTTTTCCGCCAGCGTCTCTCGCCTTGGAAGTTCCCCCCTCTCCAGCTGTCTCAGGTACCGATGCGGGGGGTTGTCTGCCTATCACCAGAGGTCCAGCTCCTATGAGCGTCCGGCAGCGTCAGGTATGGCTGTCCTCCCTTCCCACGTAGGACAGGGGGTTGCCCAGACCAAAAGTCCTTAGGTACGGCCCTGAGCTTAGTTCCTGGTGCGTGCTCCTTCCCTTCCGGCAGGAAACACAAATAACTGGAGAGGAGCTCTGGAGGCGTACTTTTAAAGTGATGGGGGTGTGTTTCCTGTCCCGGAGGGAGGAGCCCAAGGTCTCAGAGGCTGTCCTGGAAGACGACTAGAGAAATATACTGTCGTTTTAGCAGAGTGAAAGTTAGTGTTATTCACAATAAATACAGTAATTTGTTTGATAGAAAGGAGTCACCGCTCCAGGTGGGATCACTAAATGGTTACAGGTGGTGCAGGATACCGAGGGTGCTGGCGGTGCACTAAGCAAAATGAAGACAAGGAAAAATGGATAGCCGCACTCCAAAACCTGATGGGTGGTCTTTTATTCAATAGACAGCATGTACAAAAATAGGGTCACAGCAGTGGAAACAAGGAACAGCCGACGCGTTTCGCACTGGATCAGTGCTTATTCATGGCCAATGAATAAGCACTGATCCAGTGCGAAACGCGTCGGCTGTTCCTTGTTTCCACTGCTGTGACCCTATGCTGTCTATTGAATAAAAGACCACCCATCAGGTTTTGGAGTGCGGCTATCCATTTTTCTTTGTCTTCAGTAAATTGTTTGAGGTGAGCGTAGCTTCGTTTTATTTATGATGTTTAGTGAACATTCACTTTGAACAGTCACCATCTCTTCAGTAAATCCACATTCACATGCAACAGTCTCTATCTCAATCCCTTTAGTAGATCAACAAAAATGAAAACCTTTTTTTTTTACCCTGAAACTAGAGGGTACACTGTGGCTGCGTGTTACACGCAGGGGGCTGTGGAAAGTTTTTTTCCTGAAACTTCCCACTTAAAGTTTGGGTGCGTGTTATAGGCCTGTGTGTGTTATACGCCGATAAATACGGTATGCCCTTTTTTTACCCCCCAAGAACAGGATTATATTTTCAAATAAACACTGGTTTACCTTATTTTCTATCATTCATTTTGTAAAATGGACTATCTCTAGTGCAAGAGCAAGTCAAACCCAATCTTTTTTTATTGCGGACTGTGCCTTCCTGTTACAACTGCTTTTCTCATTTCTTGAATGGGTGTCACAGGGAAAGATCATTAAGGAAAATCTCCCCAATTGTAGCACAGAGGAAAAATAATAAAACATATAAAACTTCTCCACAAGGAGATGGGCTTTAACAATATTATCATCAAGAACTAAAACAGAACTTTCAAAACAGCTTTAATAACTCCCATACTTAAAGAGGTGGTTCACCCTAAATGTAAGCTCTCCCATGTGATCCAGCATACTGGCGTCAGCGCCAGTATGTTGTTTTTTTTTTTTTAAATCCCCCACTTACTGTATTATGTTAAATTTTAATTTCTTACCCCCGTGGTGGACGGCGCCAGTATAGCGCGTCACATCTTACGAAAATACCCGATAAGGACTCGGGTAATCTCGGCGAAAATGCGGCGCCTGCGCACAGACCTAGGAGCTGACTGCGCAGGCGCCGTATTTCTCCGAAATCCTACGGCTATGGCGCGTCACGCCCTCCGAAAAACGCCGGAATAGGACTCGGAGAACTAAAACTCACATGGGAGAGCTTATATTTAGGGTGAACCTCCATCAAAATGTTTTTTTTTTACATTATAGTGCACATTAGACCTAAAAATAATAAAAATGTTTTACTCACCTGGAAATTCCTGTTGCTATGCGGTCCCACGAAATCCGCCTTCGGATTCACCTAGGATCCTGACGTCAGCTCCCTCGGCTCCTCAGAATGCTAATGCTCCAGGGAAATATGTGTCATAATTTCCCAGGATGCCGTGCGCTTCCCCTGGAGCTAGAATCGCGAAACTTCAAGGCAGGAAGTGACGCGATTCATTGAGTATCTTGGCGCCAATAGCCTGAGTAGCCTGAACCGGAGAGGGACGTGCGGGCAGAGTACTCGTTGATTAATCTCCACAATGCCAAACTTTCCTGCACCTCTGCTGAAATATCAGGTAACTGCCGATTCATCTTTCTATTGTTTACGGCGCTGCGTTTTGCTTTCACTGCACATGCACGAGATTGGGGCGGTGCATAATAGTCACCGCTCGCCACCGCTAATCAGGAAGTAACTGCTTGTGGGTCTATACTTACCTCTTGGACTCTGGCTTTTTCGAATCAATTTCAGGCTGGTTTCCGTCCCCTACATACCACCCAAACTGCCTTGGCAAGAATCACAAGTGATCTCTTCATGGCAACTGACTCATAACTATTCTCATCCTCCTCAATCTGAGTGCAGCCTTTAATACCATTTCTCAAAACAGGCTCATTGACAGAGTAGCCCCCATTGGATTCACGGACACACCCCTGAACTGGTTTAAATCTTATCTTACTGGCCGTACTCAATTCATCCAATTCAAAACTTTCAAATCTCCACCATCTCCACTCTCTACTGGTGTGCCACAAAGTTCTGTCCTGGGGCCCCTTCTGTTCATAATCTATCTCCTTCCTTTGTCTCATATTTCGTAAATTTAACATCCACTTCTATTGCTATGCGTATGACACCCAGCCCTACCCCTCCACCAAACCTACTACCACCATTCCTCCCTTCCAAATCCCTTACATACTCTTTACAGGAAATTAAATCCTGGCCTTCTTCCAACTTCTTCTCAAATTAAACTGTGATAAAACCGAGGTTCTCATAATTGGTACGCAATCCACCCTGACAAAGTTTAACAGTTTTTCAGTTAATATTGATAACTCCATAGCCTCTCTCTCCCCTCAGGCACAAAGTCTGGGCAACATCCTTGAGAGTATACTATTTTTTCAAGCCCTGATCAGCAATTTTACTCGGTCAGCATATTTTCATCTACGCAAGATTAATCACCTCTGTCCATTTCTCACACCCATTCTTGTTCACAATCTGGTCACTTTCCACGTAGATTATTGCAGCTCCCTTCTTTTTGGTACCCCTCTGAAGTCCCTCCATAAACTACAATTCGTTCAGAACTCTTCTGCCTGTGTTATCCCCAGAAACCTCTGCTTTAATCACATTACTTCTGTCCTTCAGCACCTCCACTGGCTTCTGGTCAAATATCGTATGGATTTCAAGATTCAGTTACCCATCTTTAAGGTCATTCACAACGTTGCTCCTCCGTACCGTTCTGAACTCCTGCATATCAATAGTCCCTTCCGCACTCTCAGATCTTCTTCAATCCTTCTCATTGTTCCATCCGCCTTCATGACCACTATGAGACAGAGCCTTTACCCACTCTGACCCTCGACTTTGGAACGCCCTGCCTCCTGACATCTGTAACATTTACTTCCTACCCGTCTTCAAATAACATCTTAAAAATGAAATCTCTTTAAACTAGCATATTCTGTTTGACTTCATTGATTTGTTTTTGTCATTAATGTTTATGTAATGTATATTTATTTTTTGTTGCTATCCTGTAAGGCTGTGGTCATCAACCCTGTCCTCAGGGCCCACTAACAGGCCAGGTTTGCAAGATAACTGAAATACATCACAGGTGATATAATTTGCTGCTCAGTGATTGCAGTATTCTAGTCTGCATCTCCCTAAGGTAATACATAAAATTTTGCCTGTTAGGGTCCTTTCACACTAGCGGACCGTTCGTCCGCTCATTACAAGTCCGTTTACGGACTTGTAATGGGCCCCTATGGGAGCGGATCCGTTAGCGGATGATGCATCCGCCAACGTCCGCCAGATCCGCATCCGTTTTTGCGGACGGAACAATGTCCTATTTTTCTTCCGTCCGGCCAAACGGATCGAATGCAAACGGACAGACGGTCCGTTTCCATCCGACTCCCCATAGGGGAGAGCGGAGGAGAGACAGGGCGGTCCCTGCACAGTGTGCGGGGACCACCCTGTCCGCCGACAGCTGAGTGGAGACCCCCCGCTGAGCTGACGGACACACGGAGCGGACCGAAAAATGGACTGCTCCGTGTGTAAGGAGCCTTAGTGGGCCTGGAGGACAGGGTTGATTACCACTGTTGTAAGGTGATCTTGTGCGTTTTGAAATGCGCCTATAAATAAAATGTATTATTTTTTTTTTATATTGGTTATGTTACCACATCTGCATGTCAGTTTTAAACTGTATTTTACTTTATTAGGGATAAATGTAAAACCGTAAAAGACTATGATACTTGGGTAACTGTAATACACTAAGTCTGTCACTCTGGTATGCAAGGATATAAGCAGTCAAACACATCTAAAAGTTTATAAACATAGCAGAAAGTGAATATTACAATTTTGTACCTGTGACCCACTAGATACGCTGCTGCTCTTCCTCTTCAGCGAGTCCCCCTGACATACTGTTAGCAGTGAGTTTGGTAAAATAGATCGGAAATCATTGAAAGAGCGCCTGCGGATCCCTTCTAGCTCCTCTGGAGCCTTTAATGAGTGCGGAGTGATCTTGGGAAACAGCTTGGACAGAAGAGATTCTTCAGAGTTGCTGTATCGTCCAAATGCCCGAGAGATGCCAATCAAACAGGGCACTGCATATTTACACAGGTACTCTGCAGAAAATGATGACAGATTTATTATATTGTGAAGCAAAATGCAGACACCATTAAGGCAAGAACACAAACATAACATTTCTATCTGAACATATCAGCTAGGTTTTCTAATATGCTTGTAAATTGTATGCAATGTAAATGCAATCAATAGACAAACTGATGAATGTAAGCACAAGGACGGATGTGCAGAAACTACAGAAAATTAAATATCACACGCCCATGTTTTTTGACCGATCAG
Organism: Rana kukunoris; assembly: GCA_029574335.1. NCBI lineage: Eukaryota > Metazoa > Chordata > Amphibia > Anura > Ranidae > Rana > Rana kukunoris. Next base: position 221,737,346 of record CM056049.1, read on the forward strand.
ATCCGCATGTTCGTTTTTCAGGCAGACCCGATCAGACCACTTATTGTTCTCCATGGGGAAGCGGATGTCAGCAGGTGTCCGCTGTCTCCCGCCGGCATCCGATCTGCCAAAATCTGGCGGATCGAGTCAGATAACAATCAGATAGAGATGGAAATGCAGTCAGTTTCCACCCAACCGCTCCATAGAGAACAGCGGGCTTGTCTGGACCTGCTATCCGCTTGCTCAGCGGGGATCAGCGGAGAGATCCCCCGCTGAGCAGGAGGGTCTGCTTCAATGAATTCCGCCTCTTCGGATAGGGACCTTAGAAAATCCATCATGACATCATCAGAATGCAGGGCTGTATTACATTTCCTTAAAAACAAGTACAGAGTACATACTAAACTGATATTATAAAACCTGCAGTGAAAAATGGGAATAAAACAGAGCAGCACACACACACTAGTCCAATGTAGCTGCATGATGACATGGAGGGGAAGGTTGAAAAACTGTGTGCATATAGATCAAATTAAAAAAATTAAATCAACAGAGGATCCAATTATTTTTTAACTAGAAAATAGGATTTTTATAAACAGCTTACCTGTAAAATCCTTTTTTTGGGAGTACATCACAGGACACAGAGCGGCATAGTAATAACTATGTGGATTATATGGCCTACCTTCAGGTGATGGATACTGGCACACCCCAGACAGGAAGTCCCCTCCCCTATATAACCCCCCCCCCCCCCATACCGAGAGTACCTCAGTTTTGTAGAAAAGCAATAAGTGTCCCCAAAAAGAGGGGCGGGAGCTCTGGGTCCCGCGATGTACTTCAAGAAAAGGATTTTACAGGTAAGCTGTTATAAAACAATTTTTTTATTTTTCGTACATCACGGGACACAGAGCAGCATAGTATTAACTATGTGGGATGTCCCAAAGCAATGCCAAATGAGGGGAGGGAGACACAAAAAAGAAAATCAGGGTGCCATCAGACGTGAGGACCTATACTGCAGCCTGCAGCACACTGCGCCCACTGGCGATATCCTTATGCCTCCTTACATCCAACTGATAGAATTTAGTCAATGTATTGACTGAAGACCAAGTTGCAGCACTGCAGATCTGAGCCATGGAGGCATGGTGATGCACTACCCAAGAAGCACCAATTGCTCTGGTAGAGTGTGCCTTTAAACGGAGGAACCTTCCTCTTCAAGCCATAAGCTTGAACAATAACCTGCCAAACCCACTTTAAAATAGTAGATTTTGATGCCGATTGACCCTTCTTGGGCCCTTCTGGCAGAACAAAGAAAACATTAGTTTTCTGAATCTGAGCAGTAGCCTTAAGATAAAACTTAACTGCTCTCACTACATTAAAGGAATATAATGATTTCTCCTTTGCAGACCTAGGCTCTGGAAAAAAGAAGGGAGACCCACATCTTGTTTCAAATACGTCTCTTTACAGGAAAGAACAGCTAATTCTGACACCATTCTAGCAGAGGATATAGCTACAAGAAAGACTAACTTCCTTGTCAAAAAGGAATAAGGGAATATGAGGTAAAGGCTCAAAAGGCTGTTTCTGCAAGGCTGAAAGGACCAAATTCAAATCCCATGGACATACGGAGGATTTAACTGGAAGATTGATCCGAATTACTCCCTGGAGAAAAGAGCAAACTAAGGAATGTGTAGCTAGTGGCCTTTGAAACAATATAGATAAGGCCGAAATCTGACCCTTGATGGTACTCAAAGCTAGCTTCATGCCTACACCCAATTGTAAAAAAAATCAGGAATTCTACCTATGACATATTTATGTGGATGCCAACCTTTAGCACAGGTTCACACTGGGTACAATTTGGTTCGATTTGAGATGCGATTTCACATGTGAAATCGCATCTCAAAATCGACGGCATTTGCCGGCAATGACACCGTCCTAATTGGTGCGACGCCGCATCTGCGGCGCTGCACCGATTTCAAAAAGTAGTTCCTGTACTACTTTTTGCGATTTGGGGTCACGATTTACATTGACATCTGTGCAGAAACCTGCACAGATGTCTCTTACCGTATTTTCCGACGTATAAGACGACTTTCTGCATGTAAAATCATGCCCCAAAAGTCGGGGGTCGTCTTATACGCCGGGTACCTGTGTGTGCCTGTGTGTCAGTCGGCGGCCATCCATTATTCAAAAGCTGCGCCTCCTTCACAGGCTGTTCTGTGATAGGCGGAACACTAATTTTCCCATCAGAGCCTCTGTTTAGTGTTCCACCTATCACGGATGCCTTCTCATCCTCAGCCTCGACCTCGGACGAGAGGACATCCGTGATAGGCGGAACACTGAACAGAGGCTCTGCTGGGAAAATTAGTGTTCCGCCTATCACGGAACAGCCTGAGGAGGAGGCGCGCTTTTTTATTAATGGACGGCTGAGTCGGATGAAAGCGCGGCTTTGGAATAATGAATGACCGCCGTCAGGAGAAGGTAGGGAATGGTGGGACACAGTGAGGCATGTTAAAAATGGCACAGCAGGGCATGTAATAATGGCACAGCAAGGCATGTAATAATGCCACAGCAAGGCATGTAATAATGGCACAGTGAGGGGTCGTCTTATACAGTGAGTATATCCCAAAACCAACATTTTAGCTGGGAAATTAGGGGGTCGTCTTATACGCCGGCAAATACGGTAAATCGCGGCCGAAATCGGGAATGTCAGCGGGTGTGAAATCGTGCGAGTTCAGCTGAACTCGCACGATTTCACTCCAGCAGCCCAGTGTGAACCAGGGCTTAGACTCACACCAAGGTACACATGTCTTCCAGACTCTATAGTATACAAGTCTCGAGGCCAGCTTTCTTGCATTAATTAGGGTAGACACCACTGAATCAGAGAGGCCCTGACTTTTTAGAATGTGGGATACAATAGCCAAACCATTGAATTTAGAGTTTGTAAGGAAGGATGGAATATTGAGCCTTGTGAGAGTAGGTCTGGTCGAAGTGGTAGGATCCATGGATCCCCCGCGGACATCCTTATAATTTCTGCGTACCAGGACCTTCCGGGCCATGCCGGTGCTACAAGAATCACCGGCTATTTCTGTATCCTGCAAAGAAGGCGTGGCAATAGTTGCCTTGGAGGAAACGCATAAATCAGTGAAAACTTATCCCAGGGGATTACCAACGCATCCGTCCCGAATACCAGTGGATCCCTTGTTCGAGACAAAAAGTTGTCCTAGAGATCTATGTCCGGGGTACCCCACCTATGACATTTGGTCTGGAAGATGTCAGGGTCAAGAGCCCATTAAGAAGTCTGCCCGCCAATTCTCTATCCCAGGAATGAAAATTGCAGATATGCAAGGAACATGCTTCTTTACCCAAGCCAGAATCTGGTTTACCTCCTGTGCCGTGAGACTTCTGGTGCCCCCTTAATGATTGATATAAGCCACTGCTGTGGCATTGTTGGATTGAATCCTGGCAGGATAACCCCGTAACTCGGACGTCCAGGCCCTCAGGGCCAGACAGGCTACCCAAATTTCCAGAATGTTGATGGGCAAGGCTCTTTCGCAAACCGACCATTTGCCTTGGAGCGTCAAGCTCCCTAGGACTGCCCCCCAGCCTAGGAGACTGGCATCTGTTGTCACTACCTTTAAGGTGACTGGAATGAAGGATTTCACTTTCTGTAGATTTTTGGGCACCAACCACCAACAAAGGCTTTGACGCACTTGCGGGGTCAGAGTTATTGGGAAATCCAAAGCCTGGACTTTCTTGTTCAAAACGGAAAGGATGGTATTTTGCAACATCCTTGAATGAAACTGGGCATAAGAAGGCTTCGATTGAAGCCACCATCTTCCCCATGAGACGCATGCACAGGCGAATGGAGGGATCTTTTTTGATCTGATTAACTGTATCAACTCTCTCAAGGAAGAGATCTTTACCTGGGGCAAAAATACCCACTTTTGGTCTGTATCGAGGACCAGACCTAAATACTCCAACCTCTTTACCGGTTGTAGGGCCAGATTGAGAATCCAACTCAGGTACTCCATGTAATTGACCGCGCCGCGCACAGCTTGGTTTTGACTGGCTGCCGACTGATCCATCAGTAGTAAGTCGTCCACGTATGCCATTATCGTCACACCCCGAAGCCTTAACCTGGCTAGGAGTGGGGCCAGAATCTTCGTAAACACCCGAGGTGCAGTGGCCAGCCTGAAGGGTAAGGCCAACTGAAAATGTCGCTGCTCCACCTCGAACCGCAGGTACTTTTAGTGGGCGGGAAAAATAGAGACGTGCAGATAAGCGTACTTGATGTCAATCGACGCCAATAGTTCTCCTCCTCGTAAGGCGGAGACTACCGACTGGATTGACTCCATACGAAAGGAAAGGATACTCAGAAACTGGTTTAGACCTTTGATGTCTAGGATGGGCCTGATGTCCCCGTTTGGTTTTGGTACTGTGAAAAGGTTTGAATAGAAACCTAAACAGTGTTCCTCTACAGAACCTCTATGACTATCCCCTGTGACAGCAGTCAGTCCAATGCCAGAAAGAGACTTTTTCTTTACTGGATCTTTTGGAACCCCAGATCTCAGAAAACGAGGATATGGAAGCTCTTGCAACTCCAGTTTGTAACCCAGAGACACAGAGGAGAGGACCCACTTGTCTTGGATCTGCTCCTGCCAAACCCCCGCAAACAACGTCTTCCCCCCACCCGGACAAGTGGGGGCGTTTCTTCATAATACAGATTTGGGGTTCGGCTTAGTGGGCTTGCATCCCCAGGGCTTTTTATGAGCCTGGCCTTGACCCTGCGCTTTCCCTCCAGGTCCTAACTAGGGAGGGAGGCCGTCGGAACTGCTTAGAGGCCGATGTGCCGGGGACCGGAGAGGTAGATTGTTTAAAAGAAGGATGCCTGTGCTGTCTTTTAAACTGGTAAGCGAGTAATTTCCCCATTAGAAATTTTTGGGATATATTTGTCCAAATCCTCACCAAACAATCATTCCCTATGGAACAGAAATCCAGCCAAGAGATTTTTACAAGGTGTCTCGGCTGACCAATTTTTCAACCACAGGAGCCTACGCATATGCACCAACAGGAGCGTCAGGCGAGAAGCCAGATAAATTAAATCTTTAATGGCATCAACTGCAAAACATAATGCCCTTGGCAAGTCGGCTAGCTCAAGAGCTTGCTGAGCAGGTAAATCTTTAAAAATCTGCTTCATTTGATCCTTTAGAGCTTGGCAAATGCCTATGGCCACCACCGCAGGCTGAGTTACTGCACCTGCCACGTAAAAGGATGTCTTTAAGGATCCGACGGATAAGAGGTTAGAAACATTATTAAACATCTGTACATTGTCAACCGGACAATTCAAACTCTTGTTCACACAGGAGATAGCAGCATTTACTGCTGGTAAGCTCCATCTTTTGGTGAATTTCTCTTCCATAGGATAGAGAATAGAAAATTTCTTAGGAGGAAGAAAATGTTTATCCGGATGCTCCCAATCCCGATAAATAAGATCTTCCAGCAACAGATGAGTAGGGAAAGAGCAATTTGTTTGAGGAGTTTTCAACGAACCTAAAGAGGAAACAGATTTCGATGCCGATTCAGATGCCCGGACCATCTCGCTGCCCGGACCATCTCGGTAAGAGACTGTGCCAGCAATTTTTCAGTTTGTAAAGCCAAAAATGGTTCCGCTAAAGTCGTATCCTCAGAAGCAGACATTTCAGTGTCCCTCTGCCTGATCCCCTGATGGCAAATCAACCTCCTCCGGAGATGACTGCTCTGTTGCTAGAAATTCTGCAGGGGGAGAGGGAGATCGGGTGCGCTTTCTCTCAGAAAGGGAAGACGCAATCAATGCTGCCAATCTCTGCTCTAAACCCCCCAGGGGGCTGAAGCAAAAACTTCTTCTGTAAAGTATACAGGAGCAGGTGGGCCGAGGGCAGCTGCAGCACCTAACAACCCTGATGGCTCATCCAGGGCAACCATTTCTGATTTATCTGTGGAGGGTGGAACAGAAGAAGCATGACTAAAATCCTCAGAGCCAGATGGAGAACCATTTAGCTTTTTGGTCCCAGAGCTTTTGGAAGGCATAGCCCTAAGCACAAAGCAGAGGTACTTGCAGCCAAAAATGCCTATATTACAATAATAGCCTGCAGAGCGCTCATGTGTGCCTCTGTCAGCCAGGTTGTTACAGGGAGAACTGAGCTTTATAACATAAGGGCACATCGCGCCTGCTCTAGAGGAGGACAGCAGGCTCGGAGCGCTGGCTTGCTAAGCTCCGCCCCCTCCTCTTGCCACTCCATCGCATGACTGTTTAGAGGGAGAACTCCTCTAAACGCCATGGCGCCATTGCGCCAGCCAAGAAGAAGCGGCGTGTGAAGCCTGCTGGGCGGCTCTGAGGATGAGGAACCATCAGCGAGCCCCTTCTCTCCTGACAAAACCTGGCAGAAACCTGTTAGTGGAAGCAAGTACTACTTATCACTGGCAAAAAATGTTTAGGCAGGCTCTATCACAGCAGACCTTCTTCAGGGATTGAGATTCAAGTTACTAAGGACTGATCATGCCCTAGGACAGGGGTGTCCAAACTATTTTCAAAGAGGGCCAGATTTGATGAAGTGAACATGCGTGAGGGCCGACCATTTTGCTGACATTCTTTGAACCATTAAAATTCGGGCTAAGTGTGTTTGCCCGAGCACCAATACATTGCCCAACAAGAATTTTCTTGCCTTTGGGGCTGTGTGTGGTAAAGAGATGAGCTTGGGCGTGTTATTTGGATATACCGTATTTATCAGCGTATAACACGCACCTTCACTTTAGGAGGGAAGTTTCAGGGGAAAAAAATTTAACTAAAGAACTGTGAAGCAAAATAAGGGTCATTGCCCATCAATGCAGCCCAATCAGTGCCCATCTGCAGCCTCTCCATTGCCATGAAGGCAGCCTGGTAGATGCCCATCTGCAGCCTCGAAGGGAAGGGGAGGGACGAGCGCCAACAGATTACATACAGGAGAATCTCCAATTTACACAGTAGCCTCTTTAATACAATGTCCTGCCTCCTATGATAGACAGAGGAGTTGTCCAATGGCAGCCCAGGAGACAAGACTTCCTATTACAGATGCCGCCAAGTAAACAGGAGATTCTTCTGTATGTAATTTGACAGCACTCGTCCCCCCTGCCTGTCCTCTCCGAGGCAGCACCGATAAATACAGTAAATATCCAAATTACAAGGGGGGCCACACTAAACTGGAACGGGGGCCGCAATTGGCCCCCGGACCGGACTTTGGACATGCCTGCCCTAGGAACTGCTTTAGATCCCGAGGGGAGATAATCAGTCTTAAACAGAAACCTGATATGGGCAGAGGCTATAACAGGCAGAAAAACTAGGCAGGCACTATTAATGCAACACAGGCATGACATAATAGCTCTATAGAAAGTCTCCTGGTTGAACCAAGTTCCTCTGCTGACAACAGGCAGCCCAATCTTCACCCATCATGGCGGGCTTTGCAAGTAGACCTTCAGGAACCGGGTTCCTGGTTAGGATTTTAACTCCCCTGGACCTGTACCGCATCCTGACAGAAAACCTTTGTTTTTGGAATGACCAAAGAGCTGGAACCCAGGATCCAGTCCTCCAAAGAGAGGCATTACAGGCAAAAACCCAGTGTTTCGGATACAAGGCCCCAGGTACCATCCACTTTGGCCTCAATGGCACTTTGGATGGATCTGGTTTTTATGGAGGCTGTTTAAATCCAATATGGATCCCTCCCATGGAGCTCCTCAGAGCATATCTTCACTCGTGACCAACACCTTAGACCAGTGGTTCTCAACCTGGGGGTCGGGACCCCCTTGGGGGTCGAAATGACGATTTGCCAGGGGTCACCGAATGCTGGGCTGTTTCTGAAGGCCGCACCGCTCTCCTAGCCTTTTTGCTGCTGCCCAGCAGGGCTGTCCCTGGAGCCTACCGAAGCCTAGCTGGACTGTTCCTGGAGCCCATGGCCACCCACTAAGCCTTTTTTCAGCTGCCCATTCAGTTTACAGCATGGGTGGGGGGCAGAGACTAGAGGTCAGCTGACTGGTGAGGAATGTGAAGTGGGAGAGGCTGGAGAAGACCCTATTTCCTGATTTTGGCATAGGTGTCACTGTTACGGGACACCACAAAGTCGGAGACACAGTGAGTAACACTACCTGTGATTAAAGTTGCCATTAAAAGTCCCCACTACAGTTCTCAGATTAACAGACAACCATGATCAAGAGCAACTAAGTTGGCTGATCAGAACTCCCCCAGCACTGCCACTCATCCCAACTCTGTGCCAGCAATGCCACTAATCCCCCCTCCCCCACCAAGGAGTAAAAAAAGGAATACAAATAGAGAATACATGGAAGGGAGAGGAAAAAGGGAGAGGAACAAAGAAAAGGGGAGAGAAAGAATAAGAGATACTGTAAGAGACAGAACATGAAAGACCGCTAGAGCGAGGGATGGGGGAAAAAAACAAGAAATTAGGATAGAGAGAGATTAAAGGGAAAGAAAGGGGAACAAAGAGAAAGAGTGGTACATCGTAAAATATACCATAAGGGGTTCGAATACTGTATGAATGCAAGGGACTCAGGGAGCGCTAAATGTCCGTGGGCTGGGGGCGGGCGCAAATTACTTGTCTTGCCTTGGGTGTTGACAACCCACACTCCGAAAATGATTTTACTGTTAGGGGTCCCCACAACTTGGGAAATGTTATCAAGGGGTCACAGCACTAGAAAGGTTGAGAACCACTGCCTTAGACACTGGTGAAAAAACTGAGGTATTCCCAGTTCCCAGTATGGGAGGGGTTATATAGGGGAGGGGACTTCCTGTCTGGGGTGTGCCAGTGTCCATCACATGAAGGTAGGCCATATAACCCACATAGTTATTACATAGTTATTACTACGCTGCTCTGTGTCCTGATGTACGAAAAAGAAAATACCTCTGACACGCACCATTAAACATAAACCTAACATATCATTACTAACACACACAGACTGAAAGGATGCCAAAATGAATCATATGCAAAATCTGAAGTCTTATATAATCAGTTCACCTTTGTCCTGAATCTGTACAGACTGGCACATTCCAAGAAGACATTGCATCACATCCAAGATTGTCTCCAATATCTGAGGACACATGACATACAAACATGTTATATATTGCCAGAGAGATGTGGATGCTAGGAATGAAGCCATAGGTTTACACGCACCAGCACTTCGAGATTTTCTGTATATTGAACAGTGTACTTTTAAACAATATATGACACGTGACCCCTGTACACATGGTAGACATAAACGGATGCCAAATGTGACACATTTTACAAAACCTTCCTGTGTACAAAGGAAGTATGCTTATTACATGCTTGCTGCTAGTAGGATTCCTAAAACAAGACACTCACACATAGGGACTTCAACACCTTTAAAAATGCATGGGGGACATTAGTCAGTAAATCATTTGCTTGCCAATCATCATCAAATGATGTCTCACAGTAGGCATAAAGCACATTTGCTGGTCAAATTTGCCCTTTAATTTACCCCATTGACTTGCACCTGCTGCCTTTTGCCTTAAAGTAGAACTATAGACCAATTTTTTTTTCCATTTTGGAGGTTTCCCTTCACTTCCTGTCCCAAAGCCAAACAGAAAATGAGATGAAATCCCTGCAAATTAGGGGAATTTATTGGGGACCCCAAGGTCACCAGAACTAGTGTCCCCACTGGAAGATTTCCCAGCTACTACTTTTCTGGGGTCAACACAAAATGCAGGTTTTACTTTCACTTTCATTGATAATGGTAAACTGGATAAACAGAGAGGGTGAATCTCCCTAACAGGAGTTTAGACAGCATTAAAATCTGACAAGGGTTTCAATCCCTTTCGCCTCTCTCCAAAACTAAAAAAAATATAAGAAAAAAATACAATTTTGCCTGTAGTTATACTTCAAGAGGAACCAGAACAAGGGACACACCCTAATGACTGTAAGTTGTGTCCCTTAGGCTGATTTTGCTGTTTTTTTCCCCCTTTCATTTTTGCTACACTTAGGCTTTAAGAAATATGTTTATGGTCAATATCCCACAAAAAAAACACAAATATATCACCAGTTTATCAGTACCTAGATGTGATTGATGGCCGCATTATGATTATTACTATTTGTTTTTCAGTTTCCCTTTATTTTTTACCTAAAACGATCCAGACAATAACACACTTGCTGTCTTAGGATGACAATGCTCCCCAATGCTTTGTAACTATGGAAGAGCAGTGTTATTATCCTACACAGAACACTCAATCTTCTAACAAATATGGGGTGTTGTAGTCAACAGAGATCGTTAATATTTAAAACCAGATAAGAATAAAAAGCAGGCAGAGAAAACTGGAAGTTATCTAATCACTACACTTCAGGCACTTATTAAAGGGGTAATTCCCCCAAAAACCTTTTTTTAACATTGATTGAGGCTCGTTATGTCAAGGGGAATCGGGTGTTTTTTTATTAGAAACGAAGCAGTACTTACCGTTTTACAGATGCATCGTCTCCGTCGCTTCCGGGTATGATCGTCTGGTCTGGGCGTGCCTGTTTGATTGACAGGCTTCCGACGGTCGCATACATCGCGTCACGAGTAGCCGAAAGAAGCCGAGCGGCGGTGCGGCTCTATACTGCGCCTGCGCACCGTCGTTCGGCTACTTTTGGAAAATCGTGACGCGATGTATCCGACCTCGGAAGCCTGTCAATCAAATAGGAACGCCTAGACCCGGAGACCATACCCGGAAGCGTCGGAGACGATGCATCTGTAAAACGGTAAGTACGGCTTCATTTCTAAAAAAAAAACACCCGATTCCCCTTGACATAACGAGCCTCATTCAATGTTAAAAAAAAGGTTTTTGGGGGAACTACCCCTTTAAACAGATGTAAAATAAAAAAAAAATACTTTCATTAGTATAAATTCTTACACCAAAAGCGAGCAAATAAGACTTCTTTCACACTCAGGGCGTTTTACAGGTGCTATAGCGTTAAAAATAGTGCCTGCAAGCCGCCATTAACCACTTTAGCCCCGGACCATATTGCTGTCCAAAGACCAGAGCACTTTTTGTGATTCGGCACTGCATCGCTTTAACTGACAATTGCGCGGTCGTGCAACGTGGCTCCCAAACAAAATTGGCGTCCTTTTTTTCCCACAAATAGAGCTTTCTTTTGGTGGTATTTGATCATCTCTGCGATTTTTTTTTTTGCGCTATAAACAAAAATAGAGCGACTATTTTAAAAAAAATGCAATATTTTTTACATTTTGCTATAATAAATATCCCCAAAAAAGATATAAAAAAACATTTTTTTTCCTCAGTTTAGGCCGATACGTATTCTTCTACATATTTTTCGTAAAAAAAAAAAAATCGCAATTAGCGTTTATTGATTGGTTTGCGCAAAAGTTATAGCGTTTACAAAAAAGGGGGTAGTTTTATGGCATTTTTATTAATATTTTTTTTTTACTAGTAATGGCGGCGATCAGCGTTTTTTTCGGTACTGCGATATTATGGCGGACACATCGGACACTTTTGACACATTTTTGGGACCATTGGCATTTTTATAGCGATCAATGCTATAAAAATGCATTGGATTACTATAAAAATGCCATTGGCAGTGAAGGGGTTAACACTAGGGGGTGGGGAAGGGGTTAAGTGTGTTCCTATTTGTGTTCTAACTGTATGGGGGGGGTGGATTCACTAGGGGGAATCACTGATCTTCCGTTCATACATTGTATGAACGGAAGATCAGCGTTTCCCCCGCTGACAGGAACGAGCGCTGTGTGTTTACACTCACAGCTCTCGTTCCCCGCTCTGTAACGAACGAGCGCGCGTGCGTGCGTGCCCGGCGGTGATCGCGCCTACCGGGCCCGCGCGCGGGACTCGGGGGCGAGCGGGGGGCTTGCGCGCGGGCCGCCGGCGGCGCGCACGCGCCCCCTAGCGGCCGCGAAAGTCCCGACGTAGAGCTACGGGCTCTCGCCCAGGAGAGCCGACCTGCCGCCGTAGAACCACGGCGGCTGGTCGGCTAGTGGTTAAACAACTGCTCTATTCACTGCTCTATTCACATCAGGAAAAGTACTGCCAGCAGCTTCTTTGGAGCGGCGCATTGCAGGCGGTATTAACCCTTTTTTTCAGATGCTAGCGGGGGTTAAAAGCGCCCTGCTAGGGGCCGAAATGCGCCACAAATCCGATGGGAAAAAGCGTTTTACCGCTATTTCACGGCCAACCGATATGGTGTATAACACCAGTGTGAAAGGGGTCTTAGAGAAGTTTTTTGGTTAGGGTTTACATAAAATTTAACAGGGTTTCACTGAAAAAACTAAAAAAAAAAAAACACACATACTAAAGTGTGCCTATATTATGCAGATTAAAGCATGTCATTTGGACACTTCTATAACCTGCAATACCTGGCTTATCCTGCCTGGCTATACCCTCCCCCCTCTACACTGACCACAGTGTATCATGGCTGCTGAGCCCTGTCACCGTGGTCAGTTTACGTGCCTCCATCATCCGCAGATTTTCTCTGTCTCCTCAGTGCTCCAAGGGATCCTCGGCACCGCCCACTGCAGTGACTGTCTATCAGAGCTCTGAAATAAGTACAGTAAAACCGTGGTTTGAGAGTAACTTGGTTTGAGAGCGTTTCGCAAGACAGGCAAAATGTTTTAATACATTTTGACTTGATATACAAGCGATGTCTTGATATAAGAGTAGCGTCATGTCACAACTGAGTATAAAAAAAAAGAAGAGGAGCCTCTAAGAAATATGATTATATTTAATGAAGGTACAACATTTAGCAACTTATTGCTACACTTAGAGGTGCCTCTCTTCTCTTTTATACCCTGTAAAAAAAATGCTTGGATATACAAGTAGTTTGGATTACAAGCATGTTTATGGAACGAATTATGCTAGCAAACCAAGGTTTTACTGTATATTGCAGCATTATTTTTTATAAGGCATAGACACAGGGCCCATTACAATAATACATAGAGATGATTATGTAATTTTAAACTATTGGGTTAAGAAGCCCTTTAAGAATCTTTTGAAATAATTTACTTCACATTAAGGGCCCATTCACACAACATGCAGTCCAGTGCGTTTTTCTTCTGCATCAAAAACGCATTGCAGCAGGCTATATGGTTTTCGATGGCATAGTTCACACCAGTGCTTGCAGTTCCAGTGCGTTCCATTTAAGAAAGTAGAAAATGCTGTATTTTTCCTGCATTTAAAAGCTGTAAAACTCACCAAAAACTCATTGGAACATACATGTCCTTATTTAAGGTTAAGACAAAAAAAAAAAGGGAGGGGGGGATGGACTAGACTGCACCAAAAATGCTTAAAAGATGCACATTCAGAAAAGCATCTGAAACACATCTGGACTGCATTTCTATTCTGTGAACTGGCCCTCAAATCAGCTACAGAGTTGAGGCGGGGGCTTGTTGTTTTGCCTGACCAGTGCAATAGAATTCCAAATAAGATCTGTCCGGAAACTAAATCTAGGTAACATGCCACCTGCATATCTATGAGCACATCTTACCTGTCCTCTGAATGACACGTCTCTATGGGATACATCTGACAGTAATGTAACCAGGCAGAAGCTGAAGGTCTCTGCAACTGGAAGTGTACCTGTCATATAAAAAGTAAAACTGACTTTATAGGTGATAAAGACCATTAAACCCTAACTTAAATCAAGAGTTGGTTTGCATACAGAAGCATTTATTATTCAACATTCACATAGGAAAATTGTGGACATTTCTTTACACAGGGTAGAAATCTCCTCACATATCCCTGTTATCTTAATACAGGGAGCCCCAATTTACGTGCAGAGCAACCTTCTAGTAGAATATGATGTTAATGCAGGACCATAAAAGCATAAGGTTATAAATGTGAAACACTGATTTTTCTAGCTGGATTTTTGAATGACAAAGCAACGAAGGAAAGCACTGTTTACAGTTGCAGTTGAAGGCAATGCACACTACTGCATGGCAGGGACTCCAATGTAAAAGGGGACACCCATTCTTCTTTCTCCATCAATGTACTAACAGCAAAAATGTAAAAAAAAAAAAAAAAAAAAAAAAAAAAACAGTCTCCAAAGTTTTTATACAAAGCTGCAGGGCTGCGTAATACTATTTGTCATACTACTGAGTAAGCCTTCCTCATTTCAGAATCAATTATTTAGCAAGGAATTTTGCCATGGATTACATTTCTCACATAACACTGCCCTTATGTAGCTTATCCTTTCAAGCAGACCTCAATAATAGAGGTTATCCTCCCCTAATACCAATAGACTGTGACTGGAAACGACTGTTACAAATATATAAAATACATTCATTTGAATGGGCTGCTGTGCCCATATTTCATACAGGAAAAAGGTTCCTGCGCCTATTTTAAAAAACACAGCCAGAGGGAAATTGCATTGGTGCTTTTTCACCATGCTATTTCTCACAACCAAAAACGCACTGTCTCCCCCATTAAGAATGAATGGCAGTCCTGTACGTCTGCAATGAAGCAGTGCGCTGTGGGTGGGTGCGTGAACAGGTGCAATTTACACACTGTCCTGCATCCGCAACCACTCACACAAGTGTGAATCTAGCCTAAGTGATACTAAAGTCTTAGTTTTTTAATTAAAAAACAACAAACATGTTATATTTACCTTCTGCCTGCAGTGGTTTTGCAGAGCAGCCAAGATCCTTATCTCGGGTCCCCTGTGGGCTCTCCTGCCCCCACAACAAGCAGCTTGCTATTTGGGCACCTGAACCGAGCCCCTGCTCTGTGTCCATTCAGACACAAAGCCACGGCTTGAAGGAGTTGTAAAGGAAACATTTTTTATTGCTGAAATGACTGTTTACAGGGTATAGAGACATAATAGTTAACTGATTCCTTTTAAAAATGATTAAAAGCATATAAAAATCAATTATTAAATGTGTCTGCATGTCATTTTTCATCTAGTTTCATGCTTGTGTGAAGGACAGAGACACAGAGCCAATACAGGGCAGTGTTTGTTTTTAAAATGAAACTGATTGGTTCTGAGGGGTTTTAGACGCACAGTAATCACACCTTCTTGATTATAGAACACAGAGAGAAGCTCGCAGTACTTTTTTCATAAGGAAACAGACAACCAGGAAGTGTGCAGAACAGAGAAAAATTAGAGCAAAAACGAATGAGGACATGAAACCAGGACTGCATTAGCGTAAAGGAAGCTATTTCGCTAAAAAAAATTTCCTTTAGTGACCCTTTAAGGGCCGCCCTGCCTCAGCAAATTTACGTTGGGTGGTAAGTGGTTAAAGTTCATGTACATGTAAAGGTAGGCATCTCAAATACATTTGACAATATAGTGTTCCTTTCCCCATGGCTAGCAATATTTAGGCCCTTTCATAAGGGCAGACCAATCGGGTCCACCTGTTTTTTAAGTGGACCCGATCAGACAATCTATTGCCCTCTATGGAGACATCTGATCCAATAAAAACAGACAGATGAAGGTGAAGGTTTTTTAAAATGTATGAAGGTAAAAAAAAAAACTTCTGTATGCAGCAGCCTCCCCTAGCCCCCCTAATACTTACCTGAGCCCCATCGCAATCCAGCGATGGACACGAGGGCCATGACTCTTCAGGGATTCTTCCTACTCAATTGGCTGAGACAACAGTGGGTGCCATTGGCTTCCGCTGCTTTCAATCACTGGCAGTGACCAAATGAGGAGAGAGGGGGTGGGTCGACTCATGGCTCTGAGTGTAAATGGACACGTAGAGCTGTGGCGCAGGACCAAGCCTGCTTGGGTGCCCTTTAAAATAGCAAGCTGCTTGCTCTGGGGGCACTTGGAAGTGGGGAGGGACCAGGAGCGCTGGTGGGGGAGCCAAGAAGGGGAGGATTGGGGGTGCTCTGTGCAAAACCACTGCACAGATAAGTATGACATGTTTGTTATTTCAAATAATAAAATTGCCTTTAATATCACTTTAAAGCGGTTGTAAACCCACATCAACATTTTTTTTTTTTCTCCTGCAAGGCAAAAGTCATAATGAGCTAAATATGCACCGCATATTAGCTCATTATGAAATACTTACCTCAGAACGTGGTGTGTAGAACTTACCTGGTCCACGCCGAGCGAGATATCATCTTGACTCGGCGTGTCTTCTGGGTATCGCCGCTCCAGCGCTGTGATTGGCTGGAGCGGCATGCGCGCGGGAGATTTGAATCCGGCCAGCGTCTGGCGGTGGCCGGTTCTTTCGCCGTGGAGTCCCCCTGCGTATGCGCCTCCGCATTGCGAGGGGAATATCTCCTAAACCGTGCAGGTTTGGCAGATATTCTCCTTACCTACAGGTAAGCCTTATTATAGGCTTACCTGTAGGTAAAAGTCAAAAAAGTGGGTTTACAACCACTTTAATGTACTTAAACCTTGTGAGATGTGTTTCTACATCCCTCAGCTTCCATACAGGTTTCACATATTTTTCCAATTGAATCAAAAGTTAAAAACCGTATGAATATTGGATGAATACATTTATAAATATTCAGAAAAGTGCTAAATGTACTGGTATAGTATATCCTCACCTTTAGCTTTCCGAAAGGTGTTCTCCTCTATCCACAGAACCTTTGGAAGACCTTTCAAAAGCCTCAGAAGATAGGGAACCACTTGGTCTTTGTGCTAAAAAAAAAAAAAAAGAGAAAAATACCGTATTTAATAATTTATGCAGTATTCATCTTTAATTGTCAAATAGAACACTTGCAGTATAACCTGTCTAAATGACTGCAAGCAGCAGTTGCTACTGTTATTGTTTAGAAACTGTTCATCCTGTAATGGCATAAAGATAACATGAAAGGAGGGAATGCAGTGGGAGAGCTGAAAACATTATATGACTGCAGACTTTACAGTACAAGAAAACCAACCCATCATCTTTTGTGTATGTTAAAGTGGTTGTATAGTCAAATTTTTTACTTTTACCTACAGGTAAGCCTACAGATAAGGTCTTACCTGTAGGCAAAAATATTATCTCCTAAACCTTTACGGTTTAGGAGATATTGCCCTCGCAATGAGCCGCTGACTGCAGCGTCGAATGCGCACAGAGGATTCTCGGCTGAAGGCCCGGCAGACGCCGGACTTTGACGGAAAGAAATCTCCCAGGCAAATGCGCGGGAGTGACGACATCGCGGCTCCAGCCACTCACAGAGCAGTTCTAAGGTAAGTATTTTGTAATGAGCTAGTATGCGGTGCATACTAGCTCATTATGCCTTTTGCCTTACAGGTGGCACAAAAAAAAAAAAATGTTTAGACTATACAACTACTTTAACGTATATGCAAAGACAAGCGCTTTTTTTTTTTTTTTTTTTACTTTGACTAGACTTGAGGAAAGTTTTTATTGCATTTTGCCTCTGTAGGAGAGATTAAGGCTCGGTTCACACGGATGCGACATGGGGTCTCACAAGTCGGATTACATGTGAAATTCAATGTTTCCCTAGGGGAGCTGTCTTAACTGATACTACACAAGTCTGTCCGACTTTAGAAAAGGTTCCTGTACTACTATGATCAGACTTTAATACAGCTTCAATACCATAGAGTGTAAAAGGTCACCATAAGTTGCAGGGCAAATTCGGAGCAGTGTGAACCTGGGCTAAACCTTTGTACAGGTGAACATTGTCAATGAAACAGGAAGTGAGGGGAAATCCAAAAATGCATAGTAGGCCCCAGAACAAGAAGAGAGGTGAAATCTCCCATTAGGGACACCTGTTCCATGGAGAACTCTATAGGAGCGGAATTCCCCTCACTTTAGATTTTCTCTAACTTTCTCTTTGCGTCTCTGGGACAGGCTGTGAAGGGAAAACTCCCCAACAGTACATAAAGAGCAACAAATAACCTGAAAAGAGTAATTGTGGGCTGACAGTAACAAAAGGTCATAAATTAAATGAATAGTATAACACATACCTGAAGTTCAGATTCAACCAAGAAAATGCCCAAAGCAATAAGGGCATGTCTTCTTCTCTCATCCAGTTGAAACACCCCATGGAAGTCAACAGGGCACATACACAGCAGCTTCTGTACCTGCAATAGAGCAATAAAAAAGGTCCAGAATTTTTTTACTACTAAATACCACAAATATGGAAGCCCATAACACGCACAAACACACTTGGATCAAATTTTAATGGTTTAAAGAATGTCAGGCAAAATAGTCGGCCCTCGAGCATGTCCACTTCATCAAATGTGGCCCTCTTTGAAAAAAGTTTGGACTACCTTGCGTTAAGGTAAAAAAATGTTTAGGTGTTCGCATCCCCCCTCACCCCACCTTTACCTGAGCCCTCATTTGATCCAGCGCAGTGTAAGTCTGCAGATCTTTTCTGCCCTCACTTCTGGGTCTCACTGGTTTTGCTGGGGCACTGGGAGCCATTGGCTCTTAGTGCTGTCAATCAAGTCCAGTGGCGAGGGGGCTGGGCCGAGTCTCACTGACTGTGTCAATAGACGCAGCAGAGTGACTCAAGAGCATGCACGAGTGCCCCCATGGAAAGCGGCTTTTCTTGGGGGCACTGGCCAGAAAGGAGGTGCCAGGAGCGGCAGCAGGGTACCCAAATAAACAAGCTTCTAGGTCGCTTTGTGCGATTCCATTGCACAGAGTAGGTAAGTATAGACATGTTTGTTATTTTACAATCCCTTTAATTTGCAAGAACAGATTCACAGGACGGAGTCACTGTTTAAAATATCCATTGTACCAATAATTATTATTACATTGTTTTATGCAGAAGATAAGAAAAGTGTGAGATGTTATTAAAAACTAGCAAATTGGATAATGTTGCATTTCATGTTGGCAGTTATGCCCAACAGTTGCAAAACTAAAACCCTGAGAAGGAAGGGGAAGAAGAAGAGAGAACTTCTAAGAAAGCCGAGTCTGTAGTTTTTGAAGGACAAGGAAATGTTGCAAGCAAGATGGAGCCTCTTGTACTTAAATGAACAATACTGTGAAAGTCCATGTCGCGTAGGATCTGACTTGCTGATCCCGACTGAAGTGAAATACAGAGTGAGCAATTTCAGTACAGGAAAGGAATCTGTACAACTGTGCAAGACTGAAGGTAAGATTGGAGCTCCCCTTTAAATATAGAAATTGGTCCAATATATCTAATTCAGCTGAAAGTGACCAACTACTGCTAGTCACCAAGGCAGCAATACATTAATCAGAAATGTGGTCATAACATTCTCTTCTATTCACCAAACGTTTCGCTATTTCCCAGCAATTACAGTTTTAGATATTTGGCCTTCTAGCTATTAAGATTCATTTTGCACAAAGCATCCTGTGGTTCTTCCCAAAGGTGCAGCCGGCCTGTAAGGTTCTTCCAATCTGGTGACTAGGCAAGCCAACCCATCAAAAACAGAACTCTGGATTCTTGTTTCTTTACCCAACTGCCATTTTATAGCCAAGAAGTATGCTTTGGATTGTTGTCCTGCGGCAGTTCTTGCTTCTTTCTATAAAAACCTTGCCACCAAGGGCAACATTCCGGATTTGTATGTTCAATGCTGCACATGATGCTTGTATTTGGAGTGTGCTATTTAAAGCAAACATTTGATAAGACAAATCTAGAAGCCGATACTTCTGACTGCCTTATAAAATGCTAGTTGTCTGTCTGGAATACAAAAAATCTCTGACTTCAACACATTTCGAGCCACTGATCTGGATCAAGCATGTAGCAAATGAAGTCCAAACTTCTGATCTGCATGCTTGTTCCAGGTCAGTGACTCAAAAAGAACTGAAGACATTGAATCAAAATGACAGCCAGGCTACCAGCAACTTCAGGAGGATACAGCAATGGTATCATCCAGGTCTTTCTGAGCACATCTGATACAAAGAATAACCTTGATTTCACAAAATACTAGGCTGGCATTTTTTCTGAGAAAGTCATTGCATTGCGGAAACTTTTTAAAGTTGATGTTTAGGGTTTTTTTTTTTTTTGGGGGATACAGCCTTGAACAGGAAGCTGAATCTGCCAAAAATCCTCCCAGCTGTGTCTCCACACAGCAGCCGAATACTGTTCTGAGCATCCGTCTTCCAACACTGTGAAAGATAAAAGTAGAACTAAAAAAAGGCAAAATTTGTTTTTCCGTTTGAATAGAGCAAGGGAGGGGTTTAACCCCTGTCAGATTCTTTTATAACCATCTGTGTCCTATTGCGGAGATTTCATGTCCTCTCCTATAGCCAAACAGGAAGTTAGAGGAAATCCCTGCAAATTAAGGGAATTCCTAGGGGACCCCCAGCTCACTGGAACTAGTGTCCCCATTGGAAGATTTCCCCTCTATTACTTTTCTGGGGACAACCCAAAATATGAGGTTTTCTTTTACTTTCAATAATAATGGTAAAAGGACAAACAGGGACAGTCAATCTCTTTAACAGGGGCACAGACAGCAATAAAAACTGAAGTGTTTTAATCCCTCTCCACTTTAAAAAAAAATAAGTTTTACCTTTAGTTATACTTGAAAATGATTGCAAACTCTTGTTTAAAAAATAAAAATAAAAATAACAAACATGTTATACTTGCGTCCTCTGTTAGGCTGCATTCACACCTAGGCGTTTTGTCGCCCTACGCCGACGCTGTAGCAGCCTGAGATACGCTGAAGGGGCGAATTAACATTGTCAGCTATGGAGATGGTTCACATCTCTACGCCGAACGCCGTACGCCTGAAGCTTGAAACAAGTCCCGGACCCTTTTTTTCAGGCGTATCAGGCGTTTGGCAATAGCCGACAATGTTAGGCTCCATTCACATCTGAGCGACAAAACGCCGGTCGCCCGTCGCTCTTGTCGCTCGAGATGTGAATGCAGCCTAACAGTGGATTTGCACAGAGCAGCCCGAGTCCTCCACTTCTCGGGTGCCGCTTTTCTGCTCCTGGCACCTCCCTCCTGTCGAGTGCCCCCAAAGCAAGCGGCTTGTTATGGGGGCACCCAGAGCAGAGCTGCAGCTCTGTGTATCTATTTAGACAAGGAGCTGCAGTGCATGCATTGCGTTTTGTAAATATTTACAGAATGTGATGCATTGTATGAGTATAATAAATACCAGTTCTGTGAATGGCAGGGAGGGAAGGAGAGAGTGTCAGGAGTAACTTTTTTTTCTATTGAAAAGCCTGTGGCGTGCAAAACACAACCCAAAAACTTCACCCGGTGCAGGAAAAAATGTGCACACACATAAAGAGTGAAACACAAAAAACTGCGATGGGTGCCATCGTCAATTGGTCCTCCAAAGAGGACCCAGCTCTGATCCCCCGGGGCGTTAGGCTCCAGACAGGGAAAAGAGTATTGGAGTCCAAGCAGCCGAAACCACTAGGACCCCACTGTGAAGGCCCATGCAGCCGAAACCACATGGCCTAACATCCTCGGAGGGACTGCCGAAACAGAACCCTCCTCGGTGAGGCTCCCCCGAAGGGAGACCCCATGAGAGCAGGTGAACTAAGCCAGAAGGCCATGTCCACCTACTCCCAAGACTTTCGAGTCAGGCCCGAGGACCAGCACCCTACTCGCCACACTAAAGTGCACGCACAACAAAAAAAGTACAAAACAAGCAGACAGGGGGTAAAATAAAAAAGAAAGTGGGGGAAAAGGAAGGTGGGAATGGTGAGTGGAAAGTGGCCACTGTGCAATACAATGCCGGCCCTCCGGCCAGGAACAAAAATTCCTCTGGTCCTAGCCAAAAGGCTCGCCCTAGAGGCAGGTGTTAAAAAGGTGTAATGGAGATCAGTGACCTAACAGTGGATTTGCACAGTTGAGTGCCCCTCAACACTCGAGTCAATGTATGGCACCCCTCCACTTCTCGGGTGCCTATCTCCACAGCTTTTCAACGGACCCTGCCCCCGGTCCGGACCGGCAGCACCCTTCCCAGCCAGGAAGGTAGGAGAAGAGGTTGGGGAGAGCACCGCAGCCGACTCTACCCACAACCCCCATCCTCCCACCTAATTACATCGGGAGTACTACCCGCCCTCCCCGAAAGCATTAGCAAAGGTTCCCTCACCGAACAACTGTTATGGGGCAGCACCCCGAATCCAGGCCAAAGCAGGGTCCCGGCCCTTCAGCTTCGCCTCAGCTCTGTGTATCTACGCCAATTTAGCGTCCACAATCCCTTTCCCCCTCGGAGCTGCAGTGCACCACCTGCATTGCGTTTTGTAAAAAGCCGAGTAGGAGTTTGTCTCTTTTACACTACAAGAATTTTACCACGTGAAGACAAACACTGCATTGTAAGGCCCCTTTCACATTGAGTAGCCGCGGTAATAAGCCTCGCTATACCAGTTCTGTGAATGGCAGCGGTGAGGTTTTAGGGAAGGAGACCGAGTGGCAGGAGTAACTTGTCTCTTTTAAAGCCATAGGAGCTACAAGTCCTATACCGAATTAGCAGGACTTACCACGCTGGAAGCCTTCGGGCTTTCACAAACACTCAGGATGATTTTTCAGTATCCATTTTTAGCGCTGTACATGAAAAACTAATGTGAAAGGGGCCTAACGATGCAGACAATACGCGCTTACGCACACTTAGAGAATACATTTGCACGTTCTTGCATGCTTCCTTTGACCACCACATTAAACGTTTAATTGTTTACTACATACACACAGCTCACAAACTCAACGTCAGAAATTCCACAGATATCGCAAATTGCTTTCAGGACTTCTATGCATCTCTATACAATTTAAATACCACTACAGCCACTCCTCTCGAATCTCACACTTCCTCCACCCGCTACAACTGCCCACCCATATGGCTGAACAACTAGCAGACCTCAATGCCCCCTTCTAAAGCGGAAATTTCAAATTCAATCCGCTCTCTACATTTACACAAAGCCTTGATGGCTATTGTAATGAGTACTTTAGAACATTCGCAGACTTCCCTAACGCCACACCTATGCAAATCCTTTAACCATATAATGCAGAAAGGAGACATTCTAAAGAAATCTTTAGAAGCCCTCATTATTACTATCCCAAAACGAAGTAAACCCCACGATGACTCAACCAATTATCACATCTAAATTCTGATCTTAAAATATTGGCTAAAAACCTCACCTCCCGTAACTCATTACACATACCCACCCTAATACACGCTGACCAAGGTGGCTTTATCCCACGACAGCAAATGTCTCACGGCACTAGGAGAATCATAGACCTCATACAACGGGTTGAATTCCACAAAATGCCTTCTTTGCTCTTCTCTCTGGACACAGAGAAGGTGTTTGACAGAATCCACTGGTCCTACCTGAAATCCGTCTTTTAAATCCTCAACCAACATCTCCAGATGGAACTTATGTTCGCCTTTTGCAAAGCAAACTGCCCCCTTTCCCCATTAATATTCGAGTGATGCCCTAAATTCCAGAAACAAATCAGCTACCCACCCATCAATCAGCTGTATGGTGATTGATGATGTCATTGTAGTTATGACTAATTTCCTCCAGTCCCTTCCAGCACTCCATGTTCACCTTTTGGCCACTCCAACCTGGATAGGTATTTACTCTACAATATTAACTCTTTATCCCTATTCCCGTCATTACTTACCTAGCTATGCTACTCCCTCTTACAAACTATGCTTACTAAAAGATATCCCCTCTCTCAATCATCCTCCTGGTATGGTAGAATAGCTTGCCTCATTTAAAGGATAACCCTCTCTCTGTCTCCTTAACTTACTTTCAAAACGACCCCATACCTTTTTGCAACACCCCCCACCTGGAACGAAATCCTGGACTACTATGTATAGTTTCATGATCTTGTTTTGATGCGTTTATATTCACTACTGTTTCTTTGTTTATCCTATGGGCAGGAGACAGGTACTCTTTATAGAGGGGGGTTTTAAGACCTTGAATGTCTCCCCTGCCCTCCAATGCACCTATTCCAGCACAGATAATACACATTGCATCTGAGGTCATTAGTCACAGGAGGGGTCAGGGAAAAGATGTCCCCCATGGTCCTCTTGCTCTCATTAGGGATGCTGTTTCCCCGCAGTCCTTAGCTCCTCAGAGGAAAGGGAACTACTGTGGGTGTCACCAGCAGGAGGGAGGTGACACTTTGTAAACCCTACAAAAGTGATCTTTAACCACTTGTCAACATGCCGTTTATAAATGTACCTTGGTGAACAAGTGATTAAAGCGGAGGTTCACCCTAAATATAAGATCTCCCATGTGATCCAGCATACTGGCGTCAGCGCCAGTATGCTGTTTTTTTTTTTTTTTAATCCCACACTTACTGTATTATCCTGGAATTTCATTTTTTTCCCCCGCGGTGGACGGCGCCAGTATAGCGCGTCACATCTTCCGAAAATACCCGATATGGACTCGGGTAATCTCGGCGAAAATGCGGCGCCTGCGCACAGACCTAGGAGCTGACTGCGCAGGCGCCGTATTTCTCCGAGTCCTACGGCTATGGCGCGTCACGCCCTCCGAAATAGGACTCGGAGAAATACGGCGCCTGCGCAGTCAGCTCCTAGGTCTGTGCGCAGGCGCCGCATTTTCGCCGAGATTACCCGAGTCCATATTGGGTATTTTCGTAAGATGTGACGCGCTATACTGGCGCCGTCCACCGCGGGGGAAAAAAATGAAATTCCAGGATAATACAGTAAGTGTGGGATTAAAAAAAAAAAAAAACAGCATACTGGCGCTGACGCCAGTATGCTGGATCACATGGGAGATCTTATATTTAGGGTGAACCTCCGCTTTAAGCTATAACCGAAAAAAGTGCATAAAATGTACAATATTCCTCTTTGTGAAATCTACTATATACAGTGCAGAAAATAAGTATTTGAACACCCTGCTATTTTGCAAGTTCTCCCACTTGGAAATCATGGAGGGGTCTGAAATTGTTATCGTAGGTGCATGTCCACTGTGAGAGACATAATCAAAAAAAAAAATCCAGAAATCACAATTTATGAATTTTTAACTATTTATTTGTATGATACAGCTGCAAATAAGTATTTGAACACCTGTCTATCAGCTAGAATTCTGACCCTCAAAGACCTGTTAGTCTGCCTTTAAAATGTCCACCTCCACTCCATTTATTATCCTAAAATAGATGCACCTGTTTGAGGTCATTAGCTGCATAAAGACACCTGTCCACCCCATACAATCAGTAAGAATCCAACTACTAACATGGCCAAGACCAAAGAGCTGTCCAAAGACACTAGAGACAAAATTGTACACCTCCACAAGGCTGGAAAGGGCTACGGGGAAATTGCCAAGCAGCTTGGTGAAAAAAGGTCCACTATTGGAGCAATCATTAGAAAATGGAAGAAGCTAAACATGACTGTCAATCTCCCTCGGACTGGGGCTCCATGCAAAATCTCACCTTGTGGGGTCTCAATGATCCTAAGAAAGGTGAGAAATCAGCCCAGGACTACACGGGAGGAGCTGGTCAATGACCTGAAAAGAGCTGGGACCACCGTTTCCAAGGTTACTGTTGGTAATACACTAAGACGTCATGGTTTGAAATCATGCATGGCACGGAAGGTTCCCCTGCTTAAACCAGCACATGTCAAGGCCCGTCTTAAGTTTGCCAATGACCATTTGGATGATCCAGAGGAGTCATGGGAGAAAGTCATGTGGTCAGATGAGACCAAAAAATCAAGTTAGTCTTACCGGTAACTTGTTTTCCATGAGTCTTTCAGGACAGCACCTTGAGAGCGTGGCTCCACCCACTTGACAGGAAACACACCTCCACCAAACTTCCTAAAAGGGAGGTTCCCTCCACTTATCATCAGTAGTAGTAGAGAAACCTCCGGCCCAAACTGGAACACATAAACAGAGTATGGTTAGTCACAGTATAATATTCCTAAAAACATTAAGGGCGGGTTGCCGCTGTCCTGAAAGACTCATGGAAAACAAGTTACCGGTAAGACTAACTTGATTTTTCCCTTATCGTCTTTCAGGACAGCACCTTGAGAGGATAATAGAGACTTACCCACTTCTAGGGAGGGACCACAGCTTGCAAGACCTTTCTGCCAAAAGCCTGATCGCTTGCTGACAGAAGATCCAGTCTATAATGACGGACAAACGTAAGGTAACTTGACCACGTAGCCGCCTTGCAGATCTGATCTGGGGTGGCACCAGCTATTTCTGCCCATGTAGTGGCCTGAGCTCTAGTAGAGTGTGCTTTAATGCCCAGCGGGGGAGATAGTCCTGCTTGGGAATAGGCTTCCAGAATAGCGGTTCTTAGCCATCTAGCAATTGACCCCTTAGATGCTTGGTGGCCCTTCCTTTTTCCTGAGAAAAGTATGAACAAGGAGTCTGAGGATCGAAAATCCTTGGTCACTTCGAGGTAATGTAGTAACGTTCTTTTCACATCCAACATATGAAATTGTCGCTCCCTTTCCCCTGATGGATTGGAGCAGAAGGTTGGAATGACGATTTCCTGCGCCCCTATTCCTGCGCCCTATTAAGGCTTGACGCCACCTTTGGTAGAAAGGCTGGATCAGTCTTTAGTACAACCCGGTCCATAAAGACGGATAGGAAGGGTTTCTTTATTGACAGGGCGTGCAGTTCGCCAATCCTTCTGGCTGTTGTAATTGCCACTAAGAATACGGTTTTGAGAGTAAGGTACTTCAGAGAGACATCTTGTAAAGGTTCAAAAGGCTCTTTCGTCAAAGACCGCAGAACTACTGATAAATCCCAACTCGGGAAGTGTCGTACAGGAGCTGGTCTGGATCTAGAGAGTGCCCTGAAAAATCTGACAACCAAAGGTTCGGAGGATATCGGCCTCTCCAGAAAGACTCCTAATGCGGCTGTTTGTACTTTGAGTGTACTGCTTGATAAGCCCTTTTCTGCCCCAACCTGAAGAAATTCCAACACTGATACTAGGTTCTTTACCACTCTATTAGACGAGTGACACCAGGAGTTGTAGACCTTCCAGTATTTTTCATAGATTTTTCTGGTAACCAGCTTTCTACTAGTAAGTAAGGTAGTCACCAGTGGTCGGGACAGACCTTTCCGTATCAATAACTGCCTCTCAGATACCACGCTGTGAGGTTTAGAGAGGACACCCCCTGATGGCACACTGGCCCCTGCAGAAGTAGGTCCTGTCGAAGCGGTAGTCGCCAAGGTGGTTTGACCGCCATTCGAAGAAGGGAGGTAAACCAAGCCCTTTTTGGCCAGAATGGGGTGATTAAGATTACTTCCGTTTTCTCCTTCTGAATCCTCCTTATCACTAACGGTATTAGCTGAAAAGGAGGGAAGGCGTACGCCAGTTGGAACTTCCAAGGCTGTATTAACGCATCTGTTCCCTGGGAACTGTCGTTTCTGTAAATGGAGAAATAGGCTGGAAGTTGCGTATTTTCTTTTGACGCAAATAGATCTATTTGTGGTAGGCCCCAGGCTTGGGTGATTAACCTGAAGATCTCCGGGTTTAGGGTCCATTCTGCTTCCTGAATCCGTTTTCTGCTTAGAAAATCTGCTACTATGTTTGAAGTGCCCTTGAGGTGGACCGCTGATAAGGACAGCAAATGATTTTCTGCCCAGTTTAGGATGCCCAAGGCGAGAAGCTGAAGTAATCTGCTTCTTGTGCCTCCTTGCCTGTTTAAGTAAGCTATGGTAGTGGCATTGTCCAAGAACACTTGAACATGGGCACCTTGAAGGTCTGCGGAGAAGGCATCTAAAGCTAAGGCTACAGCCCTTAACTCTCTCCAATTGGAGGATTTTCCTGCTTCTGACTGGGACCAAACTCCCTGAACATAGTTCTGACCCAAGTGTGCCCCCCATCCCCATAGACTGGCATCTGTTGTTACCACTCTTTCTACTGGGAATGACCAAGACAGGCCTGCTGACAGATTGGTCTGACTTCTCCACCACCATAGTGACCGTTTCACTCTGGAGGGGATCTTTACTTTTGTTTCCAGAGATTCTGTCCTGCGATCCCACACCTTCAGAAGGAAGCTCTGGAGGAGCCTGA
The DNA here is from genome assembly GCA_029574335.1 of Rana kukunoris. NCBI lineage: Eukaryota > Metazoa > Chordata > Amphibia > Anura > Ranidae > Rana > Rana kukunoris. Next base: position 221,765,166 of record CM056049.1, read on the forward strand.
AGTGCAGTCTTGCCCACTGCACTGCTGGCATAGAGGAGGTAAGGGTTCCTAGGGCTGACATTACCTGTCTGATGGACAGCTCTAGATTTGTCTGTAAGGAGGCAACGACCCCTTCTATCTTTAGTTTTTTGTCCTCTGGGAGAAAAATTCTTTGCTCTACTGAGCTTATCCGATACCCCAGAAATTGTGCCTCTTGGGTTGGGCTGAAATTTGATTGTTCCAAATTTATGATCCAACCCAAAGCCTCTAGATGGCTGCGAGCTCTTCCGAGATCCTCCAGTAATTTCTCCCTGGAGGGAGCAAAGAAGAGTAGGTCGTCTAGGTATGGAACTACCGCTATACCCTGAAGGCGGAGCGGAGCAAGAGCCTCTGCCATGACTTTTGTAAAAATTCTCGGGGCCGAGGAGAGGCCGAAGGGGAGGGCCCTGCCTGAAGGTGCACGACCTCCCTTCCCATGTTTACTGCCAATCTCAAAAATCTTTGGGATTGGGGAGCTATGGGGATATGCAGATAGGCGTCTCTCAAATCGATAGACGCCATAAAGCAACCCTTTGTTAACAGGTTTTTTACCGTAAAGATTGAGTCCATGCAAAACCTTTCGTATAGGACTGATCTGTTTAAAGGCTTTAGATTGAGAATGAGTCTGAAGCTTCCGGACGGTTTTCTTACCATAAATACATGGGAATAAAACCCCTGGTAAAGCTCCCCCTCTGGTACTGGGATTACAACCCCCTGCTTCCTCAGATCCTTTAAAAGGTTCTTCATGGCTAGGGACTTGACAATATCTCCTGGTAAGTCTGTCAGAAGGTACCTCTCTGGGGGAGGGTCCGAGAATTCTATCTTGTAGCCTAGAGACAGCATAGCGAGAATGTACCGATTTTCTGTTATGCTGGCCCAAAAAGGGAGGAAACGTTGAAGTCTCCCCCCTACCTGCAACTGGCTGTCACTGGGTTTTGCTGGTTGTCGCAGGAGGATTGAAAAGGACATTGCTTTTGCCCTTTCCCCTCTGCCCTGACCAGACCTTTTTCCTCTCTTGAGGCTTACTCTGTTGTTGAGCCCTTGGGGGACGAAAAAACTTTTTACCCAACTGACCCTTCTTTTTGGCCGGGAAAGATTTTTTCTTGTCTGCGGTCCTATCAAGTACTGTATCTAACTCAGGACCAAACAAAAAATCCCCCTGAAAAGGGATTCCACACAGTTTGTTTTTGGACGCTGTGTCCCCGGGCCAGGTCTTTAACCATAAGGCCCTTCTTACTGAGTTAGTAAGGGCCGCAGATCTTGCTGTCATCCTGATAGGCTACCGCAGCAGACAGGGTAGAGAAGGAATCTAAGATTCTGCTTAGGGGAATCAGCTATAATATGAGCTTTAAGCTGGCTCAGCCAGTACTCCATGTTTCTGGAGACGCAGGTGGTTGCCATTGCTGGCTTAAGGTTGCCTAAGATGGATTGCCAGGCCCTCTTTAACTGCTGGTCCATCTTCTTATCCATGGGTTCCTTAAGAATCCCCATGTCCTCAAACGCCAGGTCCGAAGACCTTGAGACCTGAGAAAAGGCTGCATCAATTTTTGGAGTTTTATTCCAAAGAGCTGCTGGATCCTCAAACGGAAACCTTCTTTTATGAGCTTTAGCAAAGAAAGGTTTCTTTTCTGGATCAGCCCATTCCCTCAAGATTGAGTCAGAAATCACAGAATGAACAGGAAAAGTACGTATTTTGGGCTCACAGAGACCCGCGTACATCCTGTCATGTAAGGATAGCTCTTTGCGCTCCTCTTCCAAGCCCAAAGTTGCATGCACAGCTTTAAGGAGGTCATCCACTTGGTCCAAAGACAACTTATATTTAGAAGATATATTTTCTAATTCGTCTTCCTCCTCTTCCGATTCCTGGGAATGTGAGGGAGGGGGACCGTCCTGGTTCAGAGGACTCTCTTCTGCCTCCACTACAGGAACTAAAGGTGAGTCTTGTGAGGATTGTGAGGTAGAGGCTTGGCTCACAGATGGTTTCATGAGTGAAGATTTAAAGGATTGAATCGTAGCATCCAACTCCTTCTTTACAGAAGCAATTATGTCGCTGCAGGCAGCAGAAGCTTCTTCTTTCACCAAGGAGTCAACACATGATTGACATAAAGCTTTTCTCCATCCTTCAGAAAGTTTAGCCTTGCATGAAGGACATTTCTTTTTGTTTCCGGGTTCAGAGCCTTTGGCCTGATAAGGAAAAGAAACAAAGGGGAAAAACAAAAAACCAACCATGTGAGATAACCTGAACAACCCATCAAGGTGCTCACCAAAGGTGCACAGTGAGAGATCTTTATACACTCACGTGCCCAAACAGGCCCCCGCCACCAGGGGGGAAAAAAAGCCACTCACTCCCCCCAAGAGAGAGAGAAAGAAAGCTGGAGAGAGACCTCCTAGTAACTAAGGGTAGAACACAAGTCTACCCCTTACCTGGGTCTTGCTGGTGCCAGTGCCTGTCCCACTCGCTGCGGATCCCCCTTCCATGCTTGAGGGCAGTAGCGTGATGCTGGTGGCAGAACGCCGGTTCCGGACTCCACTAGTGCCACTGCACCGGACCAGAACCAACTAATAAGGCACCAGACCCGTTCCTCCCTCCTCCCTCAGCGCTTCCGGGTGGAAATGACGCGCCCGCTCGTAAGAACCCCGCCCCTTCCGGTTACCTCATTTCCGGGGGAAGCAGCTGGAGTAAGGAAGTCACCAGCTGACCTTCCCAAGATGGCGCCGGCGTCGGTTTGGACGAAGGAACGTCCGCGCGAGTACCTAGCCAGGGGGGCAGCGTCCTGGAGCAGTCCTGGCTCACTGAGCACTGATGAGGGAGAAGGAGCCCATGCACAAGGCACTCTCTAACCCGTGAATGGGAGGAACGGACTCTCTGAGGTAGGTAGAAAAAAAGGTGGAGTAGGGAGATAGAAAGAAAAAAACCTCTCCAGAAAACCTGGAGAGCTCCTAACCCCCACATGTGTTCCCGCCGGAGGAAACACAAAAACTGATGATAAGTGGAGGGAACCTCCCTTTTAGGAAGTTTGGTGGAGGTGTGTTTCCTGTCAAGTGGGTGGAGCCACGCTCTCAAGGTGCTGTCCTGAAAGACGATAAGGGAAATAGAACTTTTTGGTCATAATTCCACTAACCGTGTTTGGAGGAAGAAGAATGATGAGTACCATCCCAAGAACACCATCCCTACTGTGAAGCATGGGGGTGGTAGCATCATGCTTTGGGGGTGTTTTTCTGCACATGGGACAGGGCGACTGCACTGTATTAAGGAGAGGATGACCGGGGCCATGTATTGCGAGATTTTGGGCAACAACCTCCTTCCCTCAGTTAGAGCTTTGAAGATGGGTCGAGGCTGGGTCTTCCAACATGACAATGACCCGAAGCACACAGCCAGGATAACCAAGTGGCTCTGTAAGAAGCATATCAAGGTTCTGGCGTGGCCTAGCCAGTCTCCAGACCTAAACCCAATAGAGAATCTTTGGAGGGAGCTCAAGCTCCGTGTTTCTCAGCGACAGCCCAGAAACCTGACTGATCTAGAGAAGACCTGTGTGGAGAAGTGGGCCAAAATCCCTCCTCCAGTGTGTGCAAACCTGGTGAAAAACTACAAGAAACGTTTGACCTCTGTAATTGCAAACAAAGGCTACTGTACCAAATATTAACATTGATTTTCTCAGGTGTTCAAATACTTATTTGCAGCTGTATCATACAAATAAAGGGATTTTTAAATACAGCTTACCTGTAAAATCCTTTTCTTGGAGTACATCACGGGACACAAAGCGGCATATTCATTACTATATGGGTTATATGGAGTACCTTCAGGTGTGGACACTGGCAATCTCAAACAGGAAGTCCCCTCCCTATATAACCCCCTCCCCTAGAGGGAGTCCCTCAGTTTTGTAGCAAGCAGTATGCCTCCCAAAATGGTCACCCAAAAGAGGGGTGGGAGCTCTGTGTCCCGTGATGTACTCCAAGAAAAGGATTTTACAGGTAAGCTGTATTTAAAAATCCCTTTTTCTTTCTCGTACATCACGGGACACAGAGCGGCATATTCATTACTATATGGGATGTCCGAAAGCAATGCTTTAATGAGGGGAGGGAGACATCTTCCAAAGAAGGATTTAATTTTAGAGGTATACTCAGATACTAGTAAATCCAACGAGAAATGTGAATCTCAAATCAAATCAAGGGAGCCCCCTCAGATCCTGAGGAGCTTGAATCGCGGCCTGTAGTACTGACTGCTCAAAGGCTGTATCCGCATTCCTTCTTACGTCCAATTGATAAAATTTTGTAAACGTGTGGACTGATGACCACGCTGCTGCCCCGCATATTCGAGCCATAGAGATCTGATGATGTGCTGCCCAGGAGGTGCCCCTGGCCCTGGTAGAATGGGCCCTTTTACCGACAAAGGAGGAGGCAACCTCTTCAAACCGCAGGCCCGACCAATTAATTGTTTAATCCATCTTGCGATGGTGGATCAAGCAGCTGCCTGACCCATCTTGGGTCCTTCCGGTAAAACGAACACCACATCTGTTTTCCGAACCTTCTCTGTAGCTTTAAGATAGGCCTTTATGGCCCTGACAATATCCAACGTATGCAGCAACCCCTCCTTTCTAGAGGTGGGTTTTGGAAGAAGGATGGAAATACCACATCCTGGTTCAGGTGGAAACTGGATATAACCTTTGGTAGAAAGGAAGGATGAGGACGGACCCCCGCCCTATCCTTATGCAAAATGAGATATGGTTCCTTACAAGATAAGGCTGCCAATTCCGATACTCTCCTGGCCGAGACTATGGTGATCAGAAATACCGAATTTTTAGTCAGTAAAATCAAGGTACCTCAGCCAACGGCTCAAGGGGTTGTTTCTGTAGGGATGACAGAACAAGATTTAAGTCCCATGGACAAAGTGGTGACTTGACAGGAGGATTAATACGCAAGACCCCCTGTAAGAAGGTCTTTACCAGCGAGTGGGTGGCCAGCGGCCTCTGAAACCACACTGACAGAGCTGAGATCTGTCCCTTGATTGTGCTTAGTGCCAGGCCTTTATCCACTCCTAGCTGGAGAAAACTTAACACCCTGTCAATAGTATATTTACGGGAATTCCATCTTTTGGATTCACACCAGCCTACGTAGTTCCTCCACACCCTGTAATAAATCACCCTGGAGACCGGCTTTCTAGCCCTAATCAGGGTAGGAATTACCTGCCTAGACAGACCTCTACCCCTGAGAATCAGGGATTCAGCCTCCAGGCCGTCAAATTTAGACGCTGTAATGTAGGGTGGAGGATCGGGCCTTGTGAGAGTAGGTCTGGTTGCAGAGGAAGAGTCCAAGGGTCTCCCACTGCCATCTTCAGGACTAGTGAGTACCAAGTCCTCCGGGGCCAAGCCGGAGCTACTAGAATGACTGGCTTGTGCTCCACTCTGATCTTGCGCAACAGGCGAGGAAGTAACTGTAGCGGAGGGAATGCATATAGAAGTTTGAATTGATGCCAAGAGCAAACCAACGCATCGGTTCCGCAGGCCATAGGATCCCTCGCTCGAGACACGAACCTGTCTAGTTTCTTGTTGAACCTGGATGCCATTATATCTACGTCCGGCATTCCCCACCACTGGCAGATTGTCTGAAAGACCTGGGGATGCCGAGGCCACTCCCCTGGCAACCGACTTTAAGAAGTATGCCTGCAGGTTGTCTACTCCGGGAATGAATATCGCCGAAATGCAGGGTACATGAACCTCTGCCCACTGAAAAATCAAGCTCACCTCCCTCTGAGCGGCCTGACTCCTGGTTCCCCCTTGGTGGTTTATGTATGCCACCGCCGTGGCATTGTCTGACCGGATTCTCACCAGGAACCCCTTTAATCTGGAGGTCCATGCCAGAAGGGCTAGGCGAGCAGCTCTGATCTCCAAGATATTGATGGGGAGCTGCCTCTCCGCTTTCACCCAAGTTCCCTGGCGAGAGAACCCCTCGAAGACCGCCCCCCAGCCTGCCAGGCTGGCGTCTGTGGTAACTACCTTCCAGACAATAGGGCTGAAGGATTTTCCCTTTAGAAGGTTCTGAGGGTTCAACCACCAGGCCAGGCTTTGTCGGACCCTTGAAGATAGCGTCAAAGGGGACTCTAAGGCATGTGCCCTCTTGCCCCAGGCTGCTAGAATGGCTGCCTGTAGGACGCGAGCGTGGATCTGAGCGTATGGTACTGCCTCGAACGTGGCTACTAGCTTGCCTAGTACTCGCATACACAGACGAATAGTTGGTCTTTTCTTGTTTAGAACCAACTGAACAAACCCCTTGATAGCTTCGATCTTTACCAGGGGCAGGAACACCTTTTGCTGTTCTGTGTCTAACCTCATGCCGAGGTATTCCAACTGCTTTGTAGGCTGGAACGCTGACTTTCCCCGGTTTAGGACCCAGCCGAATTCTTCGAGGTACCGAACCGTGAGGTTTACTGCCTTTTGCAGACCCGACCGTGAGTGATCTATGATTAAAAGGTCGTCCAAGTATGCTAGGACTGTGACCCCCTGGACCCTTAAATTGGCCAGAACTGGGGCTAGGATCTTCGTGAATACCCGGGGGGCCGTGGCCAGCCCGAAGGGGAGCGCCCTGAATTGGAAGTGTCGCTGCCCCACCGCGAAGCGTAAAAATCTTTGATGCGACTGACAGATTGGTACATGAAGGTAAGCATCCTTTATGTCTATGGAGGCCAGAAAATCGTCCTTCTGAAGCGCGGCGGCTGCTGACCGGATGGATTCCATCCGGAAGGAACGAACCCTTAGGAAACCGTTTAACCTCTTTAGGTCCAAGATTGGCCTGACATCGCCGTTGGGCTTTGGTATGACAAAGAGATTGGAATAGAAACCTAGCCCTTGCTCTTGGGCTGGCACTTCTATAATTACGTCCTGGCAAAGCAGGTGATCCAAAGCTGCCAGCATCGAGGCCTTCCTTGCTGGATCCCTTGGTAGCCTTGATTCCTGAAAATGAGGCGGAGGATACCTTAGAAACTCCAGTCTGTAACCTGTGGTTACAGATGCCCGGACCCATTTGTCGGGGATCTTGGCTTCCCAAACTTCTGAGAAGAAACGAAGCCTTCCCCCCACCCGCGAGAGTGGGGGCGCCCCTTCATAAGACAGACTTAGGGGCTGCCTTTGTCGGCTTGCGATACCACGGCCTCTTACCCCCAGGGGCCTGTCCCTGTGATCTACCGTTAACGTTGGACCGTGCAGGCGGCCGTCGATACTGCCTGGAATTTGAGGGCCCCGAGACAGGAAAGAGCTGCCTTTTAAATGTAGGCGCCCGGAATGTCTTTTTGACCGGTAAAAGGGTACCTTTTGCCATTTGAAATAGTCTGAATATATTTATCCAGATCCTCTCCGAAGAGTCGTCCTCCATGGAAGGGAAACCCTGCCAGAAGCTTTTTGCATGGGGGCTCCGCCGCCCAGTTCTTCAACCATAAGAGCCTTCTCATGTGTACCAAAAATAGTGATAACCGAGAGGCCTGCTGGATGGAATCTTTTATAGCATCTACAGCAAAACACAGAGCTCTGGGAATGTCAGAAAACTCTTCTGCTTGTTGGGTAGGCATGTCCTTTAACATCTCCTTTGTCTGGTCTTTTAACGCCTGACAAACACCAATCGCAGCCACAGCTGGCTGTACCACTGCTCCTGCCGTAGCAAAGGATGCTTTTAAAAGTGTCTCTAACCTTTTATCAACCGGATCTTTAAACATATGTATGTTTTCCACCGGGCAAGTTAGTGATTTATTCACACATGAGATGGCTGCATCCACTACTGGGAGCCTCCACCCCTTGGAGAATTTTTCCTCCATGGGGTAAATGACCGCAAACCTTTTCGGTGGCAGAAAAATCCTGTCCGGGCGTACCCAATCCCGAAAGATCAATTCCTCCAAAAGAGGATGGACTGGAAAAACTGCGTTGCTTAACGGAGCTTTCAAAGAGCCCAGAGAGGATACCGGAGGAACCTGAGGCTCTGGCCATGGTAAACTAAATGCCGAGCGGACCATGTCCGTCAAAGACTGTACCCACAGTATTTCTGTCTGGGAGTCTGAAAATGGTTCCTCCGAGGCAGACCCCTCAATCCCTGAACCCTCTTGGTTCAGGTCTAGTTGATCCTCCTGTGATTCTAATTCCTCCGGAGAGAGAATCTCAGCATCTGAGGATACATGATGGGGATCTAACCCGTTTTTTTTTTTTTTTTTTTTACCAGGAATAGCTCTAGCGATCAATGCTGCTATTCTCTCTTCTAGCCCCCCTAGGGATATGGCTAGCATCTCCTCTGTGATAAACACAGGGCTGGGCTGATCTGGGCCAGCCTCCGCACCAGATCCCCTTAATGGCTCATCCAAGGCACTTTTTTATGTTAATAAGTTGCGGGGAAAGTATCGGCATATCAGAATCAGAAAGGGAACCCTTTTGTTTTTTGGTCTTTTTTGTACCCTTTGACCCCGAACCTTTGGAAGCCATAATACAAAATCGAGGGACTCCGCCCACACAACAGACTGTAGTGGGCAGGAGTACAAAACCAGAGTTTAGGGGACAATAGATCACTAATGCCCAAAAACTGATGGGATCCCGTATGCTTCTTTTTTTTTTTTTTTTTTTTTTTTTTAAATATATATTATATATTTACTTTTGACAACATACAGTGACCCCAAACTAAGTTTGCCAGCCTCCAACCTGCTGCAAAAAAAGGGGGATTTTTTGGCTTAACAAAAAAGGCATTGGAACAAAGTCCACATGTACTACCCCTCTTCCGCCACCGGGAGTCACTGTTCTGCCGCTCTGCGTCCTCTCCTCTGAAAATCAGCCTCAGACTGAGCACTGACCATGCCTGCTGTCTATAACAGCACAAAGGCGCGCCCCTGTATGACGCCGCAGGCACGCCCCCCCCCCCGCCCCCCTGTCTGAACGGCGCGAAAAACGTCAATAAGACGTGCGCGCGCACGCGCGCGCGCGCGTATGCCGGAAACAGGAGGAACATGGAGGAGCCGCGCTGCTGGAGATCCAGGAACGCAGAAACAGGCGGCAGATTCAAACCCCCGGCCAGGTAGGACTCTCCAAAGGCCCCTAGGGATCCTTACTAGCCCTAGGAAGAAACAGCAGGTTTAGCTAGCAACACATATTTAGACAGGGGGACCTAGTGATGGGGGAGAAAAGGGTGTCATCCTGTCTCTTTTAGACATAGTGAGCAAGGTTGCCCATGCAGAGCATACTAGGCTATCCCCCTTTTTAGGTTACCCCGGAGAGCCTGCTGTCGAACCAAGTCCCGCAGGCTCCCCCTTACCTGCTCCATGCTGCAGGATGTTTGTCCAGCAAACTGATCCAATCTTCTCCCATCTCCGTGGGTAGCGTAGTAGACCTTCAGGCCCTGGGGTCCTATGAAGGTACCCACTGTCCTGGACCTATACAGCACCCTGGCAAACAGGAACTTATGGTTTTTACAAACTCCAAGTCCTGGGCCCAGGGTCCAGCCCTCCAAAGAGGAGCATTATAGGCAAAACCCCACGGCTTGGGGCCCGGGTACTGTCCACTTTGGCACTGAGGCTCCTTGGACAGATCCGGTTAGCCCGCCCTTAATCCCAAGGATGTGGAGCAAAGCTATTCCGTGACCAACACCTAAGACACTGGCGAAAAAACTGAGGGACTCCCTCTAGGGGAGGGGGTTTTATAGGGAGGGGACTTCCTGTTTGAGATTGCCAGTGTCCACACCTGAAGGTACTCCATATAACCCATATAGTAATGAATATGCCGCTCTGTGTCCCGTGATGTACGAGAAAGAAAAATAGTTAAAAAAATCATACATTGTGATTTCTGGATTTTTTTTTTTTGATTATGTCTCTCACAGTGGACATGCACCTACGATAACAATTTCAGACCCCTCCATGATTTCCAAGTGGGAGAACTTGCAAAATAGCAGGGTGTTCAAATACTTATTTTCTGCACTGTATGTCCCTTAATTCACCAAATGCCACTGCCTGCCCAAAAACAAGCTCAGCATTTTAAAAGCTGTACACACTGACCTTTGAAATTAAATTTTGATCTCCTTTGGAATGCCTACATTCCAAGAAAACAAGGATTTCAGTAGTGATGGTTTAAAAAAACAAAAACACACGTTTCAGAAAACATAATCCATAGCTACAAATATCAAAGAGAATTCCAGGACTTTAGGCTATACATTATATTGATCATTACATAAACAGTAGGCTCAGATCAAAAGTTTAACACAAAGAATTATTTTAAAAAAAAGTAATAGTTATATTCAAGTAATTCCTAATAGATTTGAAAATTACAGTTACAAACACGGCTTTGAAATCGTGTGACTTCATCTGAACTCAAGCCACATTTCAGTCCGATTTCACCTCGGCTTGAAAGACCTGTGCGGGTATATGCACAGAGGTCTAATGAAGTCACCAAAAGTAGTGCAGGAACTACTTTTGGAAATCGGTGTGGCATCGCACCGATTGGGACGTGCCCATAGCCGGCAATAGGCTACGATTTGAATCGCATGTCAAATCTCCCCGATGTGAATGGGGGCTAAATAAAGATTACGCTTGGGTAAAGTTTTGTGAATTGGAAAGTGGAACTTTACCTAACAATGCAAAATGAGAACAGGCAGGATTTTTGATGCAGAAGAGACATACTCTTCTACATTAATCACTTCTCGACTGACGCAAGCATATATAGTGAGGGGAAAAAAAAAAAAAAAGTATTTGATCCGCTGCCAATTTTGTATGTTTGCCCACTGACAAAGAAATGATTAGTCTGTAATTTTAATGGTAGGTTTAGAGACAGAATAACAGCAAAAAAATCCATCCGTCTGAGACCAACCACCTGGACAGCTGCTGCAACAATCGGTTTGCATAACCAAAGAATTTCTGCACAAATTGTCAGAACCCGCCTCAGGGAAGCTCATCAGCATGCTCGTTGTCCTCATCTGGGTCTCGACCTGACTGCAGTTCATCGTCATAACCGATTTGAGTGGGCAAATGCTCTCATTCGATGGCGTCTGACACTTTGGAGAGGTGTTCTCTTCACAGATGAATCCCGGTTTTCACTGTACAGGGCAGATGGCAGACAGCATGTATAGTGTTGTGTGGGTGAGCGGTTTGCCGATGTCAGCGTTGTGGATCGAGTGGCCCCTGGTGGCGATGGGGTTATGCTATGGGCAAGCGCAGGATATGGACAATGAACACAGGTGCATTTTATTTATGGCATTTTGAACGCACAGAGATACCGTGACAAGATCCTGAGGTCCATTGTTGTGCCATTCATCCACAACCATCACCTCATGTTGCAACATGATAATGCATGGCCCCATGTTACAAGGATCTGTACACAATTCCTGGAAGCTGAAAACATCCCAGTTCTTGCATGGCGAGCATAGTCACTGGACATGTCATCCATTGAGCATGTTTGGGATGCTCTGGATCTGCGTATACGACAGCGTGTTCCAGTGCCTGACAATATGCAGCAACTTCGTGCAGCCATTGAAGAAGAATGGACCAACATTCCAGAGACCACAATCTCTGGGCAAACTCCTCACAAGACCCCATTGCCGACGCCTGTATTGACCACCTGGAAGGATTAGGGTTGCAGCAACTAGTATGTGGGCCCACACATGCTTCAGGTCACACGCTTGATCTTATTTTCAGACAAGCTCTGGAAATAAAAATTGGGGAAATTGAAAAATTGCCATGGACAGACCACCATGCAATTATATTCAGTATTTCCACCATCCCCCCCGCAACAAAAACATCAAATCCGGTGACAACACACTGGACTAGATGTCAGAAGAAGCTCCACTCGGAACTCTTCAAAGTGACTCTAAGGAAAAAAATAGAAACAACTCAGCCGCAGCAAACGGCCGTTGGAACATTGGAAGCCATAAACTCGGCCATGCTACAGTCAGCCGACTTGGTAGCGCCGAGACGAATAACCCGCATTCGGAAAAACAACCGCAGCTGGTTTAACAACCAGCTGTCGTTACTGAAGCAAGAACGCAGAAGGGCAGAATCTGCATGAAAAAGATGCTCTTCAGAGCTAAACCTATCCATCTACAAGGCGACCACAAGAAAATACCACAAAGGAATTTTCCAAGCCAAGAAAAATTATTTTTCGGAGGCTATCAACGGTGCCCTAAACCGCCCCCGCGAACTCTTCAAGATGGTCACCCAGACCATGAAACCAGGATGCATTGAAGCACCCAGTTCGGACACACAAGAATTTTGCAATGAACTATCGGATTACTTCGTTAATAAAATCGAGGCAATCCGTGAAAGCATTCAGCAAAACTAATCTCCCCTCAGCCCCCCCTGTAGCCTATCACACAGCACCCTTAGTACTTCTCCGAGATCAGGTAAGTTCACCCTAGAACCCATCTCCATCGAGTCCACTAAGAAGGTCATTTGTACTCTGCGCAATGGCGCAGCGCCAAATGACATTATCCCCACAAAACTGCTGAAGGAATGCGCCGACATCCTGGCTCCTCCCATCGCGCAGCTTATCAACCAGTCCTTCTTGGAGGGCATAGTGCCCGCGCAGCTGAAAGAGGGTATAATCCAACCCATCATGAAGAAACCCTCCCTGGACCCCAAGGACCCACTCCACCGCCGTCCCATAACAAGCCTCAACGTATTCTCTAAGATAATGGAAAAAGTAGTGGTACAACAGCTGCAACAGCATCTAGATACCTACAAGCTACTTGACCCATTGCAATCAGGCTTCCGTCCCGGACATGGGACAGAAACAGCATTGCTGAAAGTATGGGATGATGTTCTCAAGGCCGCAGACGAAGGAGAATCTTGTCTCCTGGTTCTGTTGGACCTAAGTGCAGCTTTCGACACTGTAGACCACAAGCTGTTACTGAAGCGGCTTACTGAAGTAGCCAGGGTCGCAGAAGGTGATTTATCTTGGTTCTCCTCTTTTTTGGAAAACCGATCACAAACAGTGAAGTTAGGACCTTTTACGTCTGAAAAACGCACAGTAACATGCGGAGTCCCTCAAGGATCGCCTCTGTCACCAGTGCTATTTAACATCTATCTGCGTCCTCTCTTTGAGATCATTAGCAGCCAAAAACTGCTTTATCACTCTTATGCAGATGATACGCAACTGTATTTCCGCATCTGCAACAGACAGGATCACCACCTCAATCTAGAGACATCTCTCTCTTTGATAGAGGACTGGATGACTAAGAGTTATCTTAAACTCAATGGAGCGAAAACAGAACTTCTTCTGTTTCACGCCAAGCGTAGGAATCAACTTTCAACACCATGGACTCCCCCGCCTATTTTGGGTAAGCTCATCACTCCAAGCGCCAAAGTCAAAAGCCTAGGGGTCATTTTTGACTCCTTTATGACAATGGACGCACAAATAGGATCAGTGGTCAGCGGATCTCACCATCTACTGCGCCTACTACGCAGACTCACTCCGTTCATCCCTAAAGAAGATTTAGCGGTCGTGGTGGGAGCTATTGTAAACTCCAGGCTGGATTATGCAAATGCCCTCTACCTCGGCCTCCCCAAGTACCAAATCGCTCGTCTGCAAGTCGTTCAAAATACGGCCGCCAGACTTGTGACTGGGAAAAAACCCTGGGAATCCATCTCACCTTCACTGAGAGCCCTTCATTGGCTGCCAGTCAAAGACAGAATTGCTTTTAAAGCTCTCTGTCTTACACATAGATGTGTCCATGAGAATGCCCCCCTTTACTTATGCGAATTAATAAAAGCGCATAATCCAAATCGCGTTTTGCGATCCACGAATCAGAACCTGCTCCAGGTTCCGAAAGCCAACTTCAAGTCCAAAGGAGAAAGAAGATTTGCGATCCAGGGTCCAAGACTATGGAACGCTTTACCAACCAGCATTCGGTTGGAGGAGAACCACCTAGCATTTAGGAAAAAGGTCAAGACTTTTCTCTTTTGATAACAAAGGAGACAGGAACAACAAGCGCCCAGAGGCGATTCAGTTCGCATGTGCCGCGCTATATAAGTTTTCATTCATTCATTCAAAAACCTGATCAACCCTATGCGAAGGAGATGTGCTGACTGGTTTTACGGTCCCCTCCCCCATACAGTAAAACGGCACATTTTAGAGTGGCTTTTTTTTGTGGCCAGCCAAAGGCACACCTGTGCAATAATCATGCTGTCTAATCTGCAACTTGATGAGCCACACCACCAGGTGGATGGAGTATCTCAGTAAAGGAGAAGTGCTCACTAACACAAATTTAGACAGGTTTGTGAACAATATTTGTGATGGAAGTACTACCCACGTTTGGCGCCAAATTGATGAAGACTGATTAATCCCTGACACAATTTTTAGGGCGAAACCCATTTCTGCCTTTAATTCAAATCATAAAAGCATGCAGCAAACAGAACTGCTTCTTTCGATGTCCAGCCAGAACGAGACCGAACCCATTTATTTCCATAGACAAAATGACATCATTCAGATAAGCATACTGATTGGTTCAGTCCATACAGTTCAGTCCCTCCTTGCAAGAGTTCTTTTGTTAGCACATTCTTCTTCTTGCCATGAGGCATGAAAGTTCATACAGGGTCCTTACACCCAAGTATACAGGTGCTTCTTTTCAGAGTGATATAAGCTCACTCCGTGGAGAGGGGAGGAGGGGTGGTTTGGAAGTGAGAGTGAGCAGTAAAAGGGAGGACAGCTGAATAGCTCCTCGTCTCCTTTCAAGCTGATGCACTGTGTCTTTAACCACTTAACGCCTGCCGCACGACTATGTACGTCCACAGAATGGCACGTACGGGCAGATGGGCGTACATGTACGTCCCGGCCTTCTAGCGGGTCAGGGGTCCGAGCGGGTCTGGGAGCGATCCGGGATGAGGGGGCATCGTTTTTGTCCACCCCCTCGCGATCGCTTTCAGCCAATCCGCTTCCTCCTCTGCCTGAACTGTAAACACAGGCAAGGAGGAAGTGATGTCACCTCTCCTCCCGCCGGTATTTTCGTCCGGCGGAGGAGAGGAGACATCACACAGTGAGTAGCACAAGCACTACACTGACACACAGACACATAGGCACACAAATCCCCCCCCCCAGTCACCCCCCGATCACCCCCCAGCCCCCTGTCACAGTGTCACTAAATAGCAGTGATCATTTATTTACTGATCACTGCATTTAGTGTCAGTGTGACAGGCAGTTAGTGTTAGGTCCAGGGTAGCCCCCTACCCCCCCCATAAAGTTTTTAACCCCTTGATCACCCCCTAGTTAACCCTTTCACCCCCCTTTTGCCAGCGTCAATAAGCGATCGTTTTTCTGATCTCTGTATTAGTGTCGCTGGTGCCGCTAGGTAGCTAGTTATTTTTTGAGGTTCGCCCGCCGTGTTTTTATAGCGTTAGGTACCCCCATAAGTATTTTAAATAAAGTTTTTAACCCCTGATTGCCCCTATAGTTAACCCTTACACCCCCTATTACCAGCGTCACTAAGTGGTAGTTTTTCTGATCACTGTATTTGTGTCGCTGGTGCCGCTAGGTAGATAGTTATTTTTTGAGGTTTGCCGCCATGTTTTTATAGCGTTGGGTACCCTCATACATTTTCTAACGCTATAAAAACATGGCGGCGAACCTAAAAAAAAAACTAGCTACCTAGCGGCACCAGCGACACTAATACAGCGATCAGAAAAACGATCGCTTAGTGACGCTGACAATAGGGGGTGAAAGGGTTAACTCTAGGGGTAATCAGGGGTTAAAACCTTTATTAGGTACCCCCATACATTTTCTAATAAAGGTTTTAATCCCTGATTGCCCCTAGAGTTAACCCTTTCACCCCCTATTGCCAGCGTCACTAAACAATCGTTTTTCTGATCGCTGTATTAGGGTCGCTGGTGCCGCTAGGTAGCTAGTTATTTTTTGAGGTTCGCCCGCCAGGTTTTTATAGCGTTAGGTACCCCCATACATTTTTCAAATAACGTTTTTAACCCCTGATTGCCCCTAGAGTTAACCCTTAAACCCCCTATTGCCAGCATCACAAAGCGATCGTTTTTTGATCGCTGTATTAGTATCGCTGGTGCCGCTAGGTAGCTAGTTAGTGCCAGTAACGCTTACACCCACGCGCAAAGCATACACCCCAAAATACATTCTGCTGCTTCTCCTGAGTACAGGAATACCACATGTTTTTGGACTTTTTGGGAGCCTAGCCGCGTACGGGACCCTGAAAACCAAGCACCGCCTTCAAGATTTCTAAGGGCATACATTTTTGATTTCACTCCTCACTACCTATCACAGTTTTGAAGGCCATAAAATGCCAAGATGGCACACAACCCCCCCAAATGACCCCATTTTGGAAAGAAGACACCCCAAGCTATTTGCTGAGAGGCATGTTGAGTCCATGGAATATTTTTTTTGTGATTGAATAATGACCAAAAAATAAAATATTTTTTTTTCACAAAATGTTGTCACTAAATGATATATTTCTCACACATGCCATGGTTATATGTGGGATTGCACCCCAAAATAACACAAAGTAACATAGAGTAAAATATTCATTTTAGTACTTCCATCACATATTTGAGAGAAATAGGCCTTTGTGTACATAGAAAAAGTTGCAAGTTCAGCTCATGATAAATAGAGGCAAACACAAAACTGTTGCGTTTATAATTTTGCTTAGTGTAGAAAACAAAAAAATACATACATACTCGCCCCTATGCTACAGCATTGGTCTCATGCTGCAACTGTCCCTCACCGGCTCTAAGCCCAAGAACTGAGCGATCATATAAACGCTGATCGCTCAGCTATTCTCGAAGTGAAGAGCGGGGACCGTCAGTCACCACTCTCTGCTCCTTTAGCACTCACTGGAGCACCAGGCTGGAGAGGGGGAAGGAGCAGACGGCTTTGGCTCTCAGGCATGTGCTGAGAGGCTGAGCCAACTGTCAATCAGGGAACAATATGGTCAGGACCCTTCCAAAGCCTGGAGCGGCTCTGTGACATCAAATGACTTTAGTCTACTGTCAGTTAGTCCTTGACACAGATAAGCAAAAGTAAGTGCAGTCCTGTGAATCAGAAGAGAAGCATGGCCAAAACAAGCTTTGCTCCTACTCCTGTTTTAACACCTTCCCGCCCAGCCTATAGCAGAATGATGGTCGGGCAGTGGCTTTCCCATTCTGACTGGATGTCGTATGATGTCCTTCAGAATGAGCCACTCATGTGCTCACAGTGTGGCGATTGGTGGTGTGCCATGTCCCTCAGACACGGCACACCACCAATCACGGTAAAGAGCTAGGTTTTTACCACGTGATCAGATGTGTCCAATCACAGCTGATCATAGTGTAAATAGGAAATGCCAGTTAACAGCATTCCTCTCCTTACATTGACAGCGCGAGAGGAGAGCGGATAAGTGGCATTACTCAGTAGGGACATCTGCACTGATAATCAGTGCTCTGAAAATCAATGCAGCCCCATCAGTGATGCCCACCAGTGCTGCCAAAAAATTATGCCTGTCAGTTCTGCCAATTAGTGCACATCAGTAAAGCCTGTCAGTGGCTCCTCATCAATTGCCACATATAAGTGATGCATATTAGTGCCCCCTTCAGGGGTGCATTTAGGTTTTGTGCTGCCCTAGGCCTGACTAAACTCGTGCACCCCCTAATTTAAATATGACCCACCCCTTCCTGTCAAGGCCACACCCCTTGCAGTTTAAGACCCATCCTGAAATTTTCAAGTGGGGACACTAGTTCTGATGGCCTGGGGGGGGAGGCAATGTATTCCCCCTAATTTGCATAGATTTCCTCTCACTTCCTGTTTGGCTATGGGACAGGAAGTGAAGGGAAATCTCTGCAATGGGACAGGGATGATAAAATTAGAAGAGGAGCAACCCCCCCCCTCCCACAGTTGCAGAATGCCAACCGCCCACATACTGGAAGCAGTGCGGCCGATTTATAGGGGCACTAAACTAATTTGCCTAACAGTGCAGCTCAAGCCAGCAGGGACACTGTCTATGCTGCCCCCCTGCAAAGTGCTGGCCTGGGTCTTGTTGGCCTAGGCCAGGATATAGCATTGGCCCCCTTATCAGTGCCCATTAATGCAGTCTATTAGTGCCCGTCAGTGCAGCCTCATCAGTGCCCATCAGTGATGCCAGTCAGTGCTGCCAGTGCCCATCAGTGGTGCCAATCAGTGCCCAGTCAGTGATGCCAACCAGTGCCCAGTGATGCCCGTCAGTCCCCATTAGTATTGTCCGTTAGTGCTGCCAATCAGTCCCCATCAGTAATGCCAATCAGTGCCCATTAGTAATGTCTGTCAGTGCTGCCAATCAGTGCACATCAGTGATACCGTGTCAGTGCTTGTCAGTGCTGTCAATCAGTGATGCCTGCCAGTGCTGCCAGTGATGCTTTTTAGTGCTGCCAATCAGTGATGCCTGTCAGTGCTGCCAATCAGTGATGCCTGTCAGTGCTGCCTGTCAGTGCACATTAGTAATACCATGTCAGTGCTGCCAGTGATGCTTGTCAGTGCTGTCAATCAGTGATGCCTGCCAGTGCTGCCAATCAGTGATGCCTGCCAGTGCTGCCAGTGATGCCTGTCAGTGCTGCCAATCAGTGATGCCTGTCAGTGCTGCCAATCAGTGCACATCAGTGATGCCTGTCAGTGCTGCCAATCAGTGCACATCAGTGATGCCTGTCAGTGCTGCCAATCAGTGCACATCAGTGATGCCTGTCAGTGCTGCCAATCAGTGCACATCAGTGATGCCTGTCAGTGCTGCCAATCAGTGCACATCAGTGATGCCTGTCAGTGCTGCCAATCAGTGCACATCAGTGATGCCTGTCAGTGCTGCCAATCAGTGCACATCAGTGATGCCTGTCAGTGCTGCCAATCAGTGCACATCAGTGATGCCTGTTAGTGCTGCCAACCAGTGCACATCAGTGATGCCTGTCAGTGCTGCCAACCAGTGCACATCAGTGATGCCTGTCAGTGCTGCCAATCAGGGCACATCAGTGATGCCTGTCAGTGCTGCCAATCAGGGCACATCAGTGATGCCTGTCAGTACCCATCAGTATTGTCAGTTAGTGCTGCCAATCAGTCCCCATCAGCAATTTCTGTTAGTGCTGCCAATCAGTGCACATCAGTGCTGCCAATCAGTGATGCCTGTCAGTTCACATCTGTGATGCCTGTCAGTGCTGCCAATCAGTTCACATCTGTGATGCCTGTCAGTGCTGCCAATCAGCCTATCAGCAACCTTCAGTGCCACCTTTTCAGTAAAGGAGAACATGTATTTATAAAATTGTATAACAGAAACTAAGAAAAAATAAATCAGTCTTGTTTTGTTTATTTAGCAAAAAATACTAAATCCAGTAGCGATTAAATGCCACCAAAATAAAGCTCTGTCTTACAAAAAATGATAAAAAAAAGTCATTTGGGTAGAGTGTTGCATGACTGTGCAATTGTCATTCAAAATATGACAACACTGAAAGCTGAACATTGGCCTGGGCACAGGAAGACAGACAGGAAGGGGTGGACGAGCCCCCGTATGTAGCACTGCCTGTCCAATAGAAATGTGTGGGCTGATCACTGCTCTGTATGATGGGGTGTCTGCACACAGTGCTGTGTATACCAGTCTCTGCTCACAGGTGTCATTCTCTATCCCAGCCCCCCACTTCCTCTGACAGGTAATGCGCCCCCAGCAGGACTCTGATCCCACAGCTCAGCCAGTGTCCCCCCGGTTACGGGCTCACCTTTTCCAGGGCCGCCGGCCTCTGCACGGACAGGGAGCGGGCCAGGGACAGTACGGTGTTAAAATAAAACCCCCGGGAGCCTCCGCAGCCCCCTTTGGCCGCCATCTTCCTCCCGGACCCGTCAGATGACGTCCCCACTCCACTTCATCACGTGACTCCTACAGAAGTGACGGCAGCATAACCTGACGAATTGCCGTGTTACTATGGTGACAATGAATGGAGAAAATGGGCTGCCAGTAATCATGCGGCGCGTAGTAACAAGCACAGGATAGTAAGCGGGTACAGTGCACGGGATTAGTGGACAGGGGGAAACCCTGTTATTAAGTAATACCCCTGCTAGTGTTGAATGGTTTAGTCTACTCTAGAGTGACTCTGGAGTGAGGGCGGAAGTGTGTATAGAAAGAAGCAAACGTCAGAGTTTGGGCGGAAGTACTGACATCTGGGTCAGCTGAGCGAGCGAGGAAGGGAGGGGCCTTCTACAAGCCGTGTGACTGGAAGAGAAGGAACGATAGCGTTCTCCGGCGATATTTAGCGGTAAGAAATTGGTGTAATGGGTTAGCTCTTGTTCATAGATATACACTGGCAATATGGCTGAGGGCTTCCTGTTACTGGGTTTCATTACAGGGCCCATAGCTAATAGGAGGGAAGTAATTACAGGGCTCTCTTATGGAATGCTTTTCCATCTTGTATGAGGACAGGCACTTCACACAGACTCACCCTAAAGGCTCATCACATGACATTCTATTATTATTCCAGCTCATGTACAATATCCATGAATCCAATCCTGACTGGGTCTCTGGGATACTTTTATTTTCTCTATTGTTTTGTACATTCATTAAAACACACACGCACACACACACACTATATTGTTTCTCATAGAGACCCTGGAGAATAAAACGTCAGGCGTTGTCGTTTTTGATGCCGTGCAATAAATGGACACGTTTATCAAACCTATATTTTCAGTAAACGTTACTGAAAATTTGTTTTAGTGCACACAAGCGCAGTATAGTGCCCAGTTTGTTTTTAATCACTTGCCTACCGGGCACTTTCACCCCCTTCCTGCCCCGGCCAATTTTCAGCGATGCAACACTTCAAATATAGCGGTGAATATAAAACTATTAAATATCGTATCAAAAATTATAACCAAGTTCTCTCCAGTGTCCACATTCCTGTTTAATAGTGAAACATTAAATGTGTCGTGTGTTCCAAACAACTTAAATCAAACCTTACAGGTAAGGTGATTAAAAACCATAATACATAAATATTATGATAAAAATAGTGTTATGAAATATCAGAATAAAGCCAACAATGAATAAATACAAATATATAGTCCCAGTGAATATCTTCCGTTTTCATCCGTGACTCAGCACAGCTATTTTTCCACCAATTTGTGACAGCACCACCACCTTATAAATTGGCCACTCACCAGAAGTAAACTACATGTGCACCCTTGGTTCATCTAGGGCAGGGGTCTTCAAACTACGGCCCTCCAGATGTTCAGGAACTACAATTCCCATCATGCCTCGTCATGTCTGTGAATGTCAGAGTTTTGCAATGCCTCATGGGATGTGTAGTTCCCCAACAACTGGAGGGCCGTAGTTTGAGGATCCCTGATCTAGGGCACAGGTGTCAAACGCAAGGCCCGCGGGCCAAATCAGGCCCTCCAGGCCATTTCATGTGGCCCTCGCACCTCCAGCCCTCCTCTGGTCCTCCTCAAGACCCTTACTTTTTTTTAAGCTTTTAATGCACCCAGCTTCTTTCCAGCAGCAGCATAAGAAAAGGGGGTACACTGTGATGTAAGGGAGGGTGGGGGGACTTAACTTCTGATGGTGGGGTGGCTCTTGACATCTAAGGGGAGGGGATGCGCTGGACATCTAATCTTACAAATACAACCGGCCCTTTTGAGAGCAATCATAATGCTGATGCGGCCCACAATGAAATTGTGTTTGACACCCCTGTTCTTATGGGATACTCACTCCCCTTAAAAGGATCAGTCTGCACCTTTCCCGGTCAGCGTATCAGTAAATTTGGCTTCTCAAGCTTTCTCACTGATTGTTATCAGAATCTCATCGGAAAATAAATAGCAACCATAACATAGTAGGTCTACTATTTATTATTAAAAAAAAAAAAATGATTGCACTATCAATTTGATGTGTCCATAGGCCGTCACAAAGCCTTTCCAGCAGTGTGTATTGGGCAGGTGTATCGGCGTGCATTCCCCTGTGTTCACGTTCATCCCAGGCCTCGCTCTCACTCGGGTATCCGCAGAAAGGGATGTTGAAATTTTCCCAGTAGCCTAATTTTCCTGAGGGGAGGATGGCAGATAACCAGCAAATCCTGTTCACATCAGTGATATGACACAGATGATCACATGGTTAAGAGCCGCCGTAATTGACTCTTTACCCCAATCTGTGAATGGCTGCGTCCAAAGAACATAGCGTTCACAGATCACTGCTAATGAGCACCCCAGAGAAGACATCATATGATGGCCTACCGATCAAGCGTGGCCGTGCTGTAGCCATCATTCAGCTATAGCAAAGTTGCAGAGGGCTTTAAATCTAAAAGGATAGAGTGCATTAAATAGATACCCAATGTTAAGCCTCAATTTTGCACAGCGACAAATTTTCGGTACATTATCCATATGTGATGCTTTAAAGTGGTTGCAAACCCTTACGTATACCCAGTGAAGTGACTGGCTTCAGGTGATATACGCAGAGATGAAACAAATTCTCCTACATAAGTTATACCTTTCTATCTGTAGACTTCTTTTCTCTACACCCATTCAAAGTACTGAATTTATACAGCTTGTGTAAACTTTCAGAACAAAGGGGTGGAGAGATAAAGTTACACTCTGCAGATCTAAGGGAGGAGAACTCTGACAACTGATTGGAGGGAAGGGACACGCCCCCTTCGCACTTGAGAAGAGCTGAAACTGTCAATCACAAGCTGTGTGCTGGAGCTTTCTTCCTGTCACTTTATTTTCTCTTCTCATCGCAAACTTGCCAGGAGTGATTCCTGCAGATAGTAGAGGACAAGTACACACTATAGAGGGATATGATTTGTTCATATTTTGTGTCTGAGGTTTACAACCACTTTAAAGGTCTTCAATTTAGAGTTAACCGCATGTATGGGTATTCGGGGGGGGCAGAAAGATTTAAAACAGAACTAAACCTTCCTCTCCCTTACAGGCAAGGAACCTGCCATCTTGGACTCTGTATAATCCGCAGTTAATAAATGGACACTTACCTGTCCAGCGATGTCGGCACCACAGTTGATGTTTCCATCAGCTGTTGGGTGCTGCTTCCGCCACCATTGCCAGTAAGGGAACCTGGTAGTGAAGCATTACTGCCTCATCCCAGGTCCCTATTGCGCATGCGCGAGGCACCGCTACGCACTCCTACTGGCCCAGCAGTAGAGGAAGAAGGAGGGCGCGGAGCTGCTGACGTAATTTGCCACAGCCCGATCTCCCGAACATTTTTTTTGCAGGTAAAACAATGTGCATTTTATTATTGTTGCAGGAGCCTGGAAAGCATTGCACCAGTGGTCAGCTGATCGCTGATGCATACATGTCTCATGCACACTGTCAGTGTATCGGCTTCCCTGTACATACCGTATGGGTTAGCCGATACTCCCTGACAGAAGCACTCGATTAACTACCATGGTGCTCCATAGCACCATAATAGTTCATTGAGAACTACAAGCTGACAGCCATTTAAGTATGTCAGGCCTTGTAGTTCATTTAGACACGCAGAGCTGTGTGTTTAAAAGATGTGGCCGTGTGGGTAGAGCACCGCACGGCCGTGCTATTTTTCAAACAGTGGTAGCTAGTACGGGAAACTTCTCCCTGTAATGCCACAGAGAGGGGGCAGTGGACCGGCGCTGCAGCACTGGGAAATTGTTACACCCTAAAATCGGGTGGAACATGTTCTCAAAGGTGAACTTATCCTTTAAATGCACAGTTCTATTCTGCACCACACAGGAAATCGTTCTGGCCAGGGTCTACCCTCCTCCTATGTATCTCGCTGCTTATCCACATTAATAAGAGCTCTGCCCATCTATGGCATACCACAGTAGTAAACAAGATAATTTCTCTTGGCAATTGTTTATTCAATTACTTTATTCTGATTTCAGCTTTACAAAAAAGTAGATGGGAGGGCAGTTATTAGAGACAATAGTCATTGAATTTTTGTATGACCGTTTAGAGTTGCAGTAAAAAACAATAACCTCTTATGTCACCCTGCAGTTTAATAACCGATAACTAAGATTCACCATCATGTCTAAGAGCTATAACCCATTCGATGATGAAGAAGAAGATGAAGACTTAAAGCCTGTAAGTTGGAATGAAGACCCCGCAGAGCGGAGAAGAAGGGATGA
Organism: Rana kukunoris; assembly: GCA_029574335.1. Classification (NCBI taxonomy): domain Eukaryota; kingdom Metazoa; phylum Chordata; class Amphibia; order Anura; family Ranidae; genus Rana; species Rana kukunoris. Next base: position 221,789,221 of record CM056049.1, read on the forward strand.
ATCGGACCGACACAGATCTCTGCAGCAAGAAGTGATGTATAGAGCACAGAACACAGTGGACAGTAGTAATAGGTCACTATCTCTCATGTATGAATCGGAGAAGGTTGGGACAGAAACTGCTGAGGTGAGATCATTGGGGTTCACTGACACAATATTGGGGGGGGGGGGGGAGTAGTTAAAAGGGAATTTCCTCTAGTTGTGAGAACTCCTATATACTCCGTTAAATTATTTTTGATTTTTACACTAGATATGGTGTGGGGTACCAAATTAAGAAAGAAAATCATATTGCTGATGTACGCCGTACAGAAATATGTCGTGACTTGCATTATATATCTAAAAATATTGGTGTCAGACAGAACAGGAAGTGAGGGAAAATCAACGTAATTACTAGGTGTTGTCCTATAGAGCAGAGGGAAAAACTTTTCAAAGTAGAGCAACCAGCCATTAACCAGTTCATTGCCCGGCTCTGTGGTCCACTTTTACCCTCAGGTGGCCTAACCGGTTTTACAATTTTTCAATCCGTTTGTAAAATACCCTGCAAATCATACATTTCCTGAAAGCAAATGAATGGTAGAATTAAAGCATAACTGTATTCGCCTAGAATCTAGAGATGCACGGTCCCCAGAACTCACTGCCGGCCGCCGACATCTTCGGGGCAGCTGACTTCCGGGTCTTGATCGCCGGCTGCTGTCCTTGGCCAGGCTGAGGTGACGTCACGCCCAAGCACGCACAAAGGTTTTGTCTGCTTCGGCATTGTGCATTTTACTGTACAAGGGCTGACAAGTACAGGCAGTCCCCGGGTTACAAACACAGGGACTTAAGTTGAATCTGTATGTAAGTCAGAATTTTTTTTAAGTGTAGCTCCAGCTAACAAATCTATTTTTAAGCTTTTTGGATAGCATAGGGAAGGGTTATCCCCTCTGTAGCATTTGTTTTGCTGTCTGCGCCCCTGTTGAGAAGATTTCACCTCACTTTCTGTCCCAATGACAATTGGATTTTGAACATTTTGGATTGTTAGGGAAACATGGACTGGTGATTAAGCTTTAGTGGATACACCTTTTTCCCATAATTCTTACAGGAGTGAATTTCCCTTCCTAGGGGTAGATTTCCTCTCACTTCCTGTAGTCTCCCTCTGTTTGTAAGTAGGAGTCATTTGTAATTCGGGTGTTTGTAAGTAGGGGACCGTCTGTAGTAGCATGTCTCTTCTACATTAGAAATCCTGCCTCTCTACCCATTTACATTTTGGAGCTTAATGTTCCACTTTAACAGATGGTGCTACTGGTTATGTAGGTTCCTGGAAAAATACACTAAATCATTATTGCCACTCAAACGCAACACAACTTGCAAAATTCTTCAAGCTAAAACTGTATTGAGTTAATAAATAAAAATACATTTTAAATTATTTATTTTTGCAAAACGGTGAAAATCACAGGTATGCAAAACTGTAAATCGGGAACATATGCTAAAAATCTGGAGCTGGCCTTCCTACCTATGTGTTATGGTAAAGTCCAATTCACAATGCCATGTGTGCATTGCAATAAAATAATTCAGGTATACATTGTATTGCAATGCAGCACATTACAATGCAAAGTTTGCTGAAATTCAAGCACTGCTGGGCACTCTAACGATGCTCTGTAGTGTTTGTGAACAGCGCACACACGTTGTGTGCACCACAACATATGCCCACTCATGTGAACGGGCCCTCAGTGTGTTGGTGCACTACCGTTGTGTGTGTGTGTGTGGGGGAGATGAGTGTTTTTAAGCCTTATTTACATGGCTGCAAAGTGCCATGTAACATCAAGAAGTATCACATTTCTATGCCCAGAAGCCTGGGGCCACCGATCTTTGCATACAGCCATGGCCAGTAGCCTTTACAAATCATTGACAGACACCCATAATTGTACAAATTTAACATCAGGTCGAGCGATAACATGCATATAGAAATGTATGGGTGGCCCAGTTTGCATCAAGGATGTGCACTTGCATGCGTACAGCCACAGCATCTGTCAGCCTGCTATTGGTTTGCATCTTTTTGGAGTTTTTTGTTCTGCCATTTATTTATATTTCTTTAAATATGTAATTATTTTGTTTTTTATGTTTTTCTTAAGCCTGTTGAGTTTGGGGGATTGGTGAATGGCCAAGTTTCTGAACAATGACAACAGTGCACTGTGCCTGTCTAATGTATGTTTAAATGTCCACTTGTAGTATCTATCAGTAGTCTTGGTTTTACCGGGGGGGGGGGGGGGGGAGCGCAAAGCAGGAGCGCAGTTGGAACACAGGGTCTAAGTGTTGCATCCTTTGTGGGAGGATGAAAGCTACAGATTTACAAATTATTTAAACTTAACTTTTGATGTTGCCATGTTAAAGGATATATGATATCTTAATGATTTGGTTTACATATTCATATTTTTTTTATTTTCATGTTCAGGAACTAATGCGTCAGGGAGAGGCCTTAAAACGCACAGAAAAAATGGTGGATAAAATGGAACAAGATATGAAGATCAGTCAGAGGCATATTAGTAGTATAAAAAGCATGTTCAGTGGTTTCACCAACTATTTCAGAGCCAAACCTGCTGAGACACCCCCACAAAATGGAGCATATGATTACAAGGCTAGCAACAAGTAAATCACTGTTTCTTTCTTCTTCTGGTTTGCCTGAACACCCTTTTCTAATAATCATATATTTTTTTAAATCTGATCCTGCCATAACAAAATGTATTTGTACTGTAAATACCAATATTCTAAGCGCAGTTACCTATAGCTGCCAATCAGTTACTCTGGTATTGGTCTGGCTTTAGCAAAGTGAATTTCAATTGGCTATGCATTTAGGAATTCACACTTGAATAAAGTATTTTGTAAAGTCATAATAATTCCAAATCATCATATGAGACCTTACACTGTTTTTAAGCTCTTTACCTACTATGCATAAATTAAGAAACTGTAAATTTATTTTCTCACTTTTATTAGTGATTGGTTCCTTTTTTTTTTTTTTTTAAGCTCCAGGAACTGGGGACAAAAACTCAATAAGGCTAGCTTCACATCTGAGCAGGTGCAGGAGGGCATTTAATCGCACGCCTTCCACACCGGCAGAGAAATTTGTGCTGTTGCTTAGAAGATGAGTGACATCTTCGCTCCCAGGAATATTTTCACACCATGGAGACCTTTTAGGCATCCTTGGGCTGTAATTCTAGCCACTGTCAGTGGCTGCAGTAACGTGTCTTTAGTTAGCACGAAATGCTGTAGCTTAAAAGGAGGAAGAAAATATGCAAACTGGCAATGTTGAAAGATGGATTTGCGTCTGTGCCTAGCATGGTTACCGTAGTTAGAAACAGGAAAACGTTCTTTCATAAAAGGACTGGCAGGATCACCAGGTATTTACTGCCTTTTTTTTTCTGATTTCTGAGATTGGTGGTTATTAAAGCAGAGGACCCCCCGAAATAATTTTTTTTTCAAAAGCCAGCAGCTACAAACACTGCAGCTGCTGACTGAAATTAACACTTACCTGTCCAGCGCGCCCGCCAAGTCGGCTGCCACTGCCATGCTTGGTCAGGGAATCAGGCAGTGAAGCCTTGAGGCTTCACTGCCCGATTCCCTACTGCGCATGTGCGAGAAGATGTCCCAGAAGATAGCGGAGGGGGGGGGTGGCGCAAAGGGGCATGACTCCCGTGGGAGTCTACCCAGTAGTGGTGCAAATACCTGTTTTATACAGGTATCTGCACCCCCTCCCCCTGAAAGGAGCCAAATGTGACACCGAAGGGGGGGGGCGGGTTCCAAAAAGCGGAAGTTCAATTTTTGCTACACTATGGGGTTGTGCTACAGTTTTTGTTATCTTAACCGTGCATTACATTGCATGATTACTTGTGCAGTGTGTGTCTTGCAGTGCTTTTTATTTTGATTTACGCCCCAGCTCACTGTTGGAGTAGCAGCCAACGTACCCGCACAATGCTCCTGTGTCAAGGTCAATAGTAGGATCCTGCCAAAGCCCCTGTCACTTGGCATGGAGCCTACTGTGCTTATAAGAGTCTGTAGCACAGCGGGCTGCACAATAAATGTTACTGGGCTACTTGTTGGGTATCAAGGGTCTAGTTGCTTGCATATAAATTATTGCAAGCATGTTTAAATACTTTGAAATGGGCATCCAGCTTGCCCTTTAAAGCAGGAGTAGAGGCCCAGAAGTTAATTGATTAAGATACCTGGAGCACAATGGACCACAATCTAAGTGATAGCAGGCAGCTTGTTGGGCACTAGAGGTGCGGAAATTAATCGCAGCATTGCGATTCGGTTTCCACGATGCTGCATCAATGCTGCGACAGGCATGACCGATTGGCGGGTGACGTCATCCCGACTTGCCCCACCCCTCCTGGTAGAGCGCGCCGAGTGTACTCTACTTATAGCTGTTAAAATAACCGTGTCTTATTGAATCCCATGTTACAATCCATTAAGTGCCCCACTGTATGTGCTTTTAAAAAAAATATGTAGCTTCATACCGCATTTCTCAGAGCATCCACGCTGCTCATGTGATTGCCCTGTATTTAAAGCTGACATTTTTTTTTTTATTATTCTTCTTTCTAGATTACAAGAGGCAATTGCAAGCAGCAAAGAGCAAGAGGACAGATATCACGCTACTCATCCAAACCTAATGAAACGTGACACATTGGGTATGTTACAAAAAAACAAGACTGATGTGATTTGTTGGTCCAGTAAGAAATCTTAGGCCCCGTACACACGACCGAGCTTCGCGGCAGAATCCAGCGAGAAGCTCGCTGGGAGACATATTCTGCCAAGATTCTCGGTCGTGTGTACACTTCCGACGAGCGTCCCGTTGGGAAGCTCGTCTAGCCAAAAAAGAGAGCACGCTCTCTTTTTCCTCGTTGTTCAATGAGGACTTTGGCTCGACGAGCTTTTCCGACCGCTCATCGGGAACCTCGTTGGGCGGAACGATGAGTTTAGCCCGACGAGGTTCTCGTACGTGTGTACGCGGCCTTAGACTGTGATGGAGCAGTCTCAAATTCCACTGTTGCCGTCATAATGTGATAATTGCGCTCCCATCCTCAGTCTGCGCAGAGATTTTCCAACTCACTGGACAACAATTTTATTACCAGCAGATGACTATAAGGCCGCGTACACACGAGGGGATCAAAACGGTGGCTGGGATCAGCGGACAGATTTCTCCAACTCAAAGCAGCTGCAGTTATCCTTTTACGCACCGGCTCCCAACCGCCGCGCCGCTGCCGAATGGATTCGGCGCATGCGCGGAAGTGTTTTAGCGGTGACGCGGCGGCGTCAGTCACCGCCGCGTAAGGCCCCTTTCATGGTGTGTACACTACAGCGACTTCAAAATTGCGCAATTTTGTGTACCGCAATTTCTCTGCAGTTATATTTTTACGCACAAACTGAATACCTTTCACACTACAGTTCAAAGTAATTTTACCGTGGGAATACCTGTGTAAGTGGCATCAAAAACAGACCAAAGTAGTGCAGGGACTACTTTGAAGTTGGAACGACTTAAAGTCATACTAATATGAATGGTTGTAATTGGAAATCCATGGGACATTACTTGTCATGCTACTTGGCCATCAAAAAAAGTGGGACAAGTCGTATAAGTGTGAAAGGGGCCTAAAGCACACCCTTTACAGAATCTGTTGTAGCAATTCTAAACTTTAATGCCGCGTACATATGTTCGGAATTTCCAACAACAAATGTTCGATGTGAGCTTTTGGTCGGACATTTGCTGTCGGAATTTCCGACAACAAATGTTTGAGACCTGGTTCTCAATTTTTCCGACAACCAAAAGTTCTTGTTGGAAATTCTGATCGTCTGTATGCAATTCCGATGCACAAAAATCTTACGCATGCTCGGAATCATTGAACTTAATTTTTCTCAGCTTGTCGTAGTGTTGTACGTCACCACATTTTTGACATCCGGAATTTCCGACATTTGTGTGACTGTGTGTATGCAAGACAAGTTTGAGCGAACAATCCATCGGAAATAAAATCCACGGTTTTGTTGTCGGAATGTCCGATCGTGTGTACGCAGCATAAGAAATGTCTGACGCTTGCTGCCATGGCACACAGGAATAAAACAGAGTTTAAAATGTTGTAGCTTTCTTTAGAGAGGCAGTATTATTTCATTTTTATTTTTTTATTTTTTGCTTTAGAGCATTTTAGAGATTTCAATTAATGGAGAAGTATGTGTGGTTTATTTTTTTTTAAGAATCCTACTTAGGTGGATGCATCATCGGTCCCCCGGCGCCTCTACACTGAGAACCGAGCAATCGAATACCACTATCACTCGGTTCTCACAGCTCTGTGATCAGAGAGCTTCTGACTGTCAGTCACAGCTCTCTGCTCTGACCCCCTCGTCATTTACTGGAGCGCTGGGCTGTGGAAGGGATGGGGGCGGCCGTCTCAGGCTCTTATCAGTTCGCTGAGAGCCTGACCTGGGTGTGATGACTTCAGCCCTCTCTAAAAACGGGAACATAAATAAAACTGCAAGTCTTTTTACAGAAAAGATGTTGCAAAACAGACAATAGCATTACTAAAATATATAAGATGAAAAGTACTTGCAACCTGATCCAACTGACCCCTTAGGTTGGACTGTTTTATTAGGTTTACAATGTACTGCTTTGTGTTAGATGTGTCTTAAAGCAGAACATAATTGTATTGTCAAGCGTCTGAGGTAGTGAGCCCTTGTAGATCGCCAGCCCTGGGTTCCCCAGAGCGCAGAGTCTAAAGCCACATATACGCGGTAGGATTGTTGGCCAACTGAGCGTCTTGATATTTGTCAAAAGGGTGTGTGCCAGGATCTTGTCTTGCACTAATGGTACACGATTGTCGTGCCACAAACATGAACGTAGTGTCGTACTACGAGAAATTTTAGCTCAAGCGCCACCCTTTGGGCCCCTTCTGCTAATTTTGTGTTTGAGCATGCTTGTTTGTACTTTTGTCTGACGGATTTGTGTACTGACCATACGAAAATCTGATGGCAAACCATTGTCCGCTGAAAATTTACTAGCATGTCATCCAACATTTGTTAGTGGAAAATTGGACAAGTGTCAAAAGGAGTGTATTAACGGTAAGATTTTAGGACAACAGACAATCCCCTGCCAACAATCAAACCGCATGTACGAGGCTTAAGCCCCAGCCTGATTCTTCAGTAGAGCCCCTAATGATGGGGATGAACTTGCAGTAAGCTGGAACCAGGTCATGGCCCCCAGGAACGCCCAGCTGAGGATGTGGAAAACACTTGCGTGCACAGAGTAGAAACCAGTAGGGGACAATGGGAAATCCAGGAATCAAACTGAGGTCAGGACAGGCAGAAAACAAGCACAGAGGGTAAAACAAAGTCGTGTCGGTACACGGGTAGTGAGGCACAGGATGCCCAAGTAACAAGGCAAACAGAAGCTCAGAGAACTGTGAACTCGCTCAGGCAAGGAGCAATGATCACGTGTATATAGGGAATAAAACAGGGAGGTGACCCAAGAAGTAATAGAAGGGAAAGGGATATGAATCCACAGTGGAGCAGGTAATGCCAATAGGTGAACAGAGAAGCCAAGCAACATGTGTGAAATGGAGTCGCAGATCTAGAAGAACATTGCAGTAGGGAGGTAAAAATTTCACAAACAGAAATCTGCAGGTTAGACTGTGACATGTATCTGAGCACCACAATCCAAAAAAATAACACTATTTAACCCTTTTGCCGCCAGGTCCATACGTATTGCACATAATTTGGTGCCTGCAGCCACCAGGATTGTGTGTGAAACTGTAAATTGGGTGTGCTGCGCTGCTAAAATTAATACATCAATAATGAAGGTGATAACAAAATGTGCATTGAGTGCAAAAAAATTGTATATAAAAAAAAAAAAACCAACACCAAGTGTTCCAATGTATGACAAAATCATATAAGAAAACAAACTGAATTGACAAAGTTCGTAAAAAGCTCCAGGGAAAAATCAAAGTTCAGTGAGTTCAGAGAAATATCCCAAGTAGGGGATTGAGATACTGCAGGACAGAAGAGAGCCTCCACCTCCACCTCTTATAGTAAATCTGCTTACCAGATAGATAATAATCGTGAGCATCAACAGCACAGCAGGCTGGATTGCCTTAACGGGTATTAAAGTGGAATCCTGTGTGTATCTCCAAGCTTGGTCTCAATGCGGCTGGATCCCAGAAAAACAATTACTCCCAGAGTGTAGCCAAGGGAAGAGAAAGGAAGCCAACATAGAGTAGTAACGTTTTAAAAGTTTAATAAAAGAAATTCGATTGCACTTACAAAAAACGAATCCTTTGGAAGCATATAAATAGTAAGCCGGCCGGCTCTCACAATCCGCCCGTCCTTCCGGATGGTCGTGAGGATAAAAACAATGGTGTCGTCAGCCACCAGGATTGTGTGTGAAACTGACAGGCAGCCACCTGGCTGTCATGTAAGAGCATTTGGGCGGCGCTGCTGCCGCCCGATCGCTCTCGCACACCCCCGGTACCGTTCTTTTAGACCTGTCAACAAAAAATAGTCACCAAGGTGACTGTCTCCTATGTGATGAAAAAAAGATTTTTGTTTTGTTGCTAAAAAAGTTCGATTTGGCATGTTGAGTATCTTTTTACTCGGCGCAGCCTTGTCTTTTATATTTTACCAAAATTGTGGGTAATTTATTGCGTTTGCCCTAAACTTCACATTGGTGTGGTTTTTACTGAAATATTGCATTTCCTAGCCCTTTGTGGTAATATTTTTTTTTTAAACGTGTGCAAAAAAAAAAAAACGCAAATACGGCTCTGGGAGCGAAAGGGTTAATGAGTTAGCGACCTTAGATTGTAAGCTCCTTGAGGGCAGGGACTGATGTGAATACGATATATATATATATGTGTGTGTGTGTGTGTGTGTGTGTGTGTGTGTGTATATGTATGTATGTGAAGCACAGCGTAAATTGACTGTGCACCCCCCCTCCCCCGAAAGGTGTCAAATGTGACACCGGAGGGGGGAGGGTTCCGATCAGCGTGAGTTCCACTTTAGGGTGGAGCTTCGCTTTAACCACTTCAATACTGGGCACTTTCACACCCTTCCTTCCCAAGACAATTGTTAGCTTTCCGTGCTTTTGCACTTTAATGTCATATACAACCTTTATAATTATGAAATTATTAAAACCAAACCTTTGAAAAATCATGTATATAACCTCTCTCGGTAATATTAAAGTGTGTGTGTGTTACCTCAGAATTTTATATTCCTGATATGTGGCTGATGTACCATGTACTTATATGAAAAAGTATCCTAAGCAGGAGAGCATATCGTGGTCGGTTCTCTAGCTATGCCGGTAACTCGGCCTGCTCTCCTTTCATTGATCAGACTTTTCCTGACACTCCCCCCCCCCTGTGCAGCCATTCACTTAGAAGCTCTGCGTACTGTTGCTTCTCCTCCCCCTAGCTTAGAGGCAGCTGAGAACAGAGGGAATGCGATCACATAAAAGGGGGGGGGGGGTGAGGTGTGTTTGTTTGTTTTTTTTATTTATTTTTTATATTATTATTATTATTTAATTTTTATATCTATACCCGGTTTGCTTTTTTTGTTTAAATGTTAAACTGAATGGGTTGTTTTACAAGATGATCATTTACAATCACTATAAGTACTGGGGCTTAACAAAGCTCTGTATATTACAGAAATATTATACACTCTGATTTTGCACTATTTTTATTTTAACGGTCACTGATTTAATTTGTGATTTTATCACAATGATATACAATTTTATTTATTTACATGTAGTGAGAGGGTTATGTATTTAATTGAGTGTTGTATGTTTTACTCCAAATAGGATATTTGTACAACTTGTCCTCAGTCAGGCTCAGACTAACTTACCACTGCAGTGTTGCTGCTGGCAATACAGTACCAACATTAGTTTTGGGGGTTATTGTGTTGTCCGTTATCAGTGATCCCCCCCCCCCCCATTTGATTTGTATAGGAGTTGGCTGGAGAAGTGCATGTCGGGCTTTTTCTTGTAGGCTTATGGCTGTGATCATCTTGCCAGTAATCCACCTCTCAGGCTGGATACAAAGGCATTGCCTGGGAAAGATAGACACCCTTTCTGAGGCTAGGTCAGCACAGGTGGCATCCATGTCAGCACCCACAGCGATCCCCTGGTGGGGAATCTCTTCCCTCTGGGTGTCCGAATTTTTGGCGCTGCCTTACCCGAGTTGGTGGGTCATATGGAGTCTTGGGTGCATGTGATCCTTTTATAAAGGCGTTGGTTCCTCAGGGTCCTCTGTCCCTCTAGACATGCTGTTGGTGGTTCAGGAGTCGGTCATCTTGCAGGTGGAGGCAGCATTCGGGCACAAGAAGCGCCCCCCCCCCCCACTGTAACCTACATCTTCAGACGTATTTGAGCCCAAGTCCGGCTCCCCTACCACAGGCTCTGTGTTTTCTGTAGCCCCTTGAAGATGCCACCTCTCTGTAATCACACTGGAGAAAGCACTGGTGACCGCACTGAATACTTCCGTGTTAACGGCAATTGAGGACTCTGCTGGGGCGGCCAACCTTTTTGGTACGCACAAGCCATCTAGGTCCGTTTTTTAAGGTTTTTCCCTTACCCCACATACTTGATAAGTTTATTTACAAATATTGGGAAAGTCTGAAGCTTCCTTTTGTGGTTCTGAAGCACTTTGCAGTACGTTGCCTCTTTTGAGGAGGCCCTTCTGAAGAAGTGGACTTTGCCCCCTGTGGTGGATCCCCCTATTTTGAGGTTGAATAAAGCAGCCGTGAAACTGGTGGGGGAGGCCGCTTTCTTTAAGGATCCTGCAGACCCCTGGGCACAATCTCCCTAGTGGGGGGGCACAGACCGTAATGGCAATTGCTCTAATTCCTCTTCAAAACTGGGGAAAAAAAATGCCTTTTTAGTTTATACTTAAAGTACAGTAAACCTATTGCTTTGTTCTGCATCGACAAAGCACAGGTTTGCTTTAAAGGGGTTGTAAAGGTTCCACTATTCAAAAAAACAAGCTAACATGTCATACTTGCCTCGACTGTGCAGTTAGTTTTGCACAGAGTGGCCCTGATCGTTCTTTTCTGGGGTCCCACGGTGGCTCCTCCCCGCAAGAGCTACCCCCCCTAATTAAGGGTATGTTTTATCTGGGTCATTTGGGTATTTTCTGTTGTCTTCAGCCAAACACTAACCATAAATTCTGCCAGGGTATATAAACTCTTGGAGTGTGTGTGTATGTTTATTGATAGTAATAAATGGCTTCAGCCAAACACTAACCATCAGTGAAAGAAATGTTTTGTGTTATCATTCATATTTGCTGAAAAATTGCTAAATAATCATAAATTCTGCCAGGGTATGTTAACTTATGGGCACAACTGTAATATATTTTCTCACAAAAGTGAGTACACCCCTCACATTTTTGTTAATATTTTACTATCTTTTCATGTGACAACACTGAATTAATTACACTTTGCTACAATGTAAAGTAGTGAGTGTACAGCTTGTATAACAGTGTAAATTTCTTGTCCCCTCAAAATAACTCAACGCGTACCCATTAATGTCTAAACCACTGCCAACAAAAGTTGGTACACCCTTAAATGAAAATGTCCAAATTGGACCCAATTAGCAATTTCCCTCCACAGTGTCATGTGACTTGTTAGTGTTACAAGGTCTCAGGTGTGAATGGGGGAGCAGGTGTGTAAAACTTGGTGTTATCACTCTCATACTGGTCACTGGAAGTTCAACATGGCACCTCATGGCAAAGGATCTAAAAAAAAAGAATTGCTGCTCTACATAAAGATGGCTTATGCTATAAAAAGATTGCCAAGACCATACAGAAGTTTAAAAGGACAGGTTTCATTTAGAACAGGCCTCGCAATGGTCAACCAAAGAAGTTCAGTGCACGTGCTCAGCGTATAATGCAGAGGTTGTCCTTGAGAAATGGATGTATGAGTGCTGCCAGCATTGCTGCAGGGGGGGGGGGGGGGGGTCAGCCTGTCAGTACTCAGACCATATGCCACATACTGCATCAAATTGGTCTGCATGGCTGTCATCCCAGAAGCAAGCCTCTTCTAAAGATGATGCACAAGGAAGCCTGCAAACAGTTTGCTGAAGACAAGCAGACTAAGGACATGTATTGCTGGAACCATGTCGTGTGGTCAGATGAGGCCAAGATAAACTTATTTGGTTTAGATGGTGTGAAGAGTGTGTGGCGGCAACCAGTTGAGTACAAAGACAAGTGTGTCTTGTCTATCGTCAAACAGGGTGGTGGGAGTGTCGTGGTCTGGGGCTGCATGAGTTCTGCATGCACTGGGGAGCTACAGTTCATTGAAGGAACCATGAATGCCAACATGTACTGGGACATACTGAAGCCAAACATGAGCCCTTCACTTCAGAGACTGGGCCACAGGGCAGTATTCCAACATAACAACCTCAAACACGCCTCCAAGATGACCACTGCCTTTCTAAAGAAGCTGAGAGTAAAGGTGATGGACTGGTCAAGCATGTCTCCAGACTTAAACCCTCTTAAGCATCTGTGGGGGGCATCCTGAAATGGAAGGTGGAGGAGCGCAAGGTCTCTAACATCCACCAACTCTGCGATGTCTTCATGGAGGAGTAGAAGAGGACTCCAGTGGCAACCTGTTAAGCTCCAGTGAAGGCAGTGCTGGAACATAATAGTGGCCACACAAAATATTTGGCACTTTCACTTAGGGGTGTACTCCCTTTTTGTTTCCAGCAGTTTAGATATTAATGGCTTTGTGTTGAGTTATTTTGAGGGGACAGCAAATTTATATTTCATACAAGCTGTACACTCACTACCTTACATTGTAGCAAAGTGTAATTTATTCAGTGTTGTCACATGAGAAAGATATAATAAAATATTTACAAAAATGTGAGGAGTGTACTCACTTTTGTGAGATACTATATCTATCTAATGATTTAAAAACAAAAAAACATTTTATTGGTAATGGTGGTGATTAGTGACTTATAGCGGGACTGCAATATTGCGGCAGGCAGTCTGACACTTTTTTTTTTTTATGGGAACTGGCTAATTGCCACTGACATCACCAGTGACACTAATACAGTGATCAGTGCTAACAATAAGCATGGACACTGTACGAATGACGCTGGCTGAGAAGGGGTTAACATCTGGTGCAATCAATGGGTTAAATATGTGCCTGGTTATGTGTAAAGTGTCTTTTCCTAAGAGATGTGCTGCTTTGTGTTTACAGCAACCACATTGCTGACCTAGTACAGCACATCTACGAAAAACAAGACCAGATCGTTTAAAATGTTCTTTCCTAGATTTGATTCACTAAACTTATTTTTTAAGAAAAAATGTATTAATTTAATTTTTTTGCATAAATGTACATTTTTCCTTTTTTTTTTTTTTTTTTTTTTTTTTCTTGTAGATTCTAGCAGTACTGTGGGTGCAGCAAGTTCTGGATATACACACAAAAACCAGTTCCTTCAAGACTATCATAAGAAAGTTGATGATAATTTAGGTAAGTTGTTTTCTTTTGCACTAATATGATTCTGTATTGTGCTTACTTTATTAGCAATTCAAGAATAAATTGGTATATCTTTTGGAATATTTGGGACTGAGATGAAAACTATAACAAATTGTTTGAGAATGTGACCGTTTAAATCTTCTCACTTACCCAAGTAATGACCTTAATAAGACTTACCCATGTAAAGAAAGGTCTTGACCACCCGCATATTATGTAACCTAATTGCATCTCTATTCCAGATGACATGTCTCTTGGCTTAGGTCGGTTGAAAAACCTGGCCATGGGGTTACAGTCTGAGATTGATGAACAAGATGATACAATTGATCGTTTGGGAGGAAAAATGGATAAACTGGACTTGAACATCAAGACTACAGATAAACGAATTCGGGATGAACTTTGAGAGTATCTTCATATCTTTAACATATGCACTCCAAATCATTTTAAATGTAGCTCCTTACAGGTTTTTTTTTTTCCAAGTATTACTCATATATTTATTTACCTAAGATTTCTTTTTTTTTTTTGTTGAAAAAGCACAAATACGCAAACAAGCGTTTGAACAAAGCAAAACATGCAAAAAAAATGGTAGGGAAACCAGTGTCCATCCATCTTAAAATGTCGGAAAAATCTTACGAGAAGCAAAGTCCCCAAATGAGATCTCTTATAAATCTAAACACGTAAATTCAAAGGTTACCAAACTCTTCCTTATTACGATTTTCCTTCCTTAGGTCATCCAAATCCCCTTTAACATCTTCCACATCACTTTTAGCATCTTCCACCTCCCCTTTAATGTCTTTCAAGACATCTTTAATGTCATTAAAACGTTCTTTATTGCGTTGCTTGTGTGATCCAACTACATCTTCGATGTGTTCAATATTCTCCGTCAGTTCCTCCTTTGTCTCGTTTATTAAGGATATTATAAAATATACAACTGCTAGAAGTGCTATAACAGATGCTATGCAGTGAAGGCATAGCCATGATACTGATCGTCGTCGTCCTCTGGATGAGCTGTGAAACATCGTCGGGATTTTTTTCTCCACAAAAATCTTCCCACCAGGCGGCCTCACAAAACACCTCAGTGGAACTCGTGGGAGGGGCCTGCGCGTGGAGAGGGGGCGGATACCTCCTTACAGGTTTTTATACAGCGGATTTTAATGTCTTTGTTTTTATAGCTTTCAGCTAGGGACAGAACACCTAGCTGTATCCCCAATGGGACTGCATATGCTATACTATAAGCATGATGTAGTATTCAAGAGAGGCTTTTCCATGTATAGGATTTATTTATTTGAGGTCCCAATCGCACCACATGCCTTGGGCTGCATTGATCAACACAGTCCTAACGCAATGAAAAAATAAAATTCATGGTTTCCAATAGCCTCAGTTGACCACCATTGCAGCGTGTCCACTTATTAGGCAATAAAAACCAACAAAGTGGTATTAATCCAGCTTTAAGGATTTGGAGTGCATAAAAGTGGTCTTTGTTTTACTGTGTACACGCAATGTACTTTAAATTATTGGGCAAATACAGGAGCCTCTTTGATGATCTTCCATACTTGCACAGTGACCCTGAACACATACACATAATATCCATGAATTCAGATCATGTTAAAACAGATATTTACTGTGTGTTGTAATAAGCTGCTCTACCTATTAAGTTACTTTTATCAGTTAGGCTGGCAACTCTTATGCATTGGCAATCTGTAAATGTGCGATAGATCATAAGTGACATGTTGACCTTTGCCATAAATGTAGACCAATTTAACATCCTATATACCAGGTCCTGCAATAATCTATAATCAAGAACAATTGAGGAAGTCTGTGATAAATTACTGGAGACTAGGCTGGATGCAGAATAGAAATCACTTTCATTTAGACCGCAGCAGCCAGTGGTTATCTAGTTACTGTAGGACTGCAACAAACCTGAGACATGAGTCTCCTGCTTATTTAAGTGTGTCTCCAGATGTATTTTGCTGTCTGGGTCCCTAGTATGAAAATGTCTGCTTCCCTCCAGCTGTTGTCACTGGAATCAAAATGTTGAGAGCAATAAAGACCCAGCAAAGTTCTACCTTTACTTACTAAAATAATGTGTTTTTTATTTCTACCATTGGAGATTTTTCCTGTCTCCTTGACCGTACTGAAAGGAGATCAAACCCCATCCTTTCATTTGGACAATAATAGCCAGTGGTTATCATCCAGCTACTCTAGGACTACAGACATTTCTACAAATGTGAGACATTGGTCTCCTGCTTTCTTAAAATGTCACTCCCATATGGATTGCGCTTTCTGTGTCTGCCATGAACATTCCTGCTCCCCTCCAACCATTGTCACTGAAACAGAAATGTTAAGAGCAATAAAGAACTGACAAAAGTTCTAACGTTCCTTACTAAAAGAAGGTGTTTTTGTTGCAACATTTGTCTCCACTGGATTTTTATTTTAACCACTTCAGACCCGCGGTATAGCCCAATGACGGCTACAGCGTGGGTCTAAATATCCAACATGCCGTCAAAAGATGGCCGCCCCTTTGCGCGTTCCCAGCGCGCGCTCTAGAGCGCGCTGTGGGGAAGCCCTGGGTTGGCCGTTTCCCTTAGACACAGCCAATCACAGATCGTGGCGAACGGCCAATCAGAGTGGCTGTTTGCGATGCGATCTGTGCGGCACATGAGAGATGATATCACATCTCTCTCATTGCCGTTTTTACACAGAGACAGCGTCCTGTCTCTGGAGAGGAGGAGACCGATCTGTGTTCCTTGTACATAGGGACACAGATCGGTCACCACAGTTAGAACACACCTAGGATACATTTAACCCCTTCCTCACCCCCTAGTATTAACCCCTTCAATGCCAGTCACATGTATACAGTAATTAGTGCATATTTATAGCACTGATCGCAGTATAAATGGCACCAAAATGTGTCAAAAGTGTCTGATGTGTCCACCATAACGTCGCAGTACCAATAAAAATCGCAGATCACCGCCATTTCTAGTAAAAAAAAAAAAAAAAAAAAATTATTCTGTCCCCTATTTTGTAAGCACTGTAACTTTTGCGCAAACCAGTCGCTTATTGCGTTTTTTTTTTTATTTTATTTTTTATTTTTACCAAAAATATGTAGAAAAATTATTATTATATTTTTTTTATATATTTTTTTTAAATTGGGATATTTATTATAGCAACAAGTAAAAAATATTGTATTTTTTTTCAAAATTGTCGCACTTTTTTGTTTTATAGCGCAAAAAATAAAAACCGCACAGGCGATCAAATACCACCAAAAGAAAGCTCTACTTGTTTGGGAGCCACGTCGCACGACCGCGCAATTGTCAGTTAAAGCGACGCAGTGCCGGAACCTAAAATTTCACCTGGGCAGGAGGGGGGTATATGTGCCCAGTAAGTAGGGTTGTCCCGATACCACTTTTTTAGGGCCGAGTACAAGTACCGATACTTTTTTTTTCGATGTACTTGCCGATACCGAATACCGATACTTTTTTTAAATGTCATGTGACAGTTTTCAAACCACAATACAGACTAAGGATATTTTCCTTAGAATTATGAAGAACTCTAACTCAAGACATTATAAAAGAATAAAAATGAGTAAAAATGTTTTATTTGCTTGTCACGCAGTAGTAAAAAACTCAAAATATTCACAGAACATTTTGATAAATACAAAAAAAGTATTCGGTCAGGCATCAGGAGCATTTGCGCGAGTACAAGTACTCCCGCAAATACTCGGTATCGGGACAACCCTACCAGTAAGCAAGTGGTTAATAGCTCATTGACCATAGGAAGTGAGGGGAATCCTCCAATAGGGACAAGCTGCTATAAAAAAATCTGACCGTTTCTAACCCTTCCTTACTCTGTTGAAAAGAAACACTAATTCAAATTAGGGGGTATAATTATAAATGTTGGCATATTTTTAAAATGTAATTCAATTCGAATGTATGACACTTTTTGGAAATTGAGTTAAAACAATTTTGACTAGACACCTTAGTGTGCTTAAAATAAGCAAAAGACAATTAGTGCAATCTAAAACAATGTGAATAATAAAGCAGCTGGTGTCATTCAAGGTGATTTCACTCCACCTGCAAAAAAATGTATACCAAAAAACAGTGCTGTGTTACTCAAGTCACTCAAAACGTATATAACATGAATGCAATAATCTTAATGACTGTGAAGAAATACAAAAAAATGTATATCAAATGTTTGTGCAAATAAATGGTGATTGATTTAAAGGGAATGCAGCGGTAAATCAATTCACCCCAAGTGCAGACAATAATAACTGCTCTGCACCGGTTTCACAAGCTGCTCACCTCATAGGAGAGTAAAATTAGCATTTGCCCTCTTTGGGGATAATGAAGACACTTGGCATATACTCTGGATGCAAAAGATCTCCTTTGGTGAAAAGCGATTTAATTGGGTTCCAAGAACCCCCGATCGTCTTGCCCATTGGATTTTATATGCAAGAAAAAAGGCAACATCTAGTGCTCTGTTTCAAGTAACATAAAAAGTAGTAGATACACTCACAAATAATACACAATCCACTTGTGCGAACTGTAAGGCATTGAAATATCCAAATCCAAACGGTCGCAGTATGACGTCAGTACGCAAACTCTGCCCCCCCTTCACAGCCTATCTCTTCAGTAAGCACTGGAGAGACAGAGACAGTGGTCTTTGATCTCTCAGTGCAGAGCTGGCAGGGGCCAGATGTAGCATTGGATCAATGTTGCATCCACCTAGGTGAGCATAAATGTTTTGTTTTTTTCCCCAACCCTATACTTCTCTATTAATAGTAATTTAGTGGCCACATAAATGGAACTGGTGCTTATTGTCCACAGCAAAGTGTTAATTTGAATCCCTCTTCCAACAAGCAGACTCAGCATTGAATATTTTAGTAATTTACTGCACCAAAAATATTTTAATGTCTTAATACTTTCAATATAAAAAGATGGAAACATACCCTATCCTATAACTAACTGCCTTTGCTAGAGTTTTATTTTAAATCTGTGCAGATGACTCTGGCGATGCATAGGTGTACAAATCACAAAATAAAAACCTTATGGTAAGGCTGGCCATATATTATACAATGTTTGCTTTTTATGTACAACTTTCCTTTTTAGAATTACCAAAACCATATAATATGAGGTCAAACCTAAACACGTTCAATTTGTATGCACTTAGGCAGGGTCTTGCACTACATAGTTGAAGGTAGATCGAATTGAAATTGTGTAGTGTATGGCCAGCTTAACTTATACCCTGGAATTCACAAAGACTGGCTTAGGCAGATTTTGCAAAACTGTCTCATGCTTTTCTAAAAGTTGTGAAGTCACCAAATTCATATACCTGTCTAGAACTTGTACTTTTTTATTTTTATACTTTCACCGGATCTGTCTTAACTATTTTTTTTAGTAGTGAATTAATGATTCAAGGTATTATAAAAATTGCCTAAATAAGGAGGATGCAGCTCTGTGGGGGGGGGGGCAGACAGGGGGCCAAAAAGAAGACCTTTTAAACTAGGTGGTGGGGAAGAAGGGATCAGAGATAACTTGCATGCAGTGAGCGAGGCTCAGAGGGTGCTACTGTGGTCAATGTTGGTAGTGTAGCTAGAGTGCTGAGGACCAGTGCGCATAGGCTGACACAATCCTATTGCA
The DNA here is from genome assembly GCA_029574335.1 of Rana kukunoris. Lineage (NCBI taxonomy): Eukaryota > Metazoa > Chordata > Amphibia > Anura > Ranidae > Rana > Rana kukunoris. The sequence goes on from CM056049.1 coordinate 221,808,330, forward strand.
GTCCTAGAACACATAATGAGAATATAATATGCTCTGGTTCAAATTCGAAGGCATGTTCACAAATTCTAGGTGTTGGGTGAATAAAATAACAGAACTGGAACTACTAATACATGAGGACGATTTTGACTTTGTGGGAATGCTGTAAACCCGATTTGGCAGCTCATTTGACTGGCTTGCAACTGTTCAGGAGTACTCCCTGTATTGGAGGGGTGGGGGTTGGTGCATGTTTGATTTTTGTAGTGAATTAATAGTGAATATGAGGGATAACATTACAAATGAGTAGTTGAAATTTTTGTGGCTGGAGCTTCAAGGTAAATAAAAATTGGGAAATTAGTAGGGTTGTCCAGATACCACTTTTTTTAGGACCGAGTACAAGTACCGATACATTTTTCCAAGTAGTCGCCGATACCAAATACCGATACTTTTTTAAAATGTGTCCCCAAATGCAGCCATGTATGTCCCCCACATATTGCAGCCATGTATGTCCCCCACATAATGCAGCCATGTCATGTCCCCCACATAATGCAGCCATGTCATGTCCCCCACATATTGCAGCCATGTCATGTCCCCCACATATTGCAGCCATGTCATGTCCCCCACATATTGCAGCCATGTCATGTCCCCCACATATTGCAGCCATGTCATGTCCCCCACACCTGTAGATATGATGCCGCTGCCGCATACTGCCGTTGATCCCCCTGCATTATAGCGTAGCGCGCATTACAAGCTTTCGTTCTGAATACTTGTAATGCCCGCGCCGCCACTCCCCTTCTCAGGATTAGAGGGATCCGTCCAATCCCGAGCAAGGGGGAGTGTCTTTACGCGGATCCGTGCATAGACACTCCCCCTTGCTCGGGATTGAACAGATCCATCCAATCCCGAGAAGGGGAGTGTCAATACATGGCGACGCAGGCATTACAAGTATTCAGAACAAAAGCTTGTAATGCGCGCTACGCTATAATGCAGGGGGGTTAACAGCGGTATGCGGCATCATATCTAAAAGTATGAGGGACAGGAAATGGCTGCAATATGGGGGGGGGGGGGAGTATTCTATTTTAGTATCGGGGGTATTTGCGGGAGTACAAGTACTCCCGCAAATACTCGGCATCGGTCCCTATACCGATACTAGTATCGGTATCGGGACAACCCTAGAAATTAGTAATGGGTGTATGTAAGGCTGAGGGGTCACTGTCCAAATTCCAACACTAAAAGAAATAAGAAGTGTAAGTGCAGTCAGGGCAGCCAAAACAAACCACAAGAGATACATAGCCGAGGAAAGTAAAAAAAAATCCAAAAGCATTTTTTAAATATATTAATAGTAATAAAAAAAAAAAAGAGAAGCCAATGCATATTGGCCCCATGATGGTTAGTCGGGGGAATTTGGTTACAAGTGACCAGGAGAAGGCAACTGCATTCTTCTCCTCCAGTTTTTATTAAGTAAAATGAGAGGTAAATTAGACTTTATTGTTAAAAACACAGCGTGGAATGTTCCCAAATGGCTAATGGAAGACTGTTTTTAAAAATATACTGGAAAAACTGAAAAAATTGCAAATAAAGAAAAAAATATTAGTGTATACAATTGCCACGCAAGTTATATTTTTATTGCATGTTATTAAAAATTTCCTTTCCCTTTCAAGCTGTAGCTCTGTAATTTTCTGTAAATAGCAATATGGCTACCTGGAAGTGTTCTGTACAGAGAATGTGTACAGAACGCCCCCCTGGAAACATAATTTCCTTTACATTCCCAGAAGTCTGCCTAAGTCAGACTTCAGGCATCTCCTGTCACAAAAATATCTCTGAGCAATGTGAGTTCAGCCATACAGTTGTTCACAGTTCGCACTAATAATGACACCCGCATCAGTTTGCAGAAGGCAGTGTGAACTGGCTGCGGGAGAGGAGTGATGCAGGAATCGGTGCTGGTTCCGCTATCACACTAGTGTGAACCCAGGGTAAGGCCCCTTTCACACTGAGGCGTATTTCAGGAGTTTTAGCGCTAAAAATAGCTCATAAATAATGCCTGAAATAATCCTGCCCGAGGGCTTTCACACTGAGGTGATGCGCTGGTGAGGAAAAACTCCTGCAAGCAGCATCTTTGAAGCGGGGTGTTTACTGCTCCTTCCCATTGAACTCAATGGGAAACCGATGTAATACCGTGCCTCCGCAGAGGCACATTGCGGGCGGTATTAACCCCTTTTCGACCGCTAGCGGGGGTTAAAACCCACCGCTAGCAGCTGAATACGACGGTATACCGACACCACATCTCCCCTGCCCAGTGTGAAAGGGGCCTTAAGGGATGAAGGCAGCGTCTTTCCTTATTAGTGGCCTGCAGGTGCACAGCTGATTGATAATTATGAAATCGCTCACATTAGATTTACATTCCCACATGGACACCGACAAAAGCATAGGGATTTCTTTTGAATAACAAAAGGTAGGAATCTGCAAAAACGTTTGTTCTAATCCTTGTAATGTACATGGCTCATTCAGAGGGGAATGTTTTAAGAGTTAAAAAAATGTTTGCTACAAAATTGCTTGGAACCCCCTAGAGAATAAAATGGCGATAATTGCAATACTTTGTCACACTGTATTCGTTTGAATTTTTTTGAAAAGAAAACATACTTTTTTTTTTATTAAAAAATAAGACAACAGTAAAGTTAGCCCAATCTTTTACTATATTGTGAAAGATAGTGTTATGCTGAGGAAATTGATACCCAACATGTCATACTTCAAAATTGCGGTAGCTTGTGGAATGGCGACAAACTTTGGCACTTAATCTCTATTGGTGACGTTTAAAAATGTCTACAATTTACCAGTTTTGCGTTCGAGGATGTCTAGTGCTATAATTATGGCACTCACTCTAACAATCAAGGCAATACCTTACATGTAGTTTTTATATCATATGCGGGCGTGACTTATGTATACGTTCACTTTTGCGCGTGAGCTTGGCAGGGCGAGGCACTTTAAAGAAAAAAAAATGTATTCTTTTTTCACACTGTCCTTTTAAAAAAAAGAAAATAGGTCACTTTTATTCCTGTTACAAGAAATGTAAACATCCCTTGTAATATAAAAAAAAAAAGCATGACAGGACTTGTTTAATGTGAGATCTGGGGTCAAAAAGACCTCAGATCTCACATTTAGGCTAAAATGTAATAAAAAAAATCCCCTTTAAGAGCATTGGGCGGAAGTGATGTTTGACGTAGCTTCTGTCATCCAATGTTATGGAGCTGAGGGGGTGCGGCATCCAGTCTCACAGGGGACCCGATCGTCTCCGCCGCTACTGACGGCTTCAGCGGAGGCGACTGTAGTGAGACGAGAGGCGGGCACCTCTCCCGCCGCTGATAATTGATCTTGCTGCGAATCTGCCACGGAGACAACTGAAATCCAACTGCCAGCTGTTTAAGAGAATACCGGGGTTATGGCAGCTATCTGCTGCCATAACAGTATTCCATGTCACAGTAGCGATGTATAAAGACAGCGGATGGTTGTTATGTGGTTAAAGGGAATAAATCACTAGGGCCAGATGGCTTACATCACAGAGTCCTCAAAGAACTTAAGCCTGGTTATTGTTAGACTGCTATTCCTAATCTATAAGGACAGTTTTCTCAACAGATGATTGAAGAAAAGCTAACATGGTACCAGCATTCAAAAAAGGGCCGAGATGCATACCTTGAAACTACTCACCGGTCCACCTATAGTATGTAAACTATTGGAGTGGATGATAAGGGACTATATCCAAGAATTCGCTGAGGAAAATAGTATCATTAGTTGTAACCAGCATGGATTTATGAAGGATTGTTTTTGCTAGACCAACCTTTTAACATTTTATGAGGAGGTAAGCTGTAGCCTGCGTAGATGAATACCTGTGGACGTGGTGTATCTGAACTTCACCAAAGCATTTTCTACAGTACCCTGTAGAGGATTCATTTACAAATTGAGGTATTGTTGGCATTGACTATAGTATATGTATCTGGATGGAAAGGTGATTACAAGAGCGTTTCCAAATATAGTTGTGAGCGGCGTGCCCCAGGACTCTGTCCTGGGTCCAATTCTGTTTAATGTGTACAAAAATGATATAGCGGTAGGTTTTTTCTTATTTGTTTTCAAATATAATAACCTTGCAGGTAGCTATTAATAAAGTAAAAAGTAAGGATACTGCATGGCAAATGAGGTTTAATATTGATAAATATAAAGAAATGCACTTGATGGCTAAAAATATGAATCAAAATGACATGCTATGAGGAAGAACCTTGAGGAATTTAAGATGGAAAATAATCTGGCTTTAGCATGCATTGCCGAGCTCCAGCAAGCAAAGTTTGTGACCATTAGCATACATTTAAAATGATATGAAAGCAAGTGTTAAAACTATAATTCTACCACTGTATGAAACTGGTTCAGCCGCATTTGAGTATGCCATCCAGTTCTGGTCTACAGTCCAAAGGATGGATGTGCTGGACCTAGAGAGAGTTCAGAGAAGAGCAACAAAGCTGATATAGGGACTGGAGGACCTCGGTTATCAGGAACGACTATATACATTCAATTTATTCCCCCTTTAGAGAGGAAGAAGAGATGCCTAGGAGGAGATATGATTTCACTACTTCTCCTTTAAGCCAACTAGTGGGCGAAAGCATCTGAGGGACCTCTCCTGAGGGTTTAGTTCAACTTTAAAGCCCAATTCCAAGAATTTAAAATTTTTTTACCCTTGCAGTGCCCCCAATTCTGTGAGTACTGCTGGAAGTCCTGGCAGGGATTCTGGAAGTCCCACCAAGAAATCTGCAAGTACAGTAAGAGTAACCCAGAGTATATGTATCTGTGCATTGCTAATTAACATGTTTGCTGCCACTGACATGTCGTCATACGTCAGCAGCAGCAGCAGAGATTTTTTTTTTTTCTTACACACTTTTGCTGCTAAAGCAGCTCAGAATGCATGTAAATCTGTTAAGTCAACTGTCAGCTGGGTACAGCGGAGGGAGACTAACAAACCAGCTGATTTCCCTGGCTAGAATGAACATTACGTTACTTCCTGGTTCGGCTATACCTTTCTCCGGTCATTGGTTTTGGTGGAATCAACCCCCTGTTGTCTTATTAGAGAACTTGTCATAGCAAAATGCCCTCACATTGAGGACTTTTGGTTCATTATGTGATAAAAATGTTAAATTAACCCCTTCCATACAGGGCATTTTCACCCCCTTCCTGCCCAGACCAATTTTTAGTTTTCAGTGCTGTTGCACTTTGAATGACAATTGCGCGGTCATGCAACACTGTACCCAAATTAAATTGTTATGTTTTTTTCCCCACACAAATAGAGCTTTCGTTTGGTGGTATTTGATCATCTCTGCGGTTTTTATTTTTTGCGTTATAAACAAAAGAAGAGCGACAATTTAAAAAAAAAAACACTATTTTTTACTATTTTATTTAATACATATCACAATTTTTTTTTTTTTTAAACTTTTTTCCTGACTGGCTCCATGGCAGCATACGTGTGGGTAGGCTCCGCCTCCATAACTACCCCTTAGGACCCCTCCCTATAAATTTCAGCTGTGGACACTCAGCCGTGTTCCTTTTTTGTCCTCCTCCGTAGGACCATGTGTGTTTGGTTCTCCTACCTGAAGATGAATACTCCTACGATCATGATCGGCCAATGTTTGATGGTGTCTCATCCCTCCGTTAAGCCTTGACTGTTAAGCAGGGTATGGAGTGTATTGCAGAGTAGCGCTGAAGAGCTGGATTGTGTCTTCCACTGGAGAGACGAGCGCGCACAGGCCTGGATTCCTAGCAATGTGCAGGTGGCCATTATCTGCTGAAAGCCCGGTGTATGGATGGACGCGGTATCCTGGCCGATTCGATCGTAGATGGGGGCTGGTAAGAGTATCAATTTCATGGCAGCAGCGTTTTTGTTTGTTGTACTGTGCCTTTTCCAGTTTGTGTACTGTCTATACATGCCAGTGAGTGGCTGGTTCCCCTTGCGTTCCAGGCACCGCTCCCTCTTACTTCCGGGTTTCCGTTTTTCGTTCCATGATCGAAACGGGGCCGGGAATGAAAGCGAGGCTTGGTTCGCGCATGCGCGCGGAGCCCGCGTCAGGTCGTCACGCACGCCTGTTTTAAAAACGCCAGGGGAATTCTGTGAGTCGGGTCGATCGTTCGATACGACGGTTCCCGGTGCTTTCACAGAGACGTCCCTGGGTAAGTGGTTTTTTTCGGTGCCCCGTCGAATGTTAAACATATGGTTAGCTGTTGTATTCTGACGTCTGGCTCTTCCACCTACAGTGTGTCTGTTTTAGGATGGATGCTTCACTGCCTCTTAGTGGCCAGCCCTCTCTCAGCAGGTAAGGAGGGAAAACTATTACTTTTTTTTTTCCCTTCCTGTTGGGGGGGAAGAGAGTGGAGTTTAGGGCATTGTTATGACCTTCCTTTGTCTCTCTTTGTTTTCTCTTCCATATCAGCCCCCCTAGGTCTGACCAACGTCATAAGGATACCCGCGGTCGCAGCGGGTCCTCCAAATCACATCACCGGCAATCACCTTCTAGACACCATAGTTCTTCTAGATCTGGACGTTCCAGTAAAAACACTTCCGATCTCCCCTCATCTCATAGTAAGGGGTCAGGAAAAAGTTGTTGGGGATGCAAGGCTCCAGTACCTGCTAGCAAGTCCCTTTGCGATCACTGTTTTTCAAGGGCAGCCAATGAAAGGGAAGGTGCAGATGAACACCTAGAAGCTCTGGTTAAACGGGTCGTGGACAAGTCGCTACAGGAGAGAGATGCTAGAGTGCAGCATGATCCCCCCCCAGTGCCAATGGTTCCCTTGTTGGATCAAGTACAAACGTGTGAGACTTTTGAAGTCACTCAAACCAGTCATCCTTCAGCTCCCCCCTCAGAGAGTGGGTCAGAAGTGGATGATACAGGAATGGGCTTTGATTATACCCTGGTTCCTGCATTAGTGAAAGCAGTCAAGGAAGTTTTGAATATCTTCTCCTCCTAAACAAAGGAAACTCTTTAAACAGCTCAATAAGGAGCGACATTTTTTTCCATTTGTCACAGAAGTAGGTGCAATTATTTCAGAAGAATGGGGTAAACCTGATAAGAAAAGCTCTATGCAGTCAAAAATTGCAAAGTTGTATCCCTTTAGAGAGGAAGACATGAAACATCTCGACTCTGCTCCATTGATCGATGCGGCTTTGATGTTGAGATATGTAACCCTTCCCTTGGAAGATTCAGTTTCTTTCAAAGATCCTCTAGAAAGACGGATTGATTCTGACCTGAAGAGAATCTACCTGACTGCAGGATCAGTCTGTAAACCAGTTTTGGCCTTAGCGGCTATCTCAAAAGCCTTAGAGGCATGGTCAGATAATGTGAATGACTCCCTCAGGAGTATCTCGGAAGAATTGGCCAGGAACTCTCCGATTCAGGAAATTAGACTGGCTTCGGCCTTTCTGGGAGAGGCCTCTATCGATATTATTCGCCTAGTGGCCCGAGTAATGTTGTCAGCGGTCACTGCCCGCCGTGCTTTATGGCTTCGCCCCTGGTCGGCGGATCCAGCTTCAAAGCAGGCGTGGTGCCGCATTCCTTTTGAGGGTTCCTCTCTCTTCGGTAACAAACTTGATAGTGCCATTTCTCGGGCCACAGGTGGTAAATCGGGGTTCCTCCCTCAAGATAGGCGTTCATATAATCAGAAACGCATTTTTTCCAGAACACAAAATACGGACCGTGCTAGGGAGGCACGTAGCTACAGGCCTGGGCGTGAATTTTCAAGGTCCTGGAATTCCAGACAGTCTTCGTTCAGGAAACAATCTAAGAGTACTCCTTCTAACAAACAGGAGTCTGCCAAGTCTTTTTGAAATTGGGCCCGCCCAAGCGTTTCAGGTGGGAGCTCGCCTCCTTCACTTTCGGCATGTTTGGGCGGCCTCAATTCAAAACTTTTGGACCATCAAGACGGTCTCCTCAGGCCACACCTGGGTCTTCAACAGCGAGCCCAGGCTCAAATTTATACCTACAAATCTTCCAAGTCTAGAAGAGAAGAAGCAAATACTTTCAGCTTACGTAAGCTCTTTATTAACTCAAGGCGCAATCATTTCTGTTCCAGAGGGCGAACGAGGCGAGGGCATGTATTCCCCCCTGTTCTTGATACAAAAAAAGAATGGTTCCTGGAGACCGGTAATAGATTTGACTCATCTCAATCGTTACATTCGGAAAGAAAAATTCAAGATGGAGTCATTGTTGACAATCCAGCAGTCGGTCCATCCAGGAGACTGGCTAGTGTCGGTAGACCTGAAAGATGCATACTTCCATATCCCAGTAGCGTCAGACTATCAAAGGTACCTCCGCTTTGCGGTAGGCAATCAACATTTTCAGTTCACCTGCCTACCGTTTGGTCTCACTACATCACCCCGGGTTTTCTCCAAGGTTCTGTTGGCCGTGGTGGCTCTCATCCGGGTAAGAGGAGTTCGTCTTCATCATTACCTGGACGATCTCTTACTTCTTGCTCAGGACAAAGTTCAGCTCCTGGAACACAGAGACTTAGTAATCACCACTCTCCAAGAATTTGGGTGGCTGTTGAACCTAGAGAAAAGTCACCTTGTTCCAACACAATCTCTGGTGTTTCTAGGCGCCCTCTTCAACACAACAGAAGGCACCATTTCATTGCCCGAAGAAAAGATTACTACAGTGCGAGACAGGATGCGCAAAACACTCGCTGCCCCTCATCTATCTGCTCTTCAGTGTTTGAAGGTAGTCGGCACCATGACAGCTACTATTCCGATGGTGAAGTGGGCTCAGTGGCATTCTCGCCCATTCCAAAAAGGGTTTCTCCAAAAATGGGACTCTCCCAGCAAGAGTCAACGCATCATGATCACTCAACCCATGAGAGAATCTCTTTTATGGTGGCTTCAGGGGAAGAATCTCCGCAATTGTCATTCGATCCATCCCATCACTTGGGTTGTAATGACTTCAGATGCCAGCAATCAGGGCTGGGGCGCTCACTGCTTGACGGAAATAGCCCAAGGCAGGTGGAACACACCCTCTCGAGGAACTGTCTCCAACATACTAGAACTGCGAGCTGCATTTCAGGCACTCAAGTCCTTCCACCATTTAGTGACAGACTCCTCTGTGATGCTCAGGTTGGACAACACATCCGCTGTTGCTTACATAAGGAAGCAGGGTGGAACCCGCAGCTGGTCCTTACTTCGAGAGGTGGATCCAATTATGAATTGGGCTCAGAAGAACCTAGCCAACATCTCGGCAGTTTACATTCCGGGGGTTCAGAATGTTCAGGCGGACTTTCTTTCTCGAGTCCAGTTAGACAACAACGAATGGTCTCTGCACATAGACGTATTCAATTGGCTTCTGACTCTGGGAGTATCCCCAGAAGTGGATCTGTTTGCGTCTCCATGCAACCACAAATTGACAAAGTATTATGCGAGGTTCCGAGATCCCCAAGCCTATGGGATAGATGCTCTCACAGATCAATGGGAATTCAGCAAGGCATATGCCTTTCCTCCAATACCTGTGATCCTTCAATTTCTTCGCCGTCTCAGAGCAGAGGATGTAGAAGTCCTAGCAGTAATTCCATTTTGGCCCAACAGGCCATGGTTTTCCCTACTAACGCTTCTCAGTTACCGGGACTCGATACCTCTTCCCCTCAGACGGGATCTCCTCTCCCAGGGCACAACATTACACCCATGCCCAGCTCATCTGCACCTCAGGGTGTGGTTCTTGAGAGGGAAAGGCTCGAAGCATTAGGATGTCCAGAAGTAGCCATTTCAACTCTTCTTAATGCTAGGAGGAAAAGTACTAACAAAGTCTTCGAGCGTATCTGGTCAAGGTTTACAGACCACATGTTTTCCAGAGAAAATCCCTGCAGTTCCCCAGAGGTCCAAGACATACTTAGCTTTTTACAAACAGGTTTGGATTTACCTTTAGCAGTCAGTTCTCTTCGAGTTCAAGTCTCAGCCATCTCTGCATTTACGGGGACTTCTTGGGCCAATCATCCTTTGGTTCGCCAGTTTTTTAAGGGTGCCATCCGGCTTAGACCTCAAAGAAAACCAAGGTTCCCTAAATGGGATCTACCCGTTGTCCTGGACTATCTGACCACAATCAGCTCCGATCCGGATAAGCCACTATCAGCCAAAGATCTTACTCTCAAAACCGTTTTTTTAGTGGCAGTCACTTCGGCTAAAAGGGTCTCTGACATTAGGAATTTAGGTTCAAAAGAACCATTCCTGACCTTCTTTCCAGACAGAGCAGTATTAATCCCTATGCTGGGCTCAAATCCTAAAGTCACATCCATTTTTCATGAAAATCAGGAAATTGTACTGCCCACCTTTTTTTTTTTTTGATTTAAGTCTTTTTTATTTGAAAATAAAATAATGATACATGTACAGGTAAGTACAACTGAACCTATAATATACAACATTACAGTACATACTATCGTGTGCCCCTTTAAACCTTGGTCATCTTCATCCTTACTTGCCAACCCTATTTACACCCCCCCTCCACCTGGTTATCTGGGGGAAACAACAGCACTCCCTAAAACCTGAAACACGCACCACAAAAAAAAAAAAAAAAAGAAAAAGGGATAAAATGAAAAGGAGGACCACAAAGCAAAAAGCAAGGAGAAAAAAAAAAAAAGGGGGGGGATGGGAAGGAGAGCTCCCTCCCCTCCCCATCATCCTCCCTTTACCTGTTCCCCTCTGTAGTAGTTACCCCTATCACCTTATCTCTTCCTGTTTTAAAACAAAAATTATAAAACTTTGAACAGTTGTAGCAGTGTTACAGTTATAATACATAATACAGATGGGTCTACATGCAGATGCATACCATTATGTATCCCCTCTTAACTTAAAGTACCCTCCGGGATACTACTACATAAAGAGGGGAGGGACAAAGACAAAAAGAGAAAGGGAGAAAGGAAAAAAAAAAAAAACCCCACACTCTGTTCTTTCAATCTTCCTACTCTCTCCCCCTTCATATTCGAGGTGTCGTCTATATTATTAGTCTTTACCCTCCTCGCCCCTCTGCCCTGGAATCTAGAAAGGAATTCCAGGAAGTCCAGGTTCTTAGATATCTTTCCTGTTGATGTTGTGCTGTCAATACTAATTCTTCTAATTTACAGATTTCCTTTACTTTACTTATCCACATCTCTATGGTTGGGGGGGATGATGACTTCCACTTCTTTGTTATACATGCCTTTGCTGCATCTAATAAATGACATATACTTGTCTCCCTGTACGCTTTCTCTTGAATTTGGTTCACATGTAGAAGATAAAATTCTGGTTCTTCCGGTATCTCGTAGTCTGAACAAATCTGGAGGGCCCTTTTAATCTCCTGCCAATAACTCCTTAACAGGGGACAGTCCCAAAATATATGTAACATCGTCCCTTTACTTCCCTGACACCTCCAACATTTATCTGACACCTCTGGGAAGATTCTATTTAGTCTCTCCGGTGTCCTATACCATCTCGCAAAGATCTTGTAATTTGTCTCCTGTGTCCTTGTACAAATCGATGTTTCATGCGTTCGTCTGTATATACGTTTTCGCTGTTCCATACTAAATACCTTTTTTAATTCCTGTTCCCAATCTTGGACACACTTCAAAGGATGGCTCCCTGGCTGTACTAGTAGTTCATAACTTATTGCCCACCTTTGGCTTGTCGGAAGATCAAACTGTCCATCCCCTTGATGTGGGTCACACATTAGGTCAATATCTGGAAATGACAAATTCTTTCAGACAAACAGATTTTCTTTTCATCCTTCTTCACGGGAAAAACAAAGGAAAACGGGCTTCAATCAGGTCTATTTCAACGTGGATAGTTCAGACCATCCAGAGGGCATACAAAGCCAAGGGCATGGCTCCTCCAGAGGCAGTGACGGCGCACTCAACTCGGAGCATTTCGACTTCTTGGGCAGCCTCACGTCATGTCGCACCTGAAGTTATATGTAGAGCGGCTTCATGGTCGTCAATCAATACCTTTGTTTCTCATTATTGTGTCGAGCCGGCTGCCTTATCTTCACTAAATTTTGGTTTACAAGTGCTGTCAGTCGACAGTGTTAAATAAACTTATTTTCTTGCCTCAGCATTTTGCCCGCCCGGGTGTGTTTGGCTAGTTATTTCCCACACGTATGCTGCCATGGAGCCAGTCAGGAAAAAGGAAAATTTATTACCAAATACTTACCGTAATTTTCCTTTCCTGATAGGCTCCAATGCTTGGAGTCGGCTAGTTACGGAACACGGCTGAGTGTCCACAGCTGAAATTTATAGGGAGGGGTCCTAAGGGGTAGTTATGGAGGCGGAGCCTACCCACACGTATGCTGCCATGGAGCCTATCAGGAAAGGAAAATTACGGTAAGTATTTGGTAATAAATTTTCCTTTTTTCCCTCAGTTTAGACCGATACGTATTATTCTACGTATTTTTGGTAAAAAAACCCGCAATAATCGTATATTGATTGGTTTGCGCAAAAGTTATAGCGTCTACAAAATAGGTGATAGATTTATGGCATTTTTATTTTTTTACTAGTAATGGCGGCGATCTGCGTTTTTTTTTTTTTGTGACCGTGACATTGCGGCGGACATATCTGACACTTTTGACACGTTTTTGGGACCATTCACATTTACACAGCGATTAGTGCTATAAAACTGCACTGATTACTGTGTAAATGTGACAGGCAGTGAAGGGGTTAACACTAGGGGCGCTGAAGGGGTTAAAGTGTTTCCTAAAGTATGTTCTAACTGTAGGGGGACTCGCAGGGGGAGGAGATCGATGTGTGTTCCTCTGTACTGGGAACACACATCAGTCTCCTCACCGCTGACAGGAGGTGGATCTGTGTGTTTACACACACAGATCCACACTCCTGCCGTGATTGCCGGTAATTGCGGGTGCCCGACGGCAATCGCGGTCGTCGTGCATGCGCGTGGGGTCGCGAGTGGTGCCTCGGGTGCGCTAGAACGCCGTGAAGACAGGACGTTGTGCAACGTCCAGTCTCATCGGCGAGGGGTTGTTCAAGATGTAAATCCCCTATGGGCTGGAATTGAAGTGGTTAAGTAAAAACGAATTTAAAGAAAGAAAAAAAGTCAAGTTAAACCCAAGCACTTAAATCCCTCAAATAAGTTTACACACATTATAAACACAAGCACGCATGCCAGGAGTGCCTATGCATGAAAACGTCAATTGATACATATGACAGTAATTCTAAGGCCATTATTCCGAGTTAGCAATAGGCTGATCACCTGTAGGGGCTTTTTAAAGCATTGCCAATAGAAAAATACTAAAGTTTGTGGTTGTTTCATGGCCTTACACAATTTTAGGGCTTAACTGTTTTTTTTAAATATATTTACTCAGAGCAACCTCATCCTTGTATATTTTGACAAAAAAATTAAGTAATATATGGCGTGCCTTTAAAATAGAATTATTATAACAAGACATTTTACTTTATTTGTTTATGGAGGGGAAAGGGTTTAGAACACCTGCCACATTTTTACGGATGTCTTTGCCCCTGTTAGGAAGCTTTACCTCCTCTAGTTGTCACGCTTATTTTTATCACTGAAAGTATAAGAAAATAACAAATTTTGACACCAGAACAGGATTGGCACGAGTATCTTCCAATGGAGACACTTGGTGACCCTGGTCAATTAGGGATTTCCTCACTTTAGAAATAGAATTTGAATTTCCGAAGATAATAAAATAGAATATAAAATAAAGGAATAAAATAATAAATAGGATAAAACGGAACAGAATATAAAATAAAAGAATATAATAGAAAAAAGGGATAGAATTGAAGATAAAAGAACAAAATAGAATAGAAAATAAAGGAATAAAATAAAATCAAATAGAATATAACCACCTTCTGAAATTTAAATTTTCAAGTGGATCATTTTGAATTTAAACAGAATAGAAAAAAAAAAAGAAAATTAAAAAAAAAAAATGAATTGAAGTAGAAAAAAAAGCAATAGAATTGGAAGAATATAACCATCTTTCAAATTTTAAATAGAATACATTTGAATAAAAAAAATAGAATAGAAAATAGAACAAATAGAATTGATAATTGATTAATAGAATAGAATAAACAGTAGAAAAGAATAGACTAGAAAGAATATAACAATTTAACGGTTTTCCGAAATGTGAATAGAATAGAAAAAAAAACAATGGAATAAAATGTAATAGAATAGAATCATCTTCCAAGTTTCAAAATAGGATAAGTTTGATTCCAAATGGAATTTGATTTAAATTTGAATGCGATTCGAATGGATTTCCAAAAATTTGAATCGTTTTAGAGTTCAAATAAACGATACAAATTTCCGAAAAACAAATTAATTTAACTAAATAAATTGGTGTAAATAACAAATTAAAATGAAGCAAACAATTTTTTTTTCTAATTCTGACAGTGGAGAAGCTTCTCTGCAATCAGAACATTTTGATTAACACTGCAAGCTATACCCTGCATTGCTGATTGAGTGGGAAGAACAGGATTTTTTGTACTAGTCCATGAACAGACACAGCTCCTTAAATCTTGACAAGTGGGTTATGTTCCCTGTTTACAGGAGAGGACTAGGCAGAAACATGTTACATCATTAAATTCATGTTACATTAACAGAGTCTAATAGCCCGCCCAAGGGGCGGTCCCTCCAGACATAACCCTCCTCACTGCAGCATGCAGCCTCAGTTCGTAACAAGCAGTACAAACCTAAAAAGGAGGGGTGGGTGCTGTGTCCGTCCATGGACTCAGAGAAAAGGATTTTACGGTGAGTACAAAAAAATCCTATTTTCTCTTATCGTCCATGGACGGACACAGCTCCTTAAATCTTGACAATGGGATGTCCCCAAGCAGTGTCAAAAATGAGGGGTGGGAAATATATCGGTAAAACCAATTTTAACTTCACCCAAAACGAGCAGAGCTCCTCAACGGAGGAGGTGCAACTTTAAACAGCCGCCGGAAAAAACTAGTGGCCGAAAAAAGCACCAGAAGATGCACTCACAGCAACCATGGAAATTCTGGAAAAAACGTGAACGGATGAGCAAGTCGCCGCCTCGCACACCAGTGAGACCGACGCATGTCGTCAAAAATTGCCCTGGTAGAAAGTGCCGTGACCAGAAAGGGGGGCTTGCCCCTTAAGTGCATAGGCCTGTATGTCAGTCTGCCTGATTCACCGAGAAATGGTGGTCAACGAGACCACCAGGCCCTTTTGTGGACCAGACACTGACACAAAAGACAGTCAGAACTCTGAAACTGAGCCGTAGCAGGCTGGTACACCCGTAAAACGCGTACCATGCCTAAAATATGAAAGGCAACCTCCGTAGGATGCGCCGGCCGAGGACAGAAGAATGGAAGAACAATGTCCTTATTGCGGCGAAAAGGCCGAAACCACCTTCGGAAGAAGGGAAGGTCGTGGGTGCACGACCACCTAATCTTTATGGAGGATCAAGCATGGCGGCTTGCAAGACAAGACCGCCAACTCAGAAACTCCTCTAACAGAGGTAAAGACCACTAAAGGGGCCACCTTCTGAGATAGTGTCAAGAGAAAATCTCTCTGTTTCCAAAAGGAAGGTTCCTGAAGAACCGAGAGCACCAAAGTCAAAACTCATGGGGAAGAGATGGGCCAAGAGGGGAAAGTATATGACAAACCCCCTGCACACAAAAAGGGACCCACCAGGGAACGGGCTGCAAAAAGGCCACTGAAAGAACACAGCCAAATCTGCCCCCAAACGGTGCTTTAACCTCTTAAGGACCGCCTACTGTACATTTACGTCAGCAGAATGGCACGGCTGGGCACATCAACGTATATATATATATGTTGGTTCTAGTACCCAGCCCGCGGCGCGCTCCCGTGACCCGGTCCGAAGCTCCGGGACCGCTGGAGTGCGGCGATCGGTCCCCGGAGCTGAAGAAAGAGGAGAGCCGTGTGTAAACACGGCTTTCCCGTGCTTCACTGTTGCCGCAGCATCGATCACGTCATCCCTGTTATAGGGGGACGTGATCGATGACGTCACACCTACAGCCACACCCCCTACAGTTGTAAACACACACAGGGAACACACAAATCCTACAGCGCCCCCTTGTGGTTAACTCCCAAACTGCAACTGTCATTTTCACAGTAAACAATGCAATTTAAATGCATTTTTTGCTGTAAAAATGACAATTGTCCCAAAAATGTGTCAAAATTGTCCAAAGTGTCCGCCATAATGTCGCAGTCACGAAAAAAAACACTGATCGCCGCTATTAGTAGTAGTAAAAAAAAAAAATAATAATGCAATAAAACTATCCCTTGTTTTGTAAACGCTATAAATTTTTTTTTTACCAAAAATAGGTAGAAGAATACGTATCGGCCTAAACTGAGGAAAAAATATATATATATATTTTGGGGGGATATTTATTATAGCAAAAAGTAAAAAATATTGCATTTTTTTCAAAATTGTCGTTCTATTTTTATTTATAGCGCAAAAAATAAAAACTGCAGAGGTGTTCGAATACCACCAAAGAAAGCTCTATTTGTGGGGAAAAAAGGACGCCAATTTTGTTTGGGAGCCACGTCTTGGTCTTGAGTGGTTAAGCAATTTTTAGATCCATTTCAAGCTGTAAAAACAGCAGAACCCTGGACACTGAGTATGTCCCTTCGCACCAAGAGATGTAGGCCTGCCAGGTGTGACGGTAGATCCTCCGGAAAAAGACCACCGTGCCCTCAGCATTGTTGAGATGACCGAGTCGGATAGACCCCGTTCACTTAAAGTCTGGCTTCCAATAGCCATGTTGAGCAAGTCAGTGACTGTACAACAGGAGGAAGTATGGGACCTCGAGACAGAGGGACCTCCCGCCCTGGCAACCGCCAGGTTACCTCCACTACCAGGCGCCTGAAATCGGCATACCAAGGACGCCAAGGTCCATCTGGAGCGATTAGAATCATCGGGATCTCCTCAGCCTCCACTCTGTGGAGCAGCAGAGAAAGCAATTACAATGGAGGAACGGCAAAAGGTCGCTGATACAGACCCCACAGGGCCACCAGCACGACTTGTGTAAAATGCAGGTGCAATATTATGCAGAGATGGTGCGTACCACATACAAGTTTCCCCCTGCTGTGGCTGCCATGTCCTCTGTTTCTTCTTTGGGGGTTTCAGAAATCCCCACGAGCTGGGTGGCGTTTCCATTTTATGGGGAACGCCTATTTGGGGATGATTTGGACAAATATATCCAAAAGATTACCGGAGGCAAATCTACACTATTACCAGTTAAGAAGAAGAGTAAACGTCCCTCATTTAAGCGTTCTCTTTCCCCAGTCTAATACTAGGGGAAAAGCCCAAAGCCAAGCCGAAGGGCAGAAAGGAGCTTGGGGTTCTAGGCCTGCCAAACAAAACCCCAAACCTTCCCTATGAAGGGGCGCTCCTTGCTCGGCCGAGTGGGAAAAAGGCTGCTGAAATTTGTAAACGCCTGGCGGGAAGTAGTTCAGGACAAGTGGGTCATTTCCACAGTGTCTCTCAGCTACAAACTGGTATTCCGAGAACTTCCATCACGCCGTTTTCTGAGATCAAGGATTTCAAGGACCCAGAAAAAAGGAGGCCATTCATTGCTTTTGGCCCTGGAACGCCTGTTGGCCCAATGGGTAATTTTGGAAGTAGCCCCAGAAGTCAGGGCTCAGGTTTTTACTCAAACCTCTTTATGGTTCCAAAACCAAATGAATCCGTTTCTGAACATTCGCTCCTTCTGCATGGAGTCTGTCCATTCAGTAGTCTCCACCCTTCAGGGAGGAGAATTCCTGGCATCCCTAGACATCAGAGAGGCATATCTTCATGTGACAATATTTCCCTGCTCACCAAAATTTCTAAGGTTTGCAGTGAATCGCCGCCATTTTCAGTATGTGGCCCTTCCATTCGGTCTGGCTACTGGACCTTGGGTATTCACAAAGATACTAGCCCCCCCTCTGACAAAGCTGAGGGGGTGGGGCATAGCAGTAATGGCCTCTCTGGACAATCTGTTGCTCATGGATCAGTCCGTAACACGCCTAGACCACAATGTGCACAGCACAGTGGAGTATTTAGAGTACCTAGGCTGGGTCCTCAATATGGAAAAAACCTCCTTACAGCCTCAAAAAAGGCTGGAATATTCGCTAATTATTATAGACACGTCCCAAAGCCGGGTATTACTACCCAGGCCAAAGCCATAAATAATCTGGTTTGAGTGATAAGGGCAAAGAAGAAACCTCCTATCCGTCTCTGCATGAGTTTATTGGGAAAGATGGTAGCCCTATTCGAGGCTGTTCCCTATGCCCAGTTTCACTCAAGGCTGTTGCAGGGCAGCATCCTGTCCACTTGAAACAGAAGAATCTAGGCCTTGGACCTTCCAATGGTCCTGGCCCCACAGGTTCGCCAGAGCCTCAATTGGTGGTTGCTACCCCAAAATCCTTTATTCCAGTTACTTGGAAAATTGTAACCACAGACGCCAGCCTTATAGGCTGTGGAGCAGTTCTGAATGAGGCTTCTTCCCAGGGAAGGTGGTCCAGAGCTGGAAAGCTCCTGCCCATCAACATTCTGGAGATTCAGGCAATTCATCTGGCCCTCCGGGTCTGGTCTTACAGACTGCAGGAGTGTCCTGTTCGGGTACAGTCCGACAATGACACAGCAGTGGCTTATGTCAATCACCAAGGAGGCACCAGAAGTCTGGGTGCCCAAACAGAGGTGAATCATATTTTTTCTTGGGCAGAAAGGCATATTCCTTGCCTATCTGCGGTCTTCATTCCAGGGGTAGAAAATTGGCAAGCAGATTTTCTAAGCAGCCAGCAACTGAGACAACAGGATAATGGTCTCTACACCCCAACATATTTCAAGCCATATGTCAGAAATGAGGTACCCCAGATGTAGACCTGTTGGCTTCCAGGTTCAACACAAAACTGGACAACTTTGTGTCAAGGACAAGGGATCCATTGGCTCAAGGGTCGGATGCCCCAATTGTTCCATGGGATCAGTATTCTCAGATTTATGCGTTCCCTCCAGTTTCGCTTCTCCCAGGATTCCTTCAGAGAGTCAAGAGGGAAGGAAAGCCAGTGATTTTGGTAGCCCTGGCTTGGCCCAGGAAAGCCTGGTATGCGGAAATAGTAATGATGGCAGAGGGGAAGCCTTGGGTTCTCCCTCTACGCTCAGACCTACTCTCACAAGGTCCAATATTCCATCCTGCCTTACAAAGTCTCAAAGTCTAAATTTGACGGTTTGGCTATTGAGACACACATTCTGAGGAGACATAGGCTCTCAGGTCCAGTCCTATCCACTCTGGTTAATGCTAAGAAGGCGGCCTCCAGGCTCATCTACTATAGAATCTGGAAGGCATATGTTTCCTGGTGTGAACCCAGGGGATGGCATCCTAGAAAGTATGCCATTAGCAGGGTTCTTGCCTTTCTTCAGTTAGGCGTAGAAATGAAGTTGGCCTTGAGCACTATCAAGGGCCAGATCTTGGCTTTGCCGATATTCTTTCAAAGACTTCTTGCCTCTCATTCCCTGGTCTGGGCCTTTATTCAGGGAGCGCTGTGCTTGAATCTGCCATTTAGGTCTCCCGTGTGCCCATGGGACTTAAATTTGGCTTTGACTGTTTTACAGAAGCAACTTTTTGAACCATTTCTTGTAGCCATATCCTCGGCAAGGAGGGTATCGGAATTGGCAGCTCTCTCATGTAAGGAGCCATATATGATTATTCATGAGGACAGGGTGGTCCTGCGTCCTCATCCAGCTTTTTTTTACCTAAAGTGGTTTCAGGATTTCATCTGAATCAAGATGTAGTCCTACCGTCCTTTTTTCCAGATCCGCAGTCTGCGGAGCAAGAGAATCTACATTCTCTAGATGTTGTAAGAGCGGTAAAAAATGTATCTGCAAGCTACGGCTCAGATACGAAAGACTGATAGTCTGTTTATTCTGCCACAGGGCCCAAGTACGGGCCAGGCAGCATCGAAATCCACTATTGCAACTTGGATTCGACAAGTCATTATTCAGGCCTATGGTTTAGAAAAGAAGATTCCTCCTTTTTAGGTATAAGCGCACTTGACTAGAGCAGTGGGTGCTTCATGGGCAGTGCATCATCAGGCCTCCATGGTTCAGATCTGCAAGGCTGCTATTTGGTTTTCGGTCCATACATTCACTAAATTATACCAGGTAGATGTGAGAGGGCATGAGGATGCCGCATTCGGGCGTAGTGTACTGCAGGCAGCAGTATGGATCCTCTGGCCCAATGGCGGTCTATGTTCCTGATCTGTGTCTCCCTCCCCTCAATTTAAGCATTCCTTTGGGACATCCCACTGAGTAATTATCAATGGCTCTGTGTCAGTATTAAAAAATCCTATTATTGCCAGGCTGAGCAAAATATCAGACAGCAATTACAATTACAATGGTAAAATAAAAAGTTCTTGTAAGTAAACATTTTTTCCTCTTCATAAATGCTATGTGATGACATCATAAATATATTTAAATATAGTACAATATCTTTAAAATATTCACTTTGATCTAGTTGGCTTGGCAGCTCCAATCTGTTGATGTTTTGGCACTTGTGCAATATGCTGGTTGTAATGATTACCGAGACTCCATTGCTGCTTCAAATACACAAAAATAGCCGTAGCTAATTAATATAATACAGCCCAATGACGCATTGTAAAGACGGAAAGTCTGGCTAATTAATTAAGAAGGAGACATTTAATTATTTCATTAATGCAACTACATCTGGTAAAAGAACCTCTACCATACGGCTTAACTGAAAGTATCAAAATACATGAATAATACATTTACTGATTTTCCTGTTGACATTCACTCATCATAAACAATCGGAATAATTATTGTAGATATTGTAAACCTAATTTGTATTATCATTATATGCTTGTAATAGTTTCCATTTCCATTTACTTAGACAAGTAACAGTCGCAGGAAATTAGCCAAGGTCTGCTCTAGGCATAGCTACAGTAAGTGCAGAACAGTTTTGAACTTCCATTGATGTTTTGTGCTATGGTAATTGAGGAAATGAATGGCTAAGATCCATATACGCATTATACCGGAAATTGACATTGCTCTTACTACAATACTTGTAGTAAGCCAATCATAGACAACAACAAAAGCAGGAGGATACAATAGAAGTTCCTAACCACACTTTGATTTTTTTTTTTCTATTGTGCCTTCTATTCTTGTGGATGAAACCCACACTGCATGACCTTCCTTTTCAACTGGCATAGAATTGTATTCTCATAATAATTCTAAACAGATGGCCAGAGCAACACCCCTTATATCAGATGTCAAGAGTTTCCCCCCACCTTACCTTGTGCTGCTGCCCGGAGAAAGCTGGGAGTATACCTGGGAAGCACAAGCGCATAGTCTGGAGGAGGACAAAAGTAGGGCTGGAGTCAGCTGCTCTAGTGTGCTGAATGCTGAGACCAGGGAAAGGGGAGACGAGGGGGTGTTACAGTTGCATATAATTTGTTACGAGGAGTTATATCCTCCTCCCTGCTGCCGATAGCTGACATTGGGAGGCAGAGATGAGTCTCGTCGTGGCTTCTTGGAGAAGCGCAGGATCTGTCAGAGGAGTTCTGTCCTCTCTTCTGCCGACTGCTGAGACAAGGAGGGTGCCACTGTTTCAGGAGAGATGCGAGGGCCACTTAAAATGGTCTCGTGTTTGACACATGTGAGTTAGAGGGTTGAGACTGACAGGGGTACTCACAATGACCATATTATCCCAAAAGGACAAAGACAGTTACTCTAACTGCTTTTATAAGGTTAGCTAAAGTTCAGCTTCAGTTTGTTAGTGTTAAATCTTCTAGTACACATGTGTCAAACACAAGGCCAGAGGGCCGAATCTGGCCCTCCAGGCCATTTCATGTGGCCCTCGCACCTGTCTTGTAGCTGTGGTGTTTCGTCACTTATGGCGACCCATAACATTTGGCTACCCGTTGGAGTGTGCCACCATATGCAGTCCAAGACTTTTACAAATGTTAAATTCTCATCGAAAAACAATTACTAAAACGTTCACAAATTTCTTTCAGCTAAATTCTCTATATTCTCCGTCACATTTGGCTACCCATTACATTGGTAAAAGTGTTGAAACGCATATGGTGGGGTCACGCATGCGCACTCCAGCGGGTAGCCAAATGTGATAAAGCAGTGGCAATCCCCTTGTTTC
This sequence comes from Rana kukunoris, assembly GCA_029574335.1. NCBI lineage: Eukaryota > Metazoa > Chordata > Amphibia > Anura > Ranidae > Rana > Rana kukunoris. The sequence goes on from CM056049.1 coordinate 221,830,443, forward strand.
TGCCCCTACCTTGTCAAGAGTCAGCAGGAGAAAGGAGGATAGAGCTCCTGTTCTAGGTACTGCGCTTCTCTGTGCAGATGCGGTGAGGCCTGTCTCCGAACCCTCCATCTCAGCAGTTGGCAGTAGAGAGGACAGAACTCCTACCGATCCTTTACCTCTCTGCAGCCACAGCAACCCCTCGTCTCCATCTTCCCTGGTCTCACCATTGAGTTTTCAGTTTTCTTCTAGTCCTCATCAAGACCCTGCACTTTCCGATTCCCAGATCCACCCCTTCTTCCAGACAGCAGCACAAGATAAGGAGGGAACATTGTGAAGTAAGGGAGGGTGGGGGACTCTTGACATCTGATGTATGGGGGAGTGGGGTGCTCTGGACATCTAGTCTAAAGGCCCATATACACGATCCTACTTTTTGACAACTGTCCAACGGACCTGTTTTAGTGGACAATCCGACCGTGTGTACGCTCCTGTAACGGAACTATGTATTCTGCCTGTACATCTATAATAATCATGCAGTGGGACATACAAGGAACCGAAGGACGTGTTACAATAGGATGAATGATATCTGGGACTACCTGAGATATGGATTATCCACATTATATTCTGAGATATCTGGAGGGCTGTTTTGGATCTGTTGGTTCTGAATTTAGAAGGTTAATTGTAGAGTGGCTCTTTCACTGTTGAATTCTAAATGTCTCTTCTCTCTTTTGTGTATTGTATTACAAATTAACAGTCTCCTGTCTGTGTATTGAATTAGCATGTCATTTGTGTTCAGAAGAACTTGTCAGGCTTTGCGGTGCCGAAATGCTTATCTATTGAGGAGGTTATCTGTGATTGAAGTCTATTGAGAAAGGAATGTGGCTTCTTTAGTCTGGTGACAGTGTGTCTAACTTGGGGCCCCCCTGTGGAGGGAGGGGGTGGAGACTTTCATTGTTCCTTGAGCACTCACCAGTTTGTAACTAGTTATAAACTAAGAAGTGTACCATTAAAGTTGTTGATGTTTGACCCTTCAAAACGTAGTCATGTCTCGTTCTTGAAAAGGGTATGCTATGGGAATATTATTCTGTTTGTTTTACAACTGGACCTGACTCTCCCTTGGGCTCTCGTGGATGAGCTTATACTGGACTTACTTGCATAGTAACTTGCCAGGGAAAAGGACGTTCCCCAACGGCTGATGCCCTCTCACTACTTGGGTAGCCGTTACATTGGTTGGCAGCGGTGGGATGGTCCTTTTATCCAAGGAGCAAGTTCTGAATGGAGTCCCGGTATGCCAGGCTGAAAAGAACCACACTAAAAGATTTATTGGAGAGTCGTGGTAGGAGTGCCAGTAACAGGCCACGGAGGGAGCTGATAGCAGATTTACTGGAGCTGGACCAAATGGATGGATCCATGGAAGGAGCGGAGCCTCTAGCACCTGTCAGCGAGGAAAATGTAATTACGGATATTGTACAGCGGAGATTATCCTTGTATCCAGAAACGTCCACGGAACTAATAAACCAGCTGTTCCGGGAAGCAAGAGAGGAGATCCAAACTAAGAGGGGACAAGAACTGGAACTGGTGAGAGCTAGACAGCCCATTACACACGCAGCTCCTACTCCCCCACCCGCTGCTACAGGAAAGAAAATACCGTTCACTGCATTTAAAGCTTTTGTAGAAAGTGAGGAGGAAATAGATGGATATTTGGCTGATTTTGAGAGGCAGTGCTCACTGCACCAGGTACCACCAGACCAATGGGTCACTATTTTGTCTGGGAAATTGTCGGGCAAAGCCAATGAAGCTTTTCGGGCACTTGCTCCAGAGGATATTTTACAATATCAGCAAGTGAAAAAGGCGCTGTTAACCCGATATGCCGTAACCCCAGAAACCTACCGCCGTCGCTTCCGGGAATCCAAGAAGAAGGCTGGGGACTCCCACATGGAATGGGCAAACCAGTTACAAAGGGTGGCATCCCATTGGGTCCAAGGGTGCAAGGCCAACACTGGGGAGAAAGTATTGCAGCTATTCCTAATGGAACATTTCTTCCAAGACCTAGCCGCAGACATACAGGACTGGGTACGAGATCGCCGTCCCGCTAACTTAAAAGAGGCGGCGCGGCTAGCAGATGAGTACGCGGAAACAAGGAAAGTAAGCCAGGGTACTACACGACTGGCTCATAAGGTAGAACCGTGTACTCCAACCAGCACCTCACGCCCAGAGTTTCGGGCTCCAGTCCCACCAGGACCACCACGTCCTAAGGAACCCAACAACTATCCCCGGGATTCGTCTAGGGTGACGTGCCATCACTGCAGCAACATGGGACATATTGCTCGTTTTTGTCCTTTGAGAGCTACAAATAACAACTGGAGACGCCCGACATCCAACACAGAGGTCACTCCATCGCGGTCCTCTGCGGCCCACTGCCTAGAGACCGAGGTGGGCCCTGAGGAATGTCTGGGAATTTTGTATGAGGCAGACCCAATACAAGCGGCCTCTCCAGATAACCGTCAGCATCACCGTCAGGAGGTACGGGTGAATGGACAAGTAGCACAAGGCCTAAGAGATACCGAGGCTACTATCGCTCTGATTCAAAAACAACCAGGGCACAAAAAGTCAGACTGTTCATTAAATTTACCCAGGCAGTCCCAGTCATGGAGACAGCCAGAAAGGGGGAACCCCCACACATCCATGCCTGCGGCCCACGGCGTTGGGGAGGTAGAACATTGGGGTGTTCTGCATGAGGCAGATCCGATACAAGCAGCTAACCAGGACAACAGGCAGCAACACAGGCAGACTGTCTGGGTCAATGGAAAGGCAGCCAATGGATTACGTGATACTGGGGCCACGATGACCCTGCTACAGAAGAAACTCATCCCAGAGAGCCAGCACACCGGAGACACTGTAGCCGTAAGAGTAGCAGGAGGCACCGTCTTCCGGCTACCCGTTGCCCGGGTTCACCTGGATTGGGGGGTGGGTTCGGGACATGTGAATGTGGGGGTGATGAAGGATTTGCCAGCAGATGTACTACTGGGGAATGATTTGGCCCCCCTTGTTTCTGCGTACGCCCCGATGTGCCCCGCTGAAGTCCACACCGTGACTACCTGTGCCCCAACCCGCGTTGCTGGAACCAACTCGCTTGCTGCTGAGACCCGGGTAAGACTACCTGCCCCGACATGTACTGTAGATCCGGCCCAATATCACAGTATAAAATGGGAATGTGACAAGTTGGCCAGTGAGAAATCGGAGATGCAACGACACTACGTCATGTATTATGAGATGTCCCGTGGCTTGAACATTGAAATGCACAAACAGGCTGAAATTGTCAAAAGGTTAAATGGGATCTGCGCTCAGGTGGTGCCTTATCTCTCCCAAGAGCATCAGCAACAGGTTTTGGGAGCCATTCAGAGAGCAAAGCAAGTGACTGTTCCAGAACTGAATTCCATTATTCACCATCACCATCAGCTACCGACCTGGCAGATTTAATGGAAATGCCGATGGACTGTCCAGGCAAACGGAACTTTTTACCCTAACAGCAGACCGGACATCCCCAAGTTGACCCGAAAAGGATCAATCCGGGTCTGCCGGAGTGTTCCACAAAAGGGGAGCAGTGTAACGGAACTATGTATTCTGCCTGTACATCTATAATAATCATGCAGTGGGACATACAAGGAACCGAAGGACGTGTTACAATAGGATGAATGATATCTGGGACTACCTGAGATATGGATTATCCACATTATATTCTGAGATATCTGGAGGGCTGTTTTGGATCTGTTGGTTCTGAATTTAGAAGGTTAATTGTAGAGTGGCTCTTTCACTGTTGAATTCTAAATGTCTCTTCTCTCTTTTGTGTATTGTATTACAAATTAACAGTCTCCTGTCTGTGTATTGAATTAGCATGTCATTTGTGTTCAGAAGAACTTGTCAGGCTTTGCGGTGCCGAAATGCTTATCTATTGAGGAGGTTATCTGTGATTGAAGTCTATTGAGAAAGGAATGTGGCTTCTTTAGCCTGGTGACAGTGTGTCTAACTTGGGGCCCCCCTGTGGAGGGAGGGGGTGGAGACTTTCATTGTTCCTTGAGCACTCACCAGTTTGTAACTAGTTATAAACTAAGAAGTGTACCATTAAAGTTGTTGATGTTTGACCCTTCAAAACGTAGTCATGTCTCGTTCTTGAAAAGGGTATGCTATGGGAATATTATTCTGTTTGTTTTACAACTGGACCTGACTCTCCCTTGGGCTCTCGTGGATGAGCTTATACTGGACTTACTTGCATAGTAACTTGCCAGGGAAAAGGACGTTCCCCAACGGCTGATGCCCTCTCACTACTTGGGTAGCCGTTACAGCTCCATTGGACAAACTTTGACTTCTTCATCAGACAAATGTTCGCTGTGAGAACAGAAAAACTTTCCGGCAACCAATGTCATACGTTGGCTAATCCGATCGTGTGTACACAAGTCCATTAAACTTAAGTCCAAAGTACAAACAAGTATGCTCAGAACCAATGCTAAAGATCAGACAACAATAGCACAAGTTGGCCGTAAAGAGCAGAAAAAACATGTAGTACGTCTATTATGTCACTACATTCGTGTTTGTCGTCTGAAAAAGTCTGCTGTGTGTATGCATACCAAGTTCACGGCCAACGCCCATTCGGAGCAAAATCCACGGAAAAGTCTGTTGGAAGTCCAATCGTGTATATGAGGCTTTACAGATACAATCGGCCCTTTGAGGGCAACCATAATGAAATTGAGCTTGACACCTGTTCTAGTACATATAACCCTCCTCTCCACTCCTCTCCCCCTAGGTAACAATGCTGTTGTCCAAAAGGTACCCCTGTGATCCTGCATCCAGAGAGGAGGGCATTTTGTTACTGGCCAGACCACCAAGGGAAAAAGCCTAAAATAAAAAAATAATGCAGCCACCATATCTAATGATTGATAAAGCTGCAATAAATTAAATTTATGGTTTTGGGTGTAATGCTTAACTGTTTACAGAATTTAACCACTTAAAGACCACCTAATGCCAATATACGTTGGCATGAATGGCACAGCTGGGCACAGGCACGTACAGTTACGTTGCCCTTTAAGTGTCCAGCCACGGGTCACGCAACCGCCGCCGGCCTGAAGCTCTGTGCCCTTGGGACCCAATCGCCACCGGTGTCCCGCAATCGGGTCACAGGAGCTGAAGAGCGTGGAGAGGTGAGTGTAAACACACCTCTCCCGTCGTTCTGTGTGGCTTGTCACTGATCGTCTATCGGGAACAACGATCAGTGACATCACACCCCCCTACATTAAGAATCACTCCCTTAGGGCACACTTAACCCCCTAGCGCCCTCTAGTGGTGAACCCCTTCACTGCAATTTTCACAGTAATCAGTGCATTTTTATAACACTTTTCGCTGTGAAAATGACAATGGTCCCAAAAATGTGTCAAAAGTGTCCGATGTGTCCGCCATAATGTTGCAGTCACGAAAAAAATCGCTGATCACCGCCATTACTAGTAAAAAAAAAAAAAAATTAATAAAAATGCCATAAAACTATCCCCTATTTTGTAAATGATATAACTTTTGTGCAAACCAATCAATAAACGCTTATTGCGATTTTTTTTACCAAAAATAAGTAGAAGAATATGTATCGGCCTAAACAGAAAAAAATATATATATTTTTTGGGGATATTTATAAAATATAGATTTTTTTTCAAAATTGGCGCTCTATTTTTGTTTATAGCACAAAAAATAAAATCCGCAGAGGTGATCAAATACCACCAAAAGAAAGCTCTATTTGTGGGAAAAAAAGGACGTCAATTTTGTTTGGGAGCCATGTCCCACGTGCAATTGTCAGTTAAAGCGACGCAGTGCCGAAACGTAAAAAGGGTCCAGGTCCTTTACCTGCATAATGGTCCAGGTCTTAAGTGGTTAGGTATAACTACCTACCATATCCTTTAACATGTGCAACTGAATGTGTTCAACATGATGGAATATATAACATTATTTTATAACTTGATGTTCATCAAAAAACAAAAATCCAAACATAGATACTGATAATGACCATTTTGGCGGTGGCCTTTTGTCCCGCTGAATTTCAAACACTTGCACTGCTGCTTCTTTTGAGGCTTCTAGTATAAGAAGGAAATTGAAAACATTCCATGAAATACTCTGGGGAATCCCTGGAATCAGAAAGCACTGTAGTAAAGGAAACAGTTGCAGACCCTGAGTGCATTCATCCATTCCTTGTATTTCCTTCCTGGGCCTTCATTGAAGTTACAGCTGCAGATACTCACGCCAGATAAGCTGTTAACCCATTCACTTATATAAATATAATGTTGGATGTTCCTGCCGGCAAAGTCAAATAAACAGTTTCACAGGATGATTTGAAAGCAACATTTATTTATATTCTAAACAGAAAATTCTATATAAACTTTTGTACAAAAATGTATGGGGGAACATACATTGTTAAAACAGAGCTTCTCAGATACGCGGTTGTTGCAAGAGGTGGGCTGGGTGGATGTCTGGCGACACCGCAATCCGGGTGAGAGACAATTTACCTGTTTCTCAAAGATTCATGGATGTCTGTCGAGAATAGATCTGGGGGTGGGGAACCTGAGCATGCTCCCGTTTATAGCAGATATATCTCATAGACCCCGTAGTGTGTCGGATCACTCCGCTTTGGTGGTACAACTACTAGTGGCCCCGCCACCTAAATTAAGTAACGCACCCTGCAAATTTAACGCATTCTGGCTGAAGCTATTCAAATCCCATGAGGAGATAGTGGTGAGCGTGCGAGGGTTCTTTGCTGCTGGGGAGGGGATGGATGTTGGTGGGTTGCCTTTAAGGCGCATTTTTGGGACCTCCTGATAGGAGAAATGAACAAGGTCAAGCAGGCTTCTTCTGCACTTCTGATTGAAGTGGAAGCTAAGGTTCAGGAAATGGAGCAGGCCTACATTGCGGACCCTTCTGATCTGTCCAGGGAGGCATGGCAGGCTGCTCAGTCTGCCTATCAACAGCTGCTCTCGGGGCGTGGTCTCGGCATGGCAGCGTGAGGACGTATACTTGCAGAGCTCCCGGCCGGCGGATTCCCGGCAGTCATACACCGCTTACTTACCCCACATTACCGGCATCCACCAGGTCCCTCGAGTGCCCAGGAAGCTCGACAGACTAGCCACGGATTCCGCCATGGATCGGTACCTGCGATCTCAAAAGCCGGCGGTCTCTACGCCGGCTACTTCCAAGATGGCGCCGGCATCCTCGACTGCGGCGGGGGTCCCCGCGATGTCTGTTCCTCCACCGCAACGGTTAGACAATCACACGATGCCGCCCTTCTCACCCCCCAGTGATCTCTCTCCCTGCCTGCACAGATCGCTGCCAGTCTCCGCGGACATAGAAAGGGACCTGCTCGGCCTGGGACATGCTGCCTCCCCGCAGGCTTCCATGCCACTCGGTGCTCTATACTTCAGCCCTGAGCGTGGGGCAGAGCGAGGAGGGACACCTCTACAATAGGCCGCAGTGAGTATTACTGATGATCCCCCACAGTCCCCTGTGTCCCCTCTGTCTGCCGTTTCTGAACATAAGCTATGGACATTTCTCCAGCAGCTCCCCACTAGAGCAGACTTTGAGTCCCTGGCACAGAGGATGGAGACTGCCATGAAGGGTGAAGTACAGGCCCTCAAACAGGCGGTGTCTGCGTTGGGCACCCGTGTTGCTGACGTGGAGCAGGGACAGGGTGCAGTTTCTCAGACTGTGCAGACTTTGCAATCCTCTACCTCTGATCTCAGTGACCAGGTTGTTCAACTGCACTTGATCATTGATGACCTGGAGAACCGCAGCCGCAGGCAGAACATACGTTTGAGGGGGGTACCGGAATCTGTTCCGCAGTCGGAGTTGCGAACAACAGTGGCCAATATTTTTAACCGCTACCTTGACCGCCCACCGGACTCTGAAGTGGTTATTGACAGAGTTCACAGAACCCTGGGCCCAAGAGCTGACTCTTCGGACAGACCTAGGGACGTCCTTTGCTGCTTGCACTCTTTTACCCTGAAGGAGGACATAATACAGCGGGCGTGGCGAGTGGGGGTTTTGGAGTTTGATGGTTCAGCTGTCCACCTTCTGCCAGACGTATCCAGGAAAACCCTTCTCATGAGACGGTCCCTCAAACCACTCCTGGACGCTCTGAATGCTCAGGGTCTCACCTACAAATGGGGACATCCGTTCCACCTCATCGTTCGCAAAGGAACAGACACCTTCCCTCTGAGGCACCCTTCGGAACTGCCAGATTTGTTCACCTTTGCTGAGATTGATCCGCTCCCTGTACCCAACTGGCTCCTGGTGCTTGTCTCTGGTGACCCCCGACGCCAGGCCCCCCCAGGTAGGCCACAGAGGGCCCGTCAACATCGCAGCGGTCGGGGTGGCCTTCCTCAAACCGGAGGGCCGGGACTCCCCCGCCCCGTGCACCCGAATAATGAGGCAGTCGGCTGAACTTTTAACCATGTACTATCGGTCTGAACGCAACTACAACCCATTGTCATCTCACCTTTTGGCTGACTGAGGTCTACTGATCTGCAGTGTGTACACAACTTATTTAACTCCCCTTTTTTCTTTTTCTCCACTTGGAGGCGAATCCTGGCTGACCTTTGCGCAGGAGGTCTAATTAGGATGGCCTGGGCTACTCCTTGTTTAGCTGAGCAGTGGAGATCCCCCTGATGTTCTAGGCTATATGTGATATATGTTATGTTGCATATATGGTTATATGATGTATTTCTGATGTTCACATCTCCCTGGCGCTGGGGTGGTTCCCCCCCCCTTTTTTTTATGGGGGGGCATGGCTCCATCTCTGGGCAGACCCATAGACCGGAGACCCCTACGATTCGGGGGTCGGTCCTTTGGTCGGCATCGGGGTGCGAGTGCTAGGCCACCACTGGCTTCACCCCACCCCCTACAGGGGTCTTTACATTTACATTTAAAACTGCAGTAGTGGAGTAGCAACCCACTGCCATCCAGGTCCCATATAACATGGCCTCCTTTATGTCTGTTGAGACTCATATGTTGCTGTGGTTTCTTAACTGCTGGTGTTATAACAGAGGTCGGTGCTGGCTGGTGGGGCCCCAATGGCGGGGGCTCTGGGCCTGCTCGTGCCTTACTACTCCCTACATTAGGCATACTCTGCCCTGGTGGCAGTAGTTTCTCTGTAGAGTCTTTATCTCCTTCTAGTCTGATCTTTCTTCCCACTTTCTCTATACCTCTCTAAACCTCTTCCCCCCCCCCACCCTTTTTCCCCCTTTTTTTTTCCTCTTCTTCTTTCCGTTCTGTAGGGTGGTCGCCGACGGAGGCGGATTCCTTGGCACTATGTCTGTTAAGATCCTTTCCTGGAACGTAAAGGGGCTTAATTCCCCGGAGAAGCACACTAGCTGTCTAGCCGAGCTCTGGAGACACAGAGTACACATAGCATTTCTCCAAGAGACCCATTTCAGGGCGGACAGGATACCCAGATTGTCTAGCAAATACTTTCCAACGGTCTATCATAGTCCGTCTTCGACCTCGAAGTCTAAAGAAACAAGTATCCTCCTATCCAAATCTCTTCCGTGGCGGCTCCTCGATGTGCACCACGATCAAGAGGGTAGATTCTTGCTCTTGAAAGGGGAGATCGGTTCTCAGAATTTCACTCTCGCGAACGTTTATCTCCCGAATTCCAATCCCCTCCCAACCCTCGAAACCCTTTTATCCACCCTTGACACGTTTCTCGAGGGAACCCTGGTCTTGGGCGGAGACTTTAACTTGACCTTAGACCCGCTCAGGGACTCCTCCTCCACCTTGTCTTCTCTGCCATGAGGAGACCGCCTTTGCCTAAAGAACCTCTTGCACCCTCACCAACTGGTTGATATTTGGAGAATATTTCATCCCCAGGAACGAGATTACACCTTTTATTCATCTGTCCATGGCTCATATTCCAGAATAGACTCCTTCATGTTAAAACACTCGACGATACCCCTGGTCACCAAGATGGACATTGGTCAGATCGCACTCTCAGACCATGCCCCTATTACTATGGAGCTCGCGCTCTCTCAAGCGTCCCCCAAGACGTCCACGTGGCGCCTCAACGAGGCCCTCTTGAACAATCCTGAAATTGCAGCGGATTTCCAGAAAGAACTTACCTTATACTTTTCTACTAACGTGGGATCGGTCGAGAACCCGCTTTCCGTATGGTCCACACATAAATGCTATATAAGGGGTATCCTTATTAAACATGGCCACGCAGCCAAGAAGCGTCGTTCCAAAACCCTGTCCGACCTACTAGCTAGACTTCACTCCCTGGAATGGCAACACAAAGCCAGACTAGACTGTGCGGCCGAATCAGAACTGACCAGGCTTCGGGAGGCCATTAGGAATCACTCCCTGTACGAAGCAAAACATGTTCTGCTGAAGGCTCGTCGCTCTTTTTACCAATATGGTGATAAATGCGGCCGCCTTCTGGCCAATGCTTTGCGTGCCAAGAGGGCTCAGACGTATATACCAGCCTTGCTTTCGTCTTCTGGGTCTAAAATTCACTCCTCTCCAGAACTGGCGGAGAGCTTCCGTAATTTTTACTCTAAACTGTACAATTTAGACCAATCTCCCACTCCCGACTTCTTGCCCTAAAGTCTCTCAGACATCAGCGACTATCTTCGGGAAGCCAATCTCCCTACGCTGACTTCAGGGGAGCGGGAGGACCTTTCTGGCCCCATTACAGTGGAGGAATTGGCGGCGGCCATGGCTGACACTCAGCCTGGTAAGGCCCCTGGTCCAGACGGATCACCCTCCCTTACTACAAGCGGTATCAGGATCTGTTGGCTCCTCACTTTATCACGGCCTTCAACGCTGTGTTGGATGGTCGAGGATTCCCTACAGACATGCAACGGGCGTCCATTTCGGTGATCCCTAAACCGGGAAAAGACCCGTTGTTATGTGCCAGCTATAGGCCAATTTCTCTCCTAAACTGTGATATGAAACTATTCACGAAAATTCTGGCTTCCAGGTTGAACGTCCTGCTGCAACGGTTGATCGCCCCGGATCAAGTTGGGTTCATCCAAAATAGAGAGGCCAGGGACAACACTATCCGTACGCTGAACATCCTTGATACTGCAAAACGCTCCCGTATCCCCCTCTTACTTCTGTCAACGGATGCCGAAAAGGCCTTTGATAGGGTGGACTGGACTTTTCTCCTGGAGACACTCAGATTTGTGGGAATGCCATTTATAGGAACCCCACCGCTACTGTACGAGTAAACGGTTACGACTCCAGCCCCTTCTCCATATCCAAGGGGACCAGACAGGGTTGTCCTCTGTCCCCACTGCTGTTTGTCCTCTCCCTGGAACCTTTCTTAAAACACATTAGGGCCAACCCTTCTATTTGTGGCATCACAGCCGGCAATTACCAACACAAGGTTGCGGCATATGCTGACGACCTCTTATTCTATCTTTCCGAGACACGCATTTCCCTACCCTCTCTATTACAGGAGTTGAAATGCTTTGGTAACCTGTCTAAGTTCAAGGTCAACCTACAAAAATCTGAGGCGCTGGATGTCTCCTTAGCGGAAGCTACCAGAGCCAGCTTACGCCCTTACTTTCCATTTAAATGGGCTACCCGCTCGATCCGATATCTGGGCACAAAAATACCCGCAAACCTACATGACATTCTCCCCCTCAATTTCCATCCTTTTCTGGCAACGCTAACCGCTGACCTTAAAAAGTGGGACTCTTTAGCCCTTTCATGGTTTGGTCGCTGCAACGTACTCAAGATGAACGCAATGCCCAGGCTCCTGTACTTATTGCAGGCTCTGCCAATAAAAATACCTCAGACCTTCTTCCGTGCGGTTCGGTCGACGTTCATAAAATTCATCTGGAGGGGTAAGCATCCACGCCTTAGTAGAGCGCTACTACTACGTCCTAAGTTGAAGGGCGGAGTGGGTTTCCCGGATCCGGCCCTATATTATACAGCGGTGCATATGACAAGGGTCGTGGACTGGTGCCGACACAGCACCCTGAAACTCTGGGTGTCATTGGAACAAGAAGCAGCACGGGCTCCACTCCAGGGCTTGCCTTGGGCAGGGAACAGTCAAGTTACGCACTTAACTGCCCATCCGTTGATTGGCCCCACTTTGATGGAGGTAGACAGATTTTTCTGACTCTCTACGTTGAGCAGTTTCCCCTCTCCACTGACAACAATCTTAGGGCATCCTGGGTTCTTGCCCAGTCTAACTGATCCAGCCTTCGTATCGCAGAGTCAGTTGGGACTTGTGAGAGCCTCGCGGTTTTTGCGACCGCACGGTTGGGTATCTCCGGAGGCGTTGCTTTCAGGAGAGGCCCCTCTTACACTGAACCACTGGAGAATATTGCAGTTATCACACTTTCTTAGATCACTGCCTAGCCCGGCTCTCTTCACACGTAGGCTCCACTCTTTTGAGGAGCTCTGCCTGGGGGAGGGTCCAATTCGGAGGTCCTTATCAACCTCGTAAAAATGCTTGCTGGACCTCCACGCTACATCGGATCCTCCGTTCGTAGCGAAATGGGAGAGAGACCTCCAGGTCACCTTTACCGAGCCTCAAAAGGAGAGGATACTTTTCTTCGCGCAGAAATCCTCCCTATGCAGTAGATACCAGGAAACCACGTACAAAATTCTGACGCGTTGGTATAGAACCCCGTCGGTTCTAGCAAAAATATTCCCCCCTCAGACAGACCGTTGCTGGCGATGTGGCCTCCACTCTGGTACAATTCTCCATATTTTCTGGGAGTGTCCTACACTTGCCACTTTCTGGCAACCAGTGCTTAAACTCATACACAAGCTTACTGACTTTTCGCTGCAGGATGACCCAGCGGCTGTCCTGCTTAACCTTACCCCATTGTCCAGGAAACGATACCATAAATCTCTTCTCAAACACCTCCTTAATGCCGCTCGGGCGTGCATTCCGCCTTTGTGGAAACAGCAGTCTGCCCCAACGGTGGCCCAGTGGTTCGCGAGAGTGAGAGACATAGAACGGATGGAGGAGCTGACAGCGGAATTACAGGATAAGTCTGAGGAACACAAGTCTAGATGGATACACTGGGACCTGTTTCGCTTCTCGGATGAATACCTCCAATATACCTAGTTGAGTCTATCTTTTTATTTTTTATGGTAGCTTCTGCTGCCTGACTGATGCAGGGGACACCTTCCTCTGGTTGGTGACCACCCATTCCCCCCCCCCCTTTTTTTTTTTCTCTCTCTCTTTCCTTTCCCCCCTTTTTTTTCTTTCTTTCTTTCTTTTTTCCTGTCTTCTTTCCAATTCTTCTCAGATAAATAATTGAAAATTTGGTGTGTTCAAGATAACACTTTTTACCCAGTTTTAGACTTCCCTCTAGGATGTGGTGGAACTCCCTGACGGTTTAAGGGTGCCCCGCCCCCCCGAGTGGGCTTACCCCAGGTGGTACCTGCCTGGGGGGTTATTCCCCAGAGAAATAGGAATGTCTTGTATTTACATATCTGTATTTTTTCGGCCGTTTTTTTTCTTTTTTTTCTTTTTTCTTTTTGTGGCCGTTTTGTGATTCAGAAAAGAGTATGGATAATACCTCGCAAGTTTATTGTTAATTCTGTGAAGTTACCGCTTTATTGTATCTGTGACACATCTTTAACCACTTGTCATCTGCCCACCGTCAAATGACGGCGGGCAGACGACTCCATTGTTCTGACATCACGTCATATGACGTGATGTCCCTTTAAAGCCGCGGGCGGGCGCGCGCGCACCCGCCGCTCTGCGGGGATCCCGTGCGAGTGCCCGGCGGCAACGATCTCCGCCGTGCACACGCGATTGCTCAGTAACTGAGCTGGGACGTGCAGCTCTGTGTGTAAACACAGAGCTGCACGTCCTGTCAGGGAGAGAGGAGAGCGGTTGTGTCCCTTGTACATAGGGACACAATCGGTCACCTCCCCCAGTCACCCCCCCTCCCCCCACAGTTAGAACACTCATAGGACACACATTTAACCCCTTCCCTGCCCCCTAGTGGTTAACCCCTTCACTGCCAGTCACATTTATACAGTAATCAATGCATATTTATAGCATTTTTCACTGTATAAATGTAAATGGTCCCAAAAATGTCAGAAAAGTGTCCGAAATGTCCGCCATAACGTCGCAGTCCCAATAAAAAAAATCGCAGATCGCCGCCATTAATAGTAAAAAAAAAAAAAAAAATGCCATAAACTATCCCCTATTTTGTAAACGCTATAAATTTTGCGCAAACCAATCGATAAACGCTTATTGCATTTTTTTTTTACCAAAAATATGTAGAAGAATACGTATCGGCCTAAACTGAGGGAAAAAATATATTTTTTATATATTTTTTTGCGGTTATTTATTATAGGAAAAAGGAAAAAATATTGCATTTTTTTAAAAATTGACGCTCTATTTTTGTTTATAGCGCAAAAAATAAAAACCGCAGAGGTGATCAAATACCACCAAAAGAAAGCTCTATTTGTGGGAAAAAAAGGACGCCAATTTTGTTTGGGAGCCACGTCGCACGACCGCGCAATTGTCAGTTAAAGCGACGCAGTGCCGGAAGCTTATATTTTGTCTGGGCAGGAAGGGGGTGTAGGTGCACAGTAGGCAAGTGGTTAAAGAATTAAAAAAAAAAAAAAAAAAAAAGCTGCTCTCATCCTCGGCTGAGAAAAAGAGGTTCTTTGTAAAATAGGCGTTTTTTGAAGAGGGTGAGAAAACCGGCCGAATTTTGGCTCGGATTGAGAACTACCATGATTGCTCGCCTGCTATAGGAGCCATTAGGTCCGGGACGGGGGGCGTGGTTTCCCAACCGAAACAGATTATGCAGGAGTTAGCATGTTTTTATGAAACCCTGTACAGTCCTGGTACGGCGTACACGCAGGAGGATCTGGAGCTATACCTAGCCCAGATGGTCTTCCCTGAGTTGTCTGCGAGTCAGCAAACCCAGCTGGAGGAACCGCTTACTGTTATGGAACTGGTGGAGACTGTTAGTGCATTCCCTAATTGTAAGGCCCCGGGAGAGGATGGGTTGCCCATGGAGGTGTATAAACAGTACTCTGAGGAGTTGCTGCCGCAACTTCTGAAGGTCTTTTTTTTTTTAAATCATTTATTTTTTATTAGTTTTAACATAGTTACAACAACCAGCAGTCAGGGATACAGTCAATTTGCATACAGAATACAGATAGGAAACAAGATAGATCAAGTCATTGTTCCCATATTCTATGGGTAAACACCTATTGGACAAAGCAAAAACTGCCTGGATCCTGATGACTGTCGTATCGACTATGTGCACCACCCTCCCCCTCCCCCTCCCCATGGGAGCGTACAGCCGTGGTAATAACTGGATCGAGTGAAGCGGGCATGCCGCAAGTCCCGTTATTTAATGTCAAAGGCCCACTATAACTAACAAAAAAAAAAAGAAGAAGAGCTATCCCACAGAGGGACTCCCACCGGAGTCCCGTCGGGAGTTGGCCTTTGTTGATCGAGAGCTCAGTAGTCCCAAAGTGCTAGCGTCGAGTACCACTACCCGGGATTCCCACTCGCCCGCTGCCACGGCCCCCATATTTTAACAAATTTGCCGTAATTCCCCTGTGTCACGTACCTGGTACCAGAGTCTGATGCAGGGTAGCCTCTCTTACGACTCTGGTTCGCGAGCCACTGAAATGGGAACAGCGGACTCGGAGCGCAGAGAGGTAGGAGTGCCGCGATGGTGGATGGATGCAGGTGGATGAATACCTTCCGGAGCAACAAGCAGAGACGCTGAAGCGAAGGGTCAGCGACCCACACGGATGTTGCGATACCACAGCACAAACAGGTAGGTAGTTAGGATTCTCTTGGAAACAGCAAGTCCAACAAGCAGGGTCACAACTTGTAAGCATGCAGGCAGATAGCTGGAGAATGGTCGGTACAAACAAGCAGGTGGGTCTGGCAACAGAAGGGTCAAACAGGTGGGTGGTCAAACGGAGCTGGGTCAGGAGTGGAGAGGTTCGGATGGTCGATCAAGCCGGGTTCAGAGTTCAATCAGGTTTCAGATAAATAGCAGAAAAAACAGGTCTCAGGTAAGGATCCGATCAAACTGCAGATCAGGCAGCAATGTGCTGCAAACAGCAATGGGTTTTTAAAGGCCTGTTTGGCGCCACAGCCGCTCCCGTGCACGCGCGCGCTACCGTGCATGTCCCCGTGCACGCGCGTGCCCCGTTGACGTGCGTGCACGAGCGCGAGACCCGCGATTGTGCACTGGCTTCCTGGGAGAGGCCTGCATGGAGGAGGAGGATTGCATGGAGGGCGTTTGAACCGAGGAAGATGGCAGAGAGGTAAGTCCCTGACATTGCCCCCCCCCCCCCAAGGGGCAGCCTCCGGATGCCCAGTCGGGGCTTCTTTATCAGGGTGGGCAAGGAAAAAAGCACGTAACAGTCTTTTGGCATGAATGTTACTTTCAGGCTCCCAAGAATTGTCCTCCGGACTGTACCCTTTCCACTTGACCAGGAACTGGTTCTGTCCTTGACGCTTCCTGCAGTCCAGTATGGCCTCCACTATGTATTCTTCGTAACCATTGATCTGAACAGGTTCAGGAGGCTTGGATCCTCTGTTAGGGAGGGGATCAGGAACTGCGGTTTTGAGCAGGGAAACATGAAATACAGGATGTATTTTTAAGGTCTCCGGTAGAACCAGTTCGTAGGAGGCTAAATAAATTTTTCTTTTGACTGGGAAGGGGCCCAAAAATTTGGGTGCCAATTTTTTAGATGGGCAAGGTAATCTGAGGTTACTTGAAGACAGCCATACCCGATCGTCCGGTTTCAAATCCAAGTCACCCCTTCTCTTTTTGTCAAAAAATCTCTTGTTGTCAGCTTGAGCCTAGGTTATTGCGTCGTGCAATAATGGATTGTTGCATTTGAGAAAATCCATAGTACTTTGTACAGTTGGAACAGGTGATTCTGAAAAGAAATCTGGTAAAAATGTTAAATTAAACCCATAATTAGAGAAAAAAGGGGATTGCCCAGTGGCAGAATGATTAGCATTGTTGTATGCGAACTCTGCCAAGGGTAGCAGGGAGACCCAATCATCCTGAAAGAAGGTTTCTGAAGCATCTTATATATTGTTCTAGTGTCTGATTAGTTCTTTCCGTTTGCCCATTAGACTGGGGATGATATGCTGAAGACAAAGAAAGTTGAATTTGTAGTGTTTCACAGAGGGCTCTCCAGAATCGTGAGGTAAATTGGACCCCTCTGTCAGAGACGATATTAGAAGGTACCCCATGTAACCTGATGATTTCCTTGATAAACACACGGGCCGTCTCTATAGCACAAGGTGTGTTTTTCAAGGGCAAAAAATTAGCCATCTTGGTATAACGGTCTACAACTACAAAAATTGCCGTGCATCCCTCGGAGCGAGGAAGTTCCACAATAAAGTCCATTGCAATCATCTCCCATGGACGGTTGGGTACTGGCAGAGGGTTAAGTAGACCCCAGGCTTGTTTTCGGGGAGTTTTATTTTGGTTACATATTGGACAAGAATTGATGTAGGATTTGCAAAAGTCCTCCAAATGGGGCCACCAAAATGTGCGTCGTACCAATTTGAGAGTCTTGTGAACCACAAAATGGCCTGCTAATGGGTGGTCATGGAGAAGTTTCAGAACCTCTACCCTGGAAGAGTCAGAAGATGCTTCCCTGATCATGGATAGAAGATCGGTGTGTAAGAGTAGAAAGTTGCCCTCTGGTAGGATGGTGTCAGGAGTAACGTATCTTTCGGGTCGTCGTGCATTAATATTCTTAGATCCTGGTCGGTAGGTAATGTGAAAACAAAAACGAGAAAAGAAAAGGGCCCAACGGGCTTGTCGGGGTCTTAGACGTCTGGCAGATTTTAGATACTCCAAATTTTTGTGATCTGTGTAGATCAGTACAGGGTGAGTGGCACCCTCCAGTAGGTATCTCCACTCCTCCAGGGCAGTCTTAATGGCCAGTAATTCCCGGTCTCCTACGTCATAGTTTCTTTCTGTGGATGAAAGCTTTCGTGAGAAAAAACCTACTGGGTGAATTAACTCCTTGTCTCCTAAACGTAGCCAAATGCCCTCAGGATGGCTCCTTGGTAATGTATAATGTTGAAACATTTGTTTGACCAAATCTACATCATTTATTGTAATCAACCCTGTCCCCAGAGCCCACTAACAGGCCAGATTTTATGTATTACCTTGGGGAGATGCAGACTAGAATACTGCAAACACTGAGCCACAAATGATATCATCTGTGATGTATTACAGTTATCTTGCCAACCTGGCCTGTTAGTGGGCACTGAGGACAGGGTTCATGACCACTGATTTAGTTCTGCTAGGTTGACACGACTGGCATCATTAGGGTATATTAGCTATAACTGGTGCACTCTGAATCTGCTGCAGCTGTGCATGGTGGCCAATCAGCTTCTCACCTCATCTTGTTCAAATAAGTGTTGGCACTAAAACCTTGATGAAGATTGGTTTGTAGGCAGAAGTAAAGCTGACATTGCACTCCCAGCTTAAGGAAATGAAACCCTTATTTTGAACAAACTGGAGATTGCAAAATAAGTCTCACTTCTGCATATAAATCAGCTTACTTGTTGAAGGTCAACCTAACATAAGAAATCTGGGCTGACTTTGACCTTAGTTTTGAACAGATCCGCCATAAGCTGGCCATACACCATACCATTTTCGAAATCAATTTTGTTTAGATTTATCCTGAACTCCATAGTGCAAGGGCCCGATTGCAAACAATTTTAAAGTGTTTAAATGGTTATGGTAAATCTAAAGGAAAGTTATACAAGAAAAAAGTATAATGTATGGCCAGCCTTGGAAAAAGAACCTAACCCTTGAAGTGCACTTTTTGTGGGTGATGTAGTGGGGAAGTCACTTAACAAACATTGTTTTACTAATTTTGACTTTTCTTTTGGCAGGGGATGCCGGTTACACCCAACTGGCGTGACTGATGGCCCCAGTCAGGTAGCCCCCAGAGCACAGGTATAAGGGCCCACGAAAAAAAAACAGGGCTATTGTGAAGTCCACACTTGGGCTCCTGAAAAGCCGCTTTATGTGCTTGGCCAGGCCTGAGGGAGAACTCCTGTACTCTCCTCAGAAGACTGCCAGGATCATTCTTGCCTTTTGTGTTTTACATAACATCTGTTTGGTAAGGGATGAATCCCGGGAGCCTTCTGAGGAGAGCGAGCCTGAGGTCCATCAGCCAGCAGTCGCCAGAAGGGAGAATACTGAGGCAGGATTGGCTACTCGGGCTGAGATGATCAGGCGATACTTTACATGTAAGTAATCATACCTAGTTGTGAATAGGAAAACAAAAATACTACATGACACACTGGGGCTGATTTACTAAAAACAATGTGCTGCGCCGGCTCATGGCTCAATTGGCACGCCGGATGATAAGTTAATTAGTCGCACGCTGAGGCGCAACGCAATAGTAAATGTACAATTCTGCCGGCGTAGACGTATTAGAATAGTAAATCTCAAAATCCTGCTGGCGTAGGCGCATTTGGATCTAACTGGGTGTGTCTTGCTAGCCAATTAGTATCTGTCCTCACTTCATTAACCCCTTGTTATGCAAAACTCATTCCTATAATATATCTTTGATTTTAATGTATTTTTTGGCTTTCTTTTAGTATCTAAATCTTTCAATACAAAACAAAAGAACAGAGGTTTTTATAAACACAAGAACCTTCATTTTTTCATATCTTAAAATGTGACAATACAAGGCAAATAGTTACACCTTCCATTAATTAGATTCAGTGCAATGAGCCTATTTGATTTTCTTTCAATGCGTCTTCCTATTGCTGCTTTTGCCTCTGTCTACACTATTTCATCCCCAAAGATGTGTGATTTACAATGCGACTTTGCAATGTGATTTTTCATGCAGTCAAGCGACTGTTGAAAACCATGTGAGAACAAGTCGCACAGAAGTTGGACGTCAGAACAGATCAATGTAAATCGCACCATAATTTTTCAAAAGGTAGTGCTGAAACTTTTTAAAAAATTGTTGCGGCACAGAAAATGCAGCTTTGGAAAGAAAAAGGTCTCAGAAGTAAATGTAGCGCCCCTTTACTTTCAGCGCGGGCACTAGTCTAAATTTAGCAAGAATGGGAGAGTTACCTTGCTCCCATTCACACAATTGTTAGGATGGTGTCCCCTGTTATTTCAGAAGTGTCCTCTGGGCCACTCTGCACTCTAGCGATGTGTCGTCATCCCTGGTCAGCAGTTGACGGCAGAGGGGGTTCTGACAGAGCAAGCTTTCCCCAGCAGCCAATTGGAGGAGTTTTTCCTTGCGGGGCATGCTGGGGAGGGATATATCTGTGACGGGTGTCCTGTGCTCCGGGCAGTTCTGCGGGTCCCGGTTCCAGGTGTGGCATCCACCTTCAGGGTGCGCGAATCCATGGACCCCGCCAGCGTGGCCCACCTGGCCAAATCCACAGGCTATGCTGGACCTCAACCGGAGGTCGAAGGGGATCCAGTACTCTACTGGATTCCCAGTTCTTTTGATGAGATCCCAGGCTGGGTGCCGTACGATTGGGGGACGGCTTGAGGAGAACCCAGAGGCAGGTTGTCCAACAGGGCTTGAACGAACCAATCGGGGATCTGGTGACCGGGGAGCTGACAGGTACAATTTGCTGTCACCCGGTGACCTATGCTAAAGGAAATTTACTGGGAGGATTCGCTCCGTTCACCCATCCAGCTTACTGAAGAAATTGTCCGGTTACAGAGGCCTTAGAGCCAGGTCTGAGATAGAGAGACCTGTTCCTCCCAGCGAAACGAAGTGACACCTCGGCTGCCAGGTTAGTGTGGGGAACCTGCCCGTGGGCACTTTACCCAATCCACCCGGGAGTGGCGACGAGTTCAACTATTGCTATTGTCGAGGGCAAGTCTGCCCTGTTCACATCCAGGCCCGATACCACAAGGTTCTCTTATCCTTGCTTCATCAGCTTTCCTTTCCTTAAACTGAAGATGTTTGCCCTGTTGGCTGCAAAAATTAAATGGCATTGAAGGAAACTTTATTGACTGTCTGGACATTCGCTTATTGCTCCGCCACTGGTATTTCACCCCTAGAAATCACCAGGGTAACTTGGTGTGCCAATCCCAGTATTTAACCAGCGGCTCCTTCGGGGTAGCGCTACACGTGGGGGGCTCGTAGTCCGGGATTTGGCCGTTACCTCTCGCAACCAGAAAGGAGTGTCTATTTATTAAAAGAGCGAAGAGTGTCCAGTGTGTGTGTTGAACTGTCCGGCGGAGCTGGGGCGTTCATGCATCGCAGCATATGCCTGCAACGTGTCCGGACAAGTTCTTCCAGGTGAGAGGAGCCACCCTCCCTGTGAGACATGCATTGAGGTTTTCGCGCCAAGCAAGCGAAGTCACGCCCATCTGCGCGCCAGAAAGCAGAACCACCATTTCCTAAGTAGATGCACCCCTTTGATGATGTCGAATGACGAAACTAGTCAGGGCAGAACCAAGTATCGTGAGTGAAGGACGCCTAGGGCTGTGAGAGACGAGCGCATCCACCTCCCTGCAAAGCACAGAGCGGTAGGAGACGCCGACCATAGACCTATAAAGAGCGACCATAATGAATGTGACTACACGCTGGTTTATGTTTTAATGTTTGTGAGTGTACATCTATATGGTTTTTTATACATACAGAGGTGAATTAAAAGTTTAAACGGTATCACACTATGTCCGTTCTCTTTGTTTTTGCTTGCTGAACACTGAGTATCCATCTGTTTGGAGTGAGGAGATACACATTGAGATCAGCTTGGATCCGGTTTTCTTAAGGCTTGTGTCTACCTGATTGCTGGTAAGAGGCTTTCTTACGAGGGGGTTACTATTCACACCCCCCCCTCCTTTCTTATTACACGAGTGGTGGTGGATCTTCTGGCAACAGCAAGATTTGATTTTTCATCTCCTTGGGATTAATCGACTGTTTGATACTATTACTATTCTCTCTGTTGTGGAAATCTATACATAACATGGACACATACTAAACCAGGATATTGTTTGATTATTATGTGTTGCAATAGACATATATACTAGCGCTGCCTGGTGGATGCTAATTTGTTATAAGCATTGCTTTTACATATTTTTTTCATTTACCCTGTGTTAAACATTTATTATATTGTTCACATGGTTTGCGCTGCACTTTATATATATTTGTTATGCTTTTGGGATTTTCTGTATTGCACTGGGGCCCCTAAAAGCCTTCCCTAATTTACGCACCTACTCCCAAGAATGAAAGTATAAATAGTCGATAAATTCGAACAAACAGTATAAAAAGTTTTATATTCTATTTTATCACTGGATTTGTGTCACTAGTGATGTCAGTGTCAGTTAGCCAGTGTACCTCCCTGTGAGGGTCTGTTAGTGCCAGATTGGCTGATACCCTATCGCAGTCCCACTAAAAGTCATACAGTAACTATACACTGACACTGTACTAATGACACTGGCTGCGAAGGGGTTAACATATAAGGGTTAACTGTATGCCTAGCAAGTGTAATGTGTGTAATATGTGCTGTTTTTACTCACAGAACTGGCAGTTTTTTTCCCCTGCTTTCCAGGGAGAAGAAACAGCCAAATTGCTGTTATGTGTACAGAGTTATGTGTGTTTTTCTTTTTACACAGAACTCTGTGCTGTGATTAGACACAGCTGATCAGCAGGATTCCTTCAAAAACATTGGATGAAACCTGTTGAGTAACTTGTACTATGTCCAATCACAGCATTGCATGTGGCAGTATGTTGTCTGTCCTGCCTGGACTCCTTACCCTCAATAAAACTACAGCAGGTTGGTAGCAAGTGGTTAAGGTATATTTTACACTAGATGTGATGGGACTGTGTTGGGTGGCTATTTCAGCATAGTCCTATCACATGACAAGGCAAAATGCCTCATCTCTGGCATATTCAATTCACAGCACTGCGGCCAATTGAACTTTATAAAAAGTCAGTGTGACATTTCAATAAAGTTTGTTTAACCACTTGCTCTCCTGAAGGTTTACTCCCCTTCATGACCAGGCAATATTTTGGTAAACAGAACTGACAATTGCGCGGTCGTGCGACACTCTACCCAAATAAAATCAACATCCTTTTTCCCCACACAAATAGAGCTTTCTTTTGGTGGTATTTGATAATTTCTGCGGTTTTTATTTTTTGTGCTATAAAAAGGCCGACAATTTTGAAAAAAAAACTATTTTTTTTAAAATATTTAAACTCCCAAGAAGCGTAAATTGATTGGTTTGCGCAAAAGTTATGTCTACAAAATAGGGGATATATTTCTGGATTTTTTACTAGTAATGGCGATGATCAGTGACTTATATATACTGCGATATTGTGGTGGACATTGTAGGACACTAAGTGCACTTTTTGGGCACCAGTGACACCAATAAAGTGATCAATGCTAAAAACATGAACTGTCACTGTACTAATGACACCCAGGAGTTAACTGTGTGTCTAGGGAGTGCTTGCTAACTGCGTGCCTAGCCTGCGCTTGGTTACTGTGGGGGAGGAGCTTTTACTAAGGGAAGGCATTTATTCATGTTCCTGCTTTGCAGAAACACAGGATCAATACCTTCCCTACTGACAGAATGGCAGTCTGTCTTGTTTACATAAGCAGACTGCCGTTCTGCTTGTGTCCCGAACAATTGGCAGGTGCTGGCAGACATTGAGTCCGCCTGATCTGCTGATTGGAACCTGCTGTTTCAAATCACAGTGGGAGTGGATCGCCAGCAGCGTGTGTGTGCGTCCCAAACCTGGAAGTGCAGGATCATGCACTAGGTACGTGATGCTGCGCAGGTGAGCCGCTCTGCGACTGTGTATATACACAGTATAGGGTTGGCGATTAGTTAAAAAAGGCAGAAGCTGGAGGGGTGTACCCATGCTGGAGCCATGATGCTTTGATTCATGACTCCCGCAAGAATTATATCCCCAGTTGCATTTGGTGGGCAGTGGCACTACTGCTTACCAAATGCAACCTAATCAAATAAGAGTCTGTGCTGCAACTTTCCCACAACCATGTGCAATGCATATAGTTGTGGTGTTGGTGATGCAGCACTTAGGGGGTTAAAATAGGTGGTGAGGAAGCAACATATCACCTCCTCACCACCCATCTAATACCTCTGAAAAGCAATCCATGTGCAGCAGTTTTTTTACAGTAAGTGACTAAGTGCCGGTTCACACTTTTGCGTAGTGAATTCTAAACCAATTCTGTGCAGATTCAGCACCACATCCAAATCACAACCCATTCATGCGAACTGCTGCAGGTGCGTATGTCAAG
Organism: Rana kukunoris; assembly: GCA_029574335.1. NCBI lineage: Eukaryota > Metazoa > Chordata > Amphibia > Anura > Ranidae > Rana > Rana kukunoris. Next base: position 221,854,687 of record CM056049.1, read on the forward strand.
GCAATGACACCCTCACTTAGCAAAACGCAGTGTGATTTGCAGAATTGGATCGCATGGGTATGAACACCCATGCGATCTAATTCTGGGTTGGCCAAAAAAAATAAGGGTCCTGCTATACTTTTGTGCAGATTTGATGCGATTTAAGCCATACAGAATCGCATATGATTTGAACAGAAATGCGGTGGGATTCCTGTTCAAATCCAGTTTGCTTGCCATTTATTTTCGGGTTGTGCTGCCCAGTGGCAGCATGTTGATGGCAGCAGACTCCATATAATGCCAAGAACAGGTGACAGATATTTCTTAGTGTGTCTCCATGTTATTTTTTTTTCCTATTCACAACTAGGTATGATTACTTATATATAAAAGTGTCGCCTGATCATCTGAGGCGGAGTAGCCAATCCTGCCACAGTGTTCTCCCTTCTGGCGACTGCTGGCTGATGGACCTCAGACTCCCTCTCCTCAGAAGGCTCCCAGGATTCATCCCTTACCAAACAGATGTTATGTAGGACACAACAGGCAAGAATGATCCTGGCAGACTTCTGAGGAGAGTACAGGAGTTCTCCCCCAGGCTTGGCCAGACACATAGCGGCTTTTCAGGAGCCCAAATGTGGACTCCACAATAGATCGAGTTTTTCTGTGGGCCCTATTATAAATCGGTGCTCTGCCTGGCTCTGGTGGTACCTGACTGGAGCCATCAGCCATGCCAGTTTAGGGTAACCAGCATCCCCTGCCAAAAGAAAATGCAAAATAAGTAAATTTCATGTTTGGGAAGTACTTCCCCACTACATCGCCCACAAAAAATGCTCTTCAAGGGTTAGGTTATTTTTCCATCAAGTTCAAAGTTTACACTATACATGATACCTAAGGCTGGCCATACATTATACAATTTTCTTGTACAACTTTCCTTTAGATTTACCATAACCATATAAACACTTACAATTTGTTTGCAATCAGGCCCTTGCACTAAGGAGTTTAGGGTAAATCTAATAAAAATTGTTTTATCAAATGGTATGGTGTATAGCCAGCTTATGGCTGATCTGTTTAAAACGTAGGTCAAAGTCAGCCCAGATTTCTTATGTTAGGTTGACCTTAAACAGGTAAGCTGATTTATATGCAGAAGTGAGACTTCTTTTGCAATCTCCAGTTTGTTGAAAATAAGGGTTTAATTTCCTTAAGCTGGGGATTGCAATGTCAGCTTTACTTCTGCCTACAAACCAATTTTCATCAAGGTTTTAGTGCCAACACTTCTTTGAACAAGCTGAGGTGAGATGCTGATTGGCCACCATGCACAGCTGCAGCAGATTCAGAGTGCACCAGTTATAGCTAATATACCCCAATGATGCCATTCATGTCAACCTAGCACACTGGTTCTCAACTCCTATCCTCAGAGCCCACAAACAGGCCAGGTTTTAAGTATTACCTTGGGGAGATGCAGACTAGAATACTGCAATCACTTAGCAGCAAATGATATCACCTGTCATGTATTTCAGTTATCTTGCAAATCTGGACTGTTAGTGGGCCCTGAGGACAGGGTTGATTACATTAAACGGTGTAGATTTGGTTAAGCAAATGTTTTTACATTATATCTTACCAATGAGCCATCCTGAGGGCATTTGACTACTCTCAAATATCTGATAAAGGGCAGTCTGGCGAAGAATAAAAAGTGGGAAAGAATGTGTAGCGCTCAAACAATGAATGTGAATATGGTCACTAGATGGATGTAATATATGGATATATCACAATATAATTACAAAAAAGAAACAATGAATAAATAAAAGTACATGCAATTGTGTTCCAAACAAATGATGAAATGAAGATTGATAAGTTGCAGAAGCACCTGCATGACCTGGAGAGGCGGCTCAGGGGGTTACTGGGCACGCGGGCTCGCCAGGGGTATGCGACGAGGCGGGGTGTGGCTCCATCCCATCTAAACCAGCTCATGGACTACCAGAGGCAATTGTTGGATATCATCAGCCTGGAGACTGTTGTTGGTGTGGATTCTCGGGATGACACTGATGATATCCAGCATGGTAAGTTAAAATCACATGTACCATTTTAAAAGTGTGTCTTGAGGAAACATGTTGGATTTCTTAAAATTGTATGTGCTTGAATTGCAGCCACATGTCCTGTGTCGTCTACCTCTGGCCCGCCACAGCCCGATGAGCCGCCCGCACATACTGACCAGGTCCCCCCTGGTAAGTAATCAAATGAGCTCTGCTTTGTTTGCCAAAAATACAACAGTAAGAGGAAACTTACATTTAACCTTAAAAATACCTTTACAGCAACACACCAGTAGGAGGAGGAGTCAGCGGCGGCGAGCACCTTCCCACTGCACCGAAGCCAGGATGAAGATCTAGGTAGGATGTTTTTAACTGCCAAGGCCCTATATGCTTGTAGATTAAAATAAATTTGGTGGTGGCGGGAGGGGTGCTCATGCTTTATATCCAGAATTCAGTGAATAGGGGTGTCCTCCATTGCAAAGCAAACACTCACACATATATTGAGGCCAAAGGCCTCTTTACTGGTGGTTTTGGGCTGGTTTGCCAGTGCTAACATTTGCATTTGAAGCCTTTGCCAAGCTAGGTCACATTGAAATATTTGTCCACATGATTCACAAAGACAAACTGGGCAAATTGTTTGTTTGTAATGAAAGATTTTGGATGTTTACTTTTTGTTTGTTTGAACTGCAGATCTTCAGTTGAGTATGGCTGCTGCTGGAGTGGGGAATGATCCTGCATCCAATGTGGGGGTATGTGTAAGTCAGAAAATGTGTGGGGAACATTGAAAGGAGTCCTATGTACTTGTTGTATTTGTAATGCCAGACTTTTTTGGGGGGTTTTAGGCTTTTGAAGACAATGCAGCTGCTCCTGCTGACCTGCCTTCACAGGTGGTAAGTGCACATAATGAATATCTTCTTTGCCACAAGTGTTTACACATAACCTTTATATTTGTTGCTTGCCCACAAATATACCTTGTCAATTGATCCATCAAGTTGCTTTTATGAAGGGTTGACATAGCCATGGAAACTAAGGGGTTGATTTTTTTTAAATGGGATAGTGACTAATCTGGAGCATCTGGGCATGTTAATCGTATTCTAAATTCATCTTGTTCCAAACATTTGGTTAGAAAAACTTGTGATTTAAGCAAAGTTTTTGTAAAAAGTTCTGTTGAAGTCTCCTGTGCCAAGTAACGCAGCCTTGAACATGTTCTATTCTTTGGGCAAATGGCACCCACTTTTACTACTGTTTGGGTGTTCAGCAATGCAAATGATTTGTTTTCTAATTGAATCTTTTTGGTAGTTTTATTTCTTTCCAGCCCACATTGGATGCAGCAGAATCAGCACCCCTGCCACTTGGGCGAAGGCAACTTATCGATCTTGGTGAAAGGTTGGCTGCCCAGGTGGATAGATTATTGTAGAAACGACACTGGAGCTCTTACAGCAAGACTTGAGCCAACAAGCTCAGGACCGCCAGCAATTGCAATAACAATTGCAGCATAGGGACCAGAATCATGCTTCACAACTTGCACTGTTGACTACAGCTATTAACATCCAGACTGGAGTCCTCAGGCAAAGTCGTGAAGAGATTCGGGCCCTGCTTTTAGCGGTACAGCAACTAAATGCAACAATCGCCAAATGCTCTCACAGCAGGGGCAGTAGCAGTGAAGAGTAAGGTGTTGTGTTGCTTTGAGATGAGCCTGTTGCCAGGCCAGGGACTGAAAGCCAGGGGGTGGCTGATTCTGAATTTCCCCCGATGGACCCTCTCTCCCAATTAGATACTCTCCCCACTTCCTCACATGCCCCCACAGACCCCAACATCCAAACACACTATTCTGATCCTTCCTGTTCCCATATTTCTAACATGCCACTACCTGACCAGCCTACATCTTCTCACACAGCACGTAACTCCACTCCACTTTTCTCCTTGCCCTCTGCCACACACCTCCAGACACGCTCAACCTGACCTCTCCCCCAATTCAACTTTCACTACCCCTCTTCGCGAAAGCCCAAACCCCCAAATCCATTCTTTACCTGCCCAAAATTTACTTCCCTCCACTTACCCGTTTTCAGCTTCCCGATCAACCTTGCCCCCCAAAAAGTTTAACTACCCTCCCTGGTTTGACCCATTTGGTTTTGCCACAATCCAACTCTCATGCCTTCCCCACCCCTCAGGCACAACCCCAGTCCAGTAACCCACTCCAGCAGATAGCCATACAACTGCCATGGCAGCAGCAGATGGCCATGCTGATGCGACAGCAGATGGTTTTGCTTCTGCAGCAACAACAGATGGCCAGGCTATGTATTTTGTCTTCAAAAATCATCCTTAAATTTAGTTTCCCCTTTTATGTTTGATTTTTTTTTTTTGTTTGAATAGGAGGCTTCCCTTTGTTATTTTTTTTTTTAAATCCTGACTGGACGTTCACAAACGTCCTGCAGGATTTCATGCCGCGCGCGCCGTTGGGCCATTGACCGGCTCTTCCTCACTCGCGTCTGATAGACGCGAGTAGAGGAGAGCCGATCAGCGGCTCTCCTGACAGGGGGGGTTTGCGCTGTTTATCAGCGCAGCCCCCCCTCGGATCCACACACTGGACCACCAGGGAGTGCTCAATAGAGCACAAATACTAAAAAAATAAATAAAAAAATGTTTAATGCAATTGATGCCAATCAGTGCCCACAAATGGGCACTGACTGTGCCTAGCAATCACATCAGTATTGTCCATCAGTGCCAGTGTCCATCAGTGCCACACAGTGTCCATCAGTGCCACAGTGTCCATCAGTGCAGCATACCAGCGCCGCCTATCGGTGCCCACCAGTGCCACCTCATCGGTGCCCATGATTGAAGAAGAAAACTTACTTATTTACAAAAAAATGAACAGAAAAAAAAAAGTTTTCAAAAATGTCGGTGTTGCGCAAAAAATTAAAACCCGCAAAGGTGATCAAATACCACCAAAAGAAAGCTCTATTTGTGGGTAAAAAAGGACACCAATTTTGTTTGGGTACAGTGTAGCACGACTGCGCAATTGTCATTCAAATTGCGACAGTGCTGAAAGCTGAAAATTGGCTTGGGTGGGAAGGTGCGCAAGTGCCTGGTATGGAAGTGGTTAAATATAGATATTTCACTCTGTAAATGAAAGTCCACATACACATCATTAGATGTTCTGAATATATATATTTATTTCTTTTAACAAACGAGATAATACGAGCACAAAGCTTAAAGGGGTTATCAAGGTTCGCTTTGGAATTTCAAAATAGGTTACTTTAGGCTAGTGAATTGTTAGTTCGCTTACCTTTTTCTTCCATTTCCCTTCTAAATGTTTTTTTTCCTTTGTTTTCTTTGTCTGAATTTCTCACTTCCTGTTTCTCCTCAGTAAGGTGTTCAGTAAGCTGTTCTTAATGACTTTCCACCGCTCCGATGATGGTGGAAAGCTTACTGAGGAGAAACAGGAAGTGAGAAATTCAAACAGAAAAAAAGCATTTAAAAGGGAAATGGAAGGAAAAGGTAGAAAATACAAAACAAACCTATACAACCCCTTTAAGAGTTTCAATTTGTATGCAACATGGCAGGCACTTGCACTACAGTACATGTTTGGGTAAAGATGCATTCCAAAAACAAAAGATCAAATTGTGTGTATGGGACCTAAGTCTGCCATTGCTGGAGTGTTCAGAAGGGGAAGATAAGATTGTACCAGCTAGGCACACATTGAGCAGAATACCATAGTAGCTTAACTGACCCTTTGCCAGTCTTAACAAATACTATTGGAGTTGTTTACAAAAGGTCAATCCTCTTTGCACTACAAGTGCAATTGCTGAAGATTCAAGTGCGACATGCAAGGAACCTAAAAAACAGCATTTTAGCTTGCAAATGATTGTATAAAATTCAGCAGAGCTTCCCCTCATTTCAGATCTACAGCGATTGCACTTGTAGTTCAAAGTGGATTTCACATACAACCCCTTTTGACCAAACTTGCACACCGCAAACCTAACTTTTGTCAATGATTTTTGGCAAACTTGATCCCTGGCAATTTTTAGGAGACAGAAGCACTTTACACTTGTTTAAAAAAAAAAAGAAAACGGCGCAGCCCAGGCTCTCCGCACACCACGAGGCGCCGACAAGCCCAAGGAAGGGACCAGCAAAAAGGCTGCAAAGTTACAGGGTAAGGAGTACCCGAGGGACATGACCTATTACACCCAAAAGCTGGGGGGCCACCCAGATCAGGATGAAGGGGGGGGTGCGGAGCTGCAGGCCTCTCAGGGACAGCTGGATGGTGGGGCCTGGGGCAGTGCTGAGCGGGCTGATACAGGGGATCAATCTATGGCATTCCCGGCTGCTGCTAATGTGGAGACTGGGGACCCTGAGCAAGAGCAACCGACCCTGGCTGAGATACTAAGAGCGGTTCATGTCTGCACCGCGTCAGTGAATACTCTTAAGGAACAGTTTGGGGGCCTCAGAGAAGATGTGTCCCTGCTGAGACAAGATCTACAAAAGATCCGGGAACGCACAACGGCTGTGGAGAGCAGGGTGAGTGAGGTGGAGGATAAGCTGCCCCCAGTTGCTCGTGAGGCACATGCAGCACATCAGCTAGCCAGAGACACTAATGCTAGAGCAGATGACATCGAGAACAGACTACGCCGGAATAATGTACGCATAGTGGGGTTGCCGGAGAAAACGGAGGGCCGGGACCCCACCACCTTTATTGAAAGTTGGCTGGTGGAAATATTTGGAAAGGAGGCCTTCTCCCCATTTTTTACAGTTGAACGGGCGCACCGCACACCTGGTCGCCCACCACAGCCTGGCGCCCCCCCCAGATCCATCCTGGCCCGTTTACTGCACTATAGGGACAGGGAGGCGGTGCTGAGACATGCCAGGGAGAAGGCCAACGTCCGGGTGAACGGAGTCCGGGTGTCCTTCTACCCGGACTTCTCAGCAGAGGTACAGCGTCGGCGAGCCAAATTCTCTGATGTGAAAAGGCGTTTACGTGCACTACAACTACCTTATGCTATGCTCTACCCCGCTAAGCTGAGGGTCACCGCTGACCGGCAGACCCACTTTTTTGAATCGGCCCAGGATGCTGCAGTATGGCTGGATCGTAATGAACAGGCCCTGCGCCACCGAGACAGAGAAGAGGAGGGAGAATGATCCCGCGGAGGCTGTAGTGGGCTCCTTTGCCATGCCTTTTTAGTGCATTGTTTGCGCACCCACGTATGGTGGGATTGATGGATGCCCCCCCCCCCCCCTGATGGAGGCACTCACGCTGTTGCCTACACTCTTACAGTTCCACACAAAAGTGAGTTTCTATATTTTTCATGTCACCTGTGTTGCTGCAATGTTCTGCTGGGAGAAGTTATATTAGGATGTGAACTCTGAGTCATCTTGTGAAGTTGCAAGGAAAATGCGATCTCTCCACATGAAACGTGGAGGAAATGTGCCTTATGGGGGTCCGCTCCCTGTTGGAGCCGCGGGGTCTGCCCGGTTGGCGGCCTGGACTCATTTATTTTCTTTTTTCAGACTAATGTGTTGTTTACAGATTGTAGGCCGGAAGTACGGGTCTGAACCGTTGTCGGCCCGGGCATTTGGTTCTTTGCAAATTTACCTTCTTCATCGAGAACACTGTTTGACTGCTACTGCACCATGGAACTATGACTGTATATCCCTAATCATGCCCGGGACTCCCAGTACCTGCTTGAAATTGCCATCCCTTGGGGGGGAGCCGCCCCCACTCAGAGTGTCTTTGCCATTTAACCCATGTTTTTTTTTCTCCAATGGCTGAACTGCCCATAATTTCTTGGAATGTAAGGGGCCTCGGCTCCCCACTGAAACGTATGATGGTGTTTACTTGTTTGAAGAAGTATCATTCCATGATCCTGTGTATGCAAGAAACGCATTTAACCACTGAAACACAATGTTGCCTTAAATATGCTTGGGTCTCAAACACTTCAACCCGACAATGTCAGATGCATGCTGGCGGTGTCTGAGATCCCGGGGAACAATGCTCCACATCTGGTGGGACTGTCCTCCTATCCAGGCATTTTGGCAACGGATTTTCGAGCTATACTGCAAACTGATGGCGACCACAATCCACCCCTCCCCTGAGGTGGCTCTCTTATCTATACTCCCTGGCTCGTTCAAGTCCGTTAAAAATGATGTGTTACGACACTTTCTGGCGGCAGCCAGGGTGGTGATCCCCCGTCACTGGAGATCGGCGGCTACGCCTTCCCTTGGGGACTGGGCTGTTGAGGTGGACCGCATAAGGGACCTTGAACGTCTGTTGGCGGAGGAGTGCGATAAAAGCGAACAATTCTCTCTCACCTGGACTTCATGGTCTATGTTCCGATATTCTTCTGAGTTTATTTCCTGGGCTGGAGGTGGCCTGGATGATGTCGCCCTGGTGCCATGATGGAGTGATGCTTGATACTTGACCCCCAATCCTTACCCCATTATCTCTCCCCCTTTTTTCTACCTCTGCTTCTTTTCTTTCTCTCATTGTCTGAGTACAGTGCCTGCCGCCGAGAATGTGTTTTCAGCACGCCAGCATCGCGCTGAATCTCGGCGACAGGCTGCCGACATCTCGCACTCGCTGGAATAGTAAAAGTACATTCCAGCGAGCGCGTCATAGAAGCGACGGGGATCCGACGCGGATTCCCGCCAATTCTACACGTGGGCGGAGTTTGTTATGAATCCTGAAGGAGAAATCCCCGCCGGATTTTTAAAGAAAAATCCGGCATGGGTTCCCCCCTCAGGAGCATAACGGGCCCTTAGGTCGGTTACGGGTTGTAAGGAGACCCCCTACGCCGAAAAAACGGCGTGGGGGTCCGCCCACAATCCATAACAGACCCGTATCCAAAGCACGCCGGCCGGCCGGTCAGGAAGGGAGTGGGGGCGAGCGAGCGCCCCCCCCCTCCTGAGCCGTACCGGGCAGCATGCCCTCAACATGGGGGGGTCAGGTGCTCTGGGGTAGGGGGCGCACTGCGGCCCCCCACCCCAGAGCACCCTGTCCCCATGTTGATGAGGACAGGGCCCCTTCCCGACAACCCTGGCCGTTGGTTGTCGGGGTATGCGGGCGGGAGGCTTATCGGAATCTGGAAGCCCCCTTTAATAAGGGGGCCCCCAGATACCGGCCCCCCACCCTAAGTGAATGAGTATGGGGTACATTGTACCCCTACCCATTCACCTGCAAAACAAAAGTTTAAACACAAATAAACCACACAAGTGTATTGAAATATTTTATTAGTTGGCCGCCGGGGGGGGGGGTGTGTATGATCGCTTTTAGAAAAGCGCCCCCCTCCGGCGGGCTTCTGTGGGGGGGTGGGTGCCGCCGTCTGGTTCTTTTCCGCCGCCGGGGGGGGCGCTTTGATAAAAGCGCCCACCACCCGGCGGGCTTCTTTCGACGTCTTCGGCGGCTGGGGGGTCTTCTCCCACTCTCCGGGGTCTTCTCCCGCTCTCCGGGGGTCTTCTCCCGCTCTCCGGGGGTCTTCTCCGCTCTCCGGGGGTCTTCTCCGCTCTCCGGGGGTCTTCTTCTTCTTCAGGACTCGCCGCCGCTATCTTCGTGTGTTAGCTCAATTACTAGCGGCGGCGGTCCCCTCTTCTGCGACGTCGTCGGCGGCGTCTTCTTCTTCTGCTGTCCAGATGTTGACGCGACGCTTCCTCCCGCTGTTATGCCCGGCGCGCGGCTCGCAGCGAATTATATAGGCCTGTCTTGTGACGTCGCAGTCCCATCATGCTCCGGTAGGTACCACGTGATACCTACCGGAGCATGATGGGACTGCGACGTCACAAGACAGGCCTATATATTTCGCTGCGAGCCGCGCGCCGGGCATAACAGCGGGAGGAAGCGTCGCGTCAACATCTGGACAGCAGAAGAAGAAGAAGAAGAAGAAGAAGACGCCGACGTCGCAGAAGAGGGGGCCGCCGCCGCTAGTAATTGAGCTAACACACGAAGATAGCGGCGGCGAGTCCTGAAGAAGAAGACCCCCGGAGAGCGGAGAAGACCCCCGGAGAGCGGAGAAGACCCCCGGAGAGCGGAGAAGACCCCCGGAGAGCGGGAGAAGACCCCCCAGCCGCCGAAGACGTCGAAAGAAGCCCGCCGGGTGGTGGGCGCTTTTATCAAAGCGCCCCCCCCGGCGGCGGAAAAGAACCAGACGGCGGCACCCACCCCCCCACAGAAGCCCGCCGGAGGGGGGCGCTTTTCTAAAAGCGATCATACACACCCCCCCCCCCCGGCGGCCAACTAATAAAATATTTCAATACACTTGTGTGGTTTATTTGTGTTTAAACTTTTGTTTTGCAGGTGAATGGGTAGGGGTACAATGTACCCCATACTCATTCACTTAGGGTGGGGGGCCGGTATCTGGGGGCCCCCTTATTAAAGGGGGCTTCCAGATTCCGATAAGCCTCCCGCCCGCATACCCCGACAACCAACGGCCAGGGTTGTCGGGAAGGGGCCCTGTCCTCATCAACATGGGGACAGGGTGCTCTGGGGTGGGGGGCCGCAGTGCGCCCCCTACCCCAGAGCACCTGACCCCCCCATGTTGAGGGCATGCTGCCCGGTACGGCTCAGGAGGGGGGGGGGGCGCTCGCTCGCCCCCACTCCCTTCCTGACCGGCCGGCCGGCGTGCTTTGGATACGGGTCTGTTATGGATTGTGGGGGGACCCCCACGCCGTTTTTTCGGCGTAGGGGGTCTCCTTACAACCCGTAACCGACCTAAGGGCCCGTTATGCTCCTGAGGGGGGAACCCATGCCGGATTTTTCTTTAAAAATCCGGCGGGGATTTCTCCTTCAGGATTCATAACAAACTCCGCCCACGTGTAGAATTGGCGGGAATCCGCGTCGGATTCCCGTCGCTTCTATGACGCGCTCGCTCTCCATCGCGGCAAGCCAGCTCGGCGCTGGCTCCCGCGATGGGGCTCGTAGGTGGTCAATCTCGCCGAGAAAGGGAGCGAGATTGACACAATATCCCAGTCACCTACTGTACATTCTTAGGAATCCATTAGTCCACATACATGTCTTTATCTTGCCGAATGTTGCTGATTCACTTTCTGACCCCATATGTTATTCTTTAAATTTTATTTTTCTATTTTCTCTCCCCCATACAACTTAATATGCACTCCCGTATACTATACTGTATATGTGGCACCACTACTCCGCTACCTGTGGTGTAGTCGAGAGCTACAACAACCAGATCTCCCCCCCCCCCTTTTTTTTTTTTTATTTATTTTTATTTTTTTTATTTTATTTTTTTTTGCTAACACTGATAGCCTTATGGTGGTCCTCATACTCATGCTTTTTCTCTCATTTATATTTAACATAGACATGTTTATGTTCTGGCATGCACGGTACCTATTGTTGATATATTCGATTGTACTGTTTGTAATGTTTAAAATGATACTTGTCTTTCTGCTCCTCTTTTTTCTCTTCTCTAATAAAATAAGATTGAATTAAATATGCTTGGGTGGGCAAGGCCTACCATTCTACTCACACCTCGTACTCTAGGGGTGTGAGTGTAATGATACATGCCTCAATTGACTTTCAGGAACTAGATGTGGGGGTAGATGAGGGTCGATTTGTATTCCTGCATTGCCGGGTGGGTAAACTGCACTGTATATTGGCTTGTATTTATGTACCCCCGCCGTTTACGGTGGCGGTGCTCCGGCTGTTGCTCGCCTATTTGGAGAGCAGGCCGGACCTACCGCTACTGGTAGTGGGGGATTTTAACTGTTGGCTGAGTCCCTCCGTGGACAGACACCCTGGTTCTGGGGTCTCTGCCACTTCGAGGGAATCTCCGTTGCTAAGACTGCTCAATGAGGTGGGGTGGGTTGATGTGTGGAGGTTAAGGTACCCGCTAGAGAGGCAGTCTTCCTGCTTCTCCAAAACGCACGGGACTCTGTCCAGGATAGACCTGGCAGTGAGTAACCCTGCAATGCTCCCATCCATCTCAGATGTGGTTTATAAGCCCCGTAGTGTCTCAGATCACTCACACGTAGTGTCTCAGATCACACACTAGGGCCCCATGGAAGTTTAATGCCTTTTGGCTGAAATTATTCCTGTCACACGAGGAGGTGGAGCGGAGCATGCGGGAGTTTCTTGATAGTAGAGAGTTTGCCGAATCCCCAGCTGAGCGGTGGGACGCATTTAAGGCGTATGTGAGGGGGCTACTTATCCGTGAAATTACCAGGGTGAAAAAAGACTCTTCCGGGCTCAGAGAGGACCTTGAAAAACAGGTAGCGGCCCTGGAGGAGGCTTTTGTGCAAACCCCGACGGAGGCTGCCAGGGAGGCATGGCAGTCCGCTCAATCAGCATATGAGCGGCTGCTGTCCTCCAAGGCAGAACGGAAATTATTTTTCTCCAGACTGGCTTTCTTTGAGGAGGGCGAAAGTACAGGGCGCATGCTGGCTAGGATAGCCAACTCCCAACAAAGATCTCCCAGTATTGGGGCAATCAAAACTAGGGAGGGCAAGATAGTGAACTCCCCAGACCTGGTTTTGGCAGAGCTAGCTCGATTCTATGAGACGTTGTACCTCCCCACGGAGCAGTTTACCCGGACAGACCTACTGACCTACTTACATGACATTGACTTTCCCCGACTGGGACCTGCACAGCGGAAGGCCCTGGACGCCCCCTTTACCTTGGAGGAGCTGCAGGCGGCGTTAGCCGAGTTCCCCAACTGTAAAGCTCCGGGGGCAGATGGATTGCCCATGGAGGTATACAAACACTATGCGGACATCCTCCTCCCAAAACTTTTAACGGTCTTTAACGCAGCAAGGGAGCGACAGATCTTGCCTGCCTCTATGGCTACGGCTAACATCGTGTTAATACTGAAACCCGACAAGGACCCTTTAGACCCGGGCTCCTACAGACCGATATCGCTGCTACAGAGCGATATTAAGTTATTAGCTAAAATGCTAGCGATTAGGCTGAACGGGGTCATCACTAGCCTGGTCCACCGGACCAAGCGGGCTTCATGCCTAACAAGTCGATGGCTGTCAACTTGCGTAGGCTGTTTCTTAATATGCAGTCCCCGGCTGATAATATGGGACAAAGGGCTCTGCTCTCACTGGACGCTATGAAGGCCTTCGATAGCGTCGAGTGGGAATACCTATGGGAGGTCCTCGGGAGGTTTGGGTTCGGAGACGCTTACATTTCCTGGGTCCGTTTGTTATATTATAATCCACAGGCTGCCATTCGGTCGTCTGGGGCGGGTGTCATGTCAGACTTTTTTTTGTTTCCCTGGGACGGGCACGCGGCAGGGATGCCCACTATCGCCTCTACTTTTTGCCCTGGCGATAGAACCCCTCGCAATTAAGATTAGAGCCAGCTCGGAGGTAGTGGGGTTTAGATACGGAGACAAACAAGAGAAAATAATGCTATATGCGGACGACACTATGATTCTGCTTGGGGACGTAGAGGGCTCGCTGAAAAGGGCCATGGCCCTAATAGGAGAGTTTGGTAGATTTTCAGGGCTACAGATAAACTGGACAAAATCCTCACTGATGCTTATCGATGAAGGGGGGGCCCCACCGGCCTCTCTTACGGTGCCTTTGTCTGCCTCATTCAAGTACCTGGGTATCCAGGTGACGCCCAAGATATGTGAATATGGAAGACTGAATGTGTCCCCGCTGCTGCAAAAATTTCGTGACCGCATTAAGACGTGGAATTCGCTCTGCCTGTCAGTTGCAGGTAGGGTGAACCTGATCAAAATGATCCTCATGCCCCAGCTGCTCTATGTGCTGCATAACGCCCCCATAGTGGTAACCTTAAAAGCATTCAGAATTGTTAACTCACTGTTTCGCTCGCTCATATGGAAAAACCGCACACCTAGGATCAAATTGGAGCATCTCCAGTGCCCAAAGGATGAAGGAGGGCTCGCCCTACCCAACCCATGGCTGTACTACATAGCCGCTCAGATGCAGCATTTGATAGGTACAGTCCATACTGGGCAGGAGAGGGAGGGGGAGGGACGCGGCTCCTCAGAACTGGTGATGCTTCACACAGTTGGGGGTGAGTCGGTGACATCTGCTCTGGAATCACTAGCGTTTGGGAAACCGAATACCCGACATATAACCTTATTCAAAAAGTTTGGAACAAGGCTAGGTATCTACAGGGGGTGACAGGATTCACAGACTAGTCCCATTTGGTCCAATAACTCATACCCGGAACTCGCTAGGCTGCAGCATGGGGCACTTTGGAGGAGGTGTGGAGTGGTCTATCTGGGGCAGATATTTAGGAACGGGGAACTGCTCTCCTTCGAGACCTTGCAGGGCCTTTTTGGGCTTCCTCAGTCGATGAGTTTCTACTATATGCAACTCAGACATGCAGTGAAGGCCCAGAGTAGGGCCTCAGAGTGGACCCCCTCCCCTACCCCTTTGTTTAACTTGATTGCAAGGGCAGCTAATACCAAGGAGTTTATATCTCAATGCTACAATATGCTGCTACATAGCTTCTTGACCAAACACCCGCTGAAAGTGAGGGCCAAGTGGGAGGGGGAAGTGGGCCCGATGGACGGCGAGCAGTGGGAGGAGGCACTTCGGGTTGTACCAATTTGCTCTCTGAATGTGTCCCACAAAGTGTCGCAACTGTATTTACTACTGAGGGTGTACTACACCCCTCACAGATTGTTTACCATGGGGCTACGACTCACCCCACTATGCACTAGGTGTAAGAGAGATCATGGGGACCTAATTCACCTACTGTGGAGATGCCCGAAGCTCCACACTTACTGGAAGGGAGTGGTGGACACCGTGAATAGGGTGTTCCAGGTCTTGCTGCCCACTGACCCAAAACATTGTCTGCTGCTCATACTGGAAGAATTGGAATGGGAAGAGGGCACTAGAGTGGCGGTAATTAGGTCTCTATTCACAGCCCGTAAGCTAATAATGTCTGATTGGATATCGGAGGAAGCCCCCAGTTTGAAAGAGTGGATCAATGTAATGGGGGAAATGCTCAGGAAGGAGAAGGTAATATACCAGCACAGGGGGTGCCCTCAGGAATTTGAGAAGCTGTGGGGTGCTTGGCTGGATGTACCGGGACTGGCCCCGGTGGATCTGGTTATGGGCAGGCTCCTGGGCCTGGTCAGTTAACCCAGGGGAGTACACTGAGACAGGACCCCTTTAGGGAAAGTGGGGAGATGCATACGATGGGAGGTGGAGGAGAGCATGGTTGGGCTCTGCGAATAAAGTGTATATGGATGGTGCAGTGGGCAGGTATTTCTCTAATAGACTATGTGACTGATTGTTTTGGATCTTATCTAAATATTTGAAATCTCGATGTATGTCTCTTTTTTACCTGTGTCTCAAACTTTTTTCTGGATAAAAAAAAAAAACACATTTTAAAACTAAATATTTTATGAGCTGCAATCCTTTGTAAACATTAACCTTGAAACACAACTTTAAGGCTCCATTCACACCTAGGCGTTTTGTCGCCTGAAACGCGACGCTACAATACGCCGTACCGTCGAATTTGCATTATTGTCTATGGAGACCGTTCACATCTCCTAACGCCGATAGAACGTCAAACGCCGATTTTGAAAAAAGTCCCGGACCCTTTTCCGACGCGCGTATCGGGCGGCTTTGGCGTTCCGCATAGCCGACAATGGCTATATAAAAAGCGGGATTTTTAAACGCCGCGTTTTTTCGCCGCAAATCGCGGGTACAAAACGCCTACACTTTGTCGCCCAAATACACCCAAAATCGCTAACGCCTAGGTGTGATCCAGCCTAAAGGTAACAGCTGAAGTTAGAAGAGGTTTTTTTCCTATTGCCATCTAATCATTTGCACTGCAGCAGAAATAGTCCAAATCTGCCCATCATGCCTCAAACTAGCAGATATGTATGTGTTTTGTACCTGCAGGGTTTCAGAGTGTTCAAATACAAAATATGAAAAGACATATGACCAGATAAAATAAGTTAGGAGAACTATTAGTTGAAAAAGATAATTTTAATAAAAAAGATAAAAACAATTTTGAAAAATAAAATGCAAAAAAAACATTGATTAAAACGGTTTCTTTGGTGGCCTAATGCCAAGGGCAGTCTCCACCGCAGCCATCCGCCCTTCGTGCCAGCGGATGGTGGCTAGCATCCTGTCCAGAGTAGGGCCTTGAAAAAAACAAATAAAAAGTTCAAAATTGAGTCCCACTTGTGGCAAATCCTGAATTGTGTCTCAGTGGGTATTTTCGAACAATTGTGAGCAAATAACATGACACAGCCTTAAACAAACTAGTCACTTAACACGTTAATTTAATCTCCAAAGTTGTCTTCATGGAAGTTGGGTCAGTAAATTGCTGACATTTACGTCAATTCAAGTAGAAGCTGACCTGAATATAAGCCGAGGCACCCAATTTCCCCACAAAAATCGCGACCTATCTATTGTTGCTCGACTAAAATCCTAGGGTGTCCATCTGCCTGCCTCACTGTGCCCCTGACTAGACGAACGTTTAACATGGGAGTCTATGGAAGGGGTGGCTGACTTGGAAAAATTAGTGATCCCCAGCTGTAGGTCGCTCAGACCAAAAAACGTTGCACCCTGGTAGAGGAAGAGTGGGGCTACATGTGTGACCATTTTTTGGTCCAGGGGAGCTACGGCTGGCTGGTACCAGGTACACAAATTAGGGGAGATTAAGCACTAAAAGATGACTGGAGGATAAGCTTAAGGGGGGCATTTTCAGCACAGAAAAATGTGCTGGAAATCTCTGCTTATACTCGAGTATATATGTTACCTATTTAGTGTTCACAATAGAAGTGTTTGTACATTTCCTGGCCTCTAAATACATGTTCCACAACAGGTCAGTTTCAATCTAGTAAAACTAGAATCAAGGGACTGCAACATTTTTTTTTTGAGCGGACATCCGCTTTAATGTGAAAAAGGGTACTTACTGATCACTACACGTTTCTTCGCCTCATTCTTCTCCTCCATGTCTGGTGTTCCAACTGCAGAAATAAAGAGCAAAAGACAAACACATATCACACAACTAATCAAATAGTGTCAATTTTCCAACAATACACTCAAGCCTCGTACACACGAGGCAATTTGTTCAAATCGGTCGTACCGACCGATTTGAACAAATCTGTTTGCTAGGATTTTGGTTTGCTCGCGTGTACACACGAGAAAACCAAAATCCCCGCCAGCAGACGGCGCGCTGACGTGTCGGTGATGCCGCCACGTCACCGCACCAGGAAGTAAAACACTTCCGCGCATGCGCCGAATCCATTCGGCGCCGGTGCGAGACGACATGTCTGCTGGTAAGTGTACTAACCAGCAGACATGTCGGGCGGACGGATTCCCACCCGATAGATTTCAAAGCATGCTTTGAAATCTGTCGGGTGGCCAAATCCGTCGGCTCGCCCGTACACACGATCGAATCTGTCTGCTGGGACGGTCTAGCAGACCGTTTCCAGCAGACAGATTTGATCGTGTGTACGAGGCCTCAGGGGAACCAAGAGACTAAGGGGTTCATTTCAAAAGCTGGACAGTGCAAAATCAGACTCGCGTCTGCGTACACCCAAAATTTACTAAGGAGAGGATGCCCCCTCACCCTCTTCATCAAAACTCCCAGCTTAAAAATAAAAAACAAAAAAATTAGGCATGACAGCACACACACACTTGTCCCTTAATGAGGAAAAGGGTACTTATGGATTACTAGAGAGGGCAGGGTCCTCCTCCTCCTCCATGTCTGGTGTTCCAACTGCAGAAATAAGGAGCACAGAAAAATGTGCTGGAAATCTCGGCTTATACTTGAGTATATATGTTACCTATTTAGGGCCAGATCCATAAAGAGAGTACGCCGGCGTATCTACTGATACGCCGGCGTACTTTCAAATTACCCACGTCGTATCTTTAGTTTGAATCCTCAAACCAAGATATGACGGCATTTGGGTTTGATCCGACAGGCGTACACCTTCGGATCGTAGATGCAATACTTTGGCGTCCGCTGGGTGGAGTTCTCGTCGTTTTCCATGTCGAGTATGCAAATTAGCCATTTCCGACGATCCACGAACGTACGCGCGACCGTCGCATTCTCTTACGTCATCTCTAGTCGGCTTTTTCCAGCGTATAGTTACAGCTGGTATTTTGCGGCGTATAGTTAGACTTGCCATGTTAAGTATGGCCGTCATTCCCGCGTCGAAATTTGAATTTTTCTTTTTTTTTGCGCAAGTCGTCAGTGAATAGGGATGGACGTTATTCACATCTACATTAAAAAAATGACGTTGTTGCAACGTCATTTAGCGCAATGCACAGCAGGAAATTTCGAAACGGAGCATGTGCAGTTAGATCGGCGCGGGGACGCGTTTCATTTAAATGAAACACGTCCCCTACTCGCCGATTTGAATTATGCGCCGAGAGATACACTACGCCGCCGTAACTTACGCCGCAAATTCTTTGATTGACAGATTTAATAAGTTACAGCGGCGTAGCATATCTCACATAGCCTGCGCCCATCTATTTCTATGTGGATCTGGCCCTTAGTGTTCACAATAGAAGTGTTTGTACATTTCCTGGCCTCTAAATCAGAGATGTATTATGGCCTAGGCCGACAAGGCCCAGGCCTAGGGCGGCACTTTGCGGGGGGCGGCAAAAAAAGCGCACCCTGCCCCCCTGTGCTCATCCCACCCTGTCCCCCTGTCCTCATCCCACCCTGTCCTCATCCCACCCTGTCCCCCTGTCCTCATCCCACCCTGTCCCCCTGTCCTCATCCCTCCCTGTCCCCCTGTCCTCATCCCTCCCTGTCCCCCTGTCCTCATCCCTCCCTGTCCAGTCTCTGTCCTCATCCCTCCCTGTCCCTCTGTCCTCATCCCTCCCTGTCCCTCTGTCCTCATCCCTCCCTGTCCCCCTGTCCTCATCCCTCCCTGTCCCCCTGTCCTCATCCCTCCCTGTCCCCCTGTCCTCATCCCTCCCTGTCCTCATCCCTCCCTGTCCCCCTGTCCTCATCCCTCCCTGTCCTCATCCCTCCCTGTCCTCATCCCTCCCTGTCCCCCTCCCTCCCTGTCCCCCTCCCTCCCTGTCCCCCTCCCTCCCTCCCTGTCCTCATCCCTCCCTGTCCCCCTCCCTCCCTGTCCCCCTGTCCTCATCCCACCCTGTCCCCCTGTCCTCATCCCACCCTGTCCCCCTGTCCTCATCCCACCCTGTCCCCCTGTCCTCATCCCACCCTGTCCCCCTGTCCTCATCCCACCCTGTCCCCCTGTCCTCATCCCACCCTGTCCCTCTGTCCTCATCCCACCCTGTCCCCCTGTGCTCATCCCACCCTGTCCCCCTGTACTCATCCCACCCTGTCCCCCTGTACTCATCCCACCCTGTCCCCCTGTGCTCATCCCACCCTGTCCCCCTGTACTCATCCCACCCTGTCCCCCTGTGCTCATCCCACCCTGTCCTCATCCCTCCCTGTCCCTCTGTCCTCATCCCTCCCTGTCCCTCTGTCCTCATCCCTCCCTGTCCCTCTGTCCTCATCCCACCCTGTCCCTCTGTCCTCATCCCACCCTGTCCCTCTGTCCTCATCCCACCCTGTCCCTCTGTCCTCATCCCACCCTGTCCCTCTGTCCTCATCCCACCCTGTCCCTCTGTCCTCATCCCACCCTGTCCCTCTGTCCTCATCCCCCCTGTCCCTCTGTCCTCATCCCACCCTGTCCCTCTGTCCTCATCCCACCCTGTCCCTCTGTCCTCATCCCACCCTGTCCCTCTGTCCTCATCCCACCCTGTCCCTCTGTCCTCATCCCACCCTGTCCCCCTGTCCTCATCCCATGAAAATGACAGGACGGGTCTTAAAAAGGAAGGGGTGCGTCATATATAAAGTAGAGGGTGTGCGAGTTTCACCAGGCCTAGGGCAGCACAAAACCTAAATACACCCCTGCTCTAAATACATGTTCCACAAAAGGTCAGTTTCAATCTAGTAAAACTAGAATCAAGGGACTGCCTTAAAAAAAGGCTCTGTGAAAGGTGGACATCAAAGAATAAATGAATCCTTCTTCAGAACCACATTGTCCAAGATTTTTGATCCTTGTATATACCCCCCTGCAAAGTTAAGGTTTCACAAAGATTAGAAGCCTAAAAATCCAGAGATGATCTGCTAATGTTTGTCACCAGGCCCTTGTCCTCTACTTTGTGCTCAAAAACACACCTGAAAACCCTTTCCCAACTATTAGGAGAGGTGGGGGGGTTGGCAATAAACATCAATCCAAAAAAACAGGTGGAGAGAATTATTCTTAGGGCTCTTTCACACAGAGCGGTCCGTTTATTGGTCCGCTCCGTGTGTCCGTCGGCTCAGCGGGGGGTCTCCGCTGAGCTGTCGGGCGGACAGGGCGGTCCCCGCACACTGCAGGGACCGCCCTGTCTCTCCTCCGCTATCCCCTATGGGGAATCGGATGGAAACGGACCGTCTGTTCGTTTGCATCCGATCCGTTTGGCCAGACGGAAGAAAAATAGGACATTCCTCCGTCCGAAAAAACGGATGCGGATCTGGCGGACGTTAGTGGATGCATCATCCGCTAACGGATCCGCTCCCATAGGGGCCCAGTACAAGTCCGTTAACGGACTTGTAATTAGCGGACCGTTCGTCCGCTAGTGTGAAAGGGCCCTTAGGGAGGAAATTTGAAGAAACAAACACCTCTCTACTCAGGTAGAGAAACATCAGAGGGTGCTAGGCATCTGCTGTGTGCTGAAAAGATCTCCATTTGCCAGGAAGGGTGAGATTTTGGCTTCACTTATTCATAGCTAGTTAGACTAAAAGGAGAGATTTTTTAGCTAGTTACACACTAGCTAGATTTGTCAAAGTTGTGTTTCCTAAAACTGTAAGTCTGTGGGCAAATTTAAAGCTACTTCCAAAAAAAATAAAAAATGGAAGTTGTTCTTTGATGAAAGAAGTTAAGGCAGGTGACATGACATCTGCAACACGCTGGGAATAGGGCAAGCAACTGTAGACAAGTGTGGTGAGTGGACTGTTTGCTTGAAATCAGGTAAACAAATATACATTTCAAGGCATTCTTTCCCCCAAACTTGGCAACCAATCCGATTTTGAAATTCGCTAGAAATGTTGCATTCCAAAACTGGTGCAGCTCTGCATAGAAACCAATCACCTTCCATATCTTATTGTCTGAGATTAACCGATAAAGCAGAATTTCCGAGCTGATTGTCACATTCTGCACACACTAATAAATAACCCCCATTGGGACCACCTAGCAATGCGCTTTTAACATAGAACTTGTCATTAGAAATGGCCATTTTGCTTTCAAAGCACTTTGAAGGACCAATATTCCAATGGGCAGGAACAGTTTGTGAGCACAGTACACAACTCTCTCAACCCGCCCCAACAGATCCAGCTTTATTGATTTTTTGCCACTCCTGCAACACCCCAGTGTGAAAGGGCCCACTGGAATGAAGGGGAGGCGGGTTTCATGCACTTACAGAGGCTATTTACACCTCTAAAGCACCATAAAAACGCTACTTTGGGAAAGGGCCCCCTAAGGCAGCTAGCTACATCTCCCCCATCCCCAAACCAAAAGGGACAAAGGGAAAAAGGACTTGCGTGGTTCAACAGCCACTTGGGGGGGCTCTCTCTGCCTCCTCCTCATCAGAACTCCGAGCTAAACAAAACGAAAAGACAAAAAATGAGGCATGACAGCACACTCGCACACTCTTGTCCCTTAATGTGAAAATGGGTACCGTATTGGCATATACCGCGCACTTTTTTCCCCATAAAATCAGGGGAAAATCGTGGGTGCGCGCTATACGCCGATAGCATACCTCGGAGGGGAAGGAGGGGGACAAGCGCCCGCCGGAAATCACCGAGCCATCATCTACTCTCGGCTCTCACTCAGCTGTCACGTCACACATGCACAGTCCCGCCCCGCCACCAGCATTGGACCAGTGTTCTGTCTATCACAGGAGATGGTCCAATGCCGATGGCGGAGGTGGGACCCTGCACGTGTGACGTGACAGCCGAGATGGCTTGTGATCTTTCCGGCGGGCATTCGTCCCCCTCCTTCCCCTCTAACGTCTGTGTGTCAGAGGACAGGCGATGGCGGCGTGATTCCGGCGGGCGCTCATCCCGCGCTAGTCCCCCTCCTTCCCCTCTGAGGTCTGTGTGTCAGAAGACAGGCTATGACGGCATGATTCCGGCGGGTGCTCGTCCCCCTTCTTCCCCTCTGAGGTATGTTTTACAAGACAAGCCGTTTAGCGTTTTCTTTATTACACTATTTTGAAAAGGGATACGTCTAAGCACAGCTACCAACAGCAGCCATAGCATATTGGGAAAAAGTTATAGATCATTCACAATAAGTAAAATATATAAAAGTGTAAAACGGAAGTCGTTAAGCTAGAATCCTTCTGCAGTTACAAAAAGATTGACCACACAGGCACTTCTTTACTTACCACTCTCTTTTGTGGTAACATATGGCCACAGCTCTTAAACTGTCCCCCTCCTTCCCCTCTGAGGTATGTGTATGTGTGTAAGAGCCGAGTAGACAGGTGATGACACCTTAGATTGCTTCTTCAAAGTTGTTTGTTTTAAAAAAAAAAAAATTCTAGAAAATTCCCTCTTAAAATTGGGGTGCGCGTTATACGCCGATAAATACGGTACTTACTGATCACTACATGTTTCTTCTCCTCATTCTTCTCCTCCATGTCTGGTGTTCCAACTGCAGAAATAAATAGCAAAAGACAAACACATATCACACAACTAATCAAATAATAGTGTCAATTTTCCAACAATACACTAAGGGGAACCAAGAGACTAAGGGGTTCATTTCAAAAGCTGGACAGTGCAAAATCAGACTCACTTCTGCGTACACCCAAAATTTACTCAGGAGAGGATGCCCCCTCACCCTCTTCATCAGAACTCCCAGCTTAAAAAAAAAAAAAAAGAGGCATGACAGGACACTCACACACTCTTGTCCCTTAATGAGGAAAAGGGTACTTATGGATTACTACAGAGAGGGCAGGGTCCTCCTCCTCCTCCTCTGTCTGGTGTTCCACCTGCATAAATAAAAAGCAAAAGACAAACACTTATCACACAACTAATCAAATGATTATTGTCAAATTGACACAATTACACTAAGGGGAAACAATAGACTAAGGGGCATGGGCGTCCGCTCCATAGGGCAAGGGGGGTCGTTTGCCCCCCCTGGAATCGCCAGGGAGAGCCAGGAGCAGGGCTGAACTGGCCATGGGGCCGATTTTTAAGCGGTGACTGCAGCGCTCCCCTCCCCTCTAGTTGTCCCTTATTTAGAGTGCCTGTCCCTCTTCTGGAATCAAATCCATGTGTCCCTCATTCCAAAAGGTTCCTCTTTTAGACCTGAAATAAATATACTGTCAATATAGTGTACTTTTTCAGTCAAGGGAAAGGGTGCTGTGTAATGTAAAGGGGTCCAGTGATGCAGGGTGCTGTGTAATGTAAAGGGGTCCAGAGCTGTGAGGTGCAGTGTAATGTAAAGGGGTCCAGAGGTGCAGTTGTGGAGAGGGGGTACACAGTAGTGACAAAGATATTGAGATGCAGGGGGCACAGTGGGGTGTTTTAACATTTTAACGTGCAGGGTTAGTGTTTTTAACCCCCGCTAGCGGTCGAAGAAAGGGTAAAATGCTACTGTGTATCGCCAATGCTGAAGCACCCCCCTCTGAAAAAATGTCAGCGGACGCCCATGCTAAGGGGTTCATTTCAAAAGCTGGACAGTGCAAAAACAGACTCACTTCTGCATAGAAACCAATCTTCTTCCATCTTTTCTTGCTCAAGGTTATTTGAACAAGCTGAGGTGAGAAGAGGTTTGGTTTCTAGGCAGAAGCGAGTCTGATTTTGCACTGTCCAACAAAAAAAGTACATTACAACTTACTAGTTTGCTCAGGAGAGGCCGGTCCCACCTCTGCCCCCCTCACCTCTTCATCAGAAGCGTCAGCTACATGAAGGAAAAACAAAAACAAATTTTAAATCAGTTTAAAGTTTTTACTTTACGGTCCCCTCAAAAAGCCAAATGTTAGACTAATCAGGACTGGGAAATGGTTGAGTCTCCTAAAAGAAGACCTGCTGGCTCTTCTTGCCCCCGTGGGCATTTTTATGTGCTTGTCCACTATGTCAAAATCCAAGTTGGTCAGACTCTGGACTTGCAGCTAGTGAACAAACCATGCTCATTACTCACTGGCTGTGTTGTAGGCCATGAGGAACACAAAAGCAAAGAGCCATTCATCTCAAACCTTGCTGGGTCATACTAAGCCTCTGTCTCTTGTAATGTTTTGTTGCCTCTACAGGGTGACCTGGTTCCAACAAGCGCAGAATGCACTGTGCATCACTCAGTGCATTGCAGGGTGTTTGTCGGGGTGAAACCCCAGCAAATGAGTGTTATTGGCCCTAAACAAAAAATCTGCCAATCTTTGGCCAACACTCATGCCCAAGCCCATCCTTAGAATGCATGCCAAATCCCTCCCTAACAAAACACCAAGACCCAACATACAAATGCAATCTAGTGCAAGCAACTTACAAGGATTTGAGGGCTGCTGGTCTTGTTGGTCCTGGTCACCTTGCTCTGTACATAAAGAGATGAGATATTTAGACTTTCCTTTAAGAGTGACAGATATACATCAAAACACACCAGGCTGATTAAATAGTGCTTACCATAAATGATTTTGAGGCGCTGGTAAGCTGCCCCTGCAGCCACGTAGCTTAAGCAGGCGGTCCGCCAGCCTGCGGGGGAAATGGTCAATGTGACCATTGGGCGTCTCCCATCGAATGTGGCTAGGATAAGAGGAAAACAAAAACGATCTACAACTGACACACTCAGGGTATAAAACACATCCCTTACTCCAAATCCACAACACAAATTCACCTTCAAAGTTAGTACACCAGACTTCCTCACAAAGATCATTTGTAAACAACTTTAGAGTATATTGACTTACCAGAAATTCAACAGCAGACAGAGCAGAGAAATGCTTCCCTCCGCCTCTTCAGGTCCGACCAACAGTGCTGCATCTGCAACAGTGCTGCACTGTTGGCCATTGCTGGAATTTCTGCCGGCATTTTACGACCCGCAGAATTCCCCGCTTGGCAGCGTTGGACCGCCT
This sequence comes from Rana kukunoris, assembly GCA_029574335.1. Taxonomy (NCBI): domain Eukaryota; kingdom Metazoa; phylum Chordata; class Amphibia; order Anura; family Ranidae; genus Rana; species Rana kukunoris. Next base: position 221,879,709 of record CM056049.1, read on the forward strand.
GCCATCATAGTCCTTCAATAAGAATAACTGGGGAGAACAAAAAGGAAAGAAGTTAAAATTTCAACAAAAGACCAGAATTTACAAAATGGCAAGCAAGAAAAAACCCAAACCATGAACATAATCTTGCTTTTGTTCACTATCCATACATACACATATGTAATGGATGGATGGACACAGTGCGGAAAATAAGTATTTGAAGACCCTGCTATTTTGCACGTTCTCCCACTTGGAAATCATGGAGGGGTCTGAAATTGTCACCGTAGGTGCATGTCCACTGTGAGAGACATAATCAAAAAAAAAAAATTCCAGAAATCACAATGTATGATTTTTTTAACTATTTATTTGTATGATACAGCTGCAAATAAGTATTTGAACACCTGAGAAAATCAATGTTAATATTTGGTACAGTAGCCTTTGTTTGCAATTACAGAGGTCAAACGTTTCTTGTAGTTTTTCACCAGGTTTGCACACACTGGAGGAGGGATTTTGGCCCACTCCTCCACACAGATCTTCTCTAGATCAGTCAGGTTTCTGGGCTGTCGCTGAGAAACACGGAGTTTGAGCTCCCTCCAAAGATTCTCTATTGGGTTTAGGTCTGGAGACTGGCTAGGCCACGCCAGAACCTTGATATGCTTCTTACAGAGCCACTCCTTGGTTATCCTGGCTGTGTGCTTCGGGTCATTGTCATGTTGGAAGACCCAGCCTCGACCCATCTTCAAAGCTCTAACTGAGGGAAGGAGGTTGTTGCCCAAAATCTCGCAATACATGGCCCCGGTCATCCTCTCCTTAATACAGTGCAGTCGCCCTGTCCCATGTGCAGAAAAACACCCCCAAAGCATGATGCTACCACAGTAGGGATGGTGTTCTTGTGATGGTACTCATCATTCTTCTTCCTCCAAACACGGTTAGTGGAATTATGACCAAAAAGTTCTATTTTGGTCTCATCTGACCACATGACTTTCTCCCATGACTCCTCTGGATCATCCAAATGGTCATTGGCAAACTTAAGACCGGCCTTGACATGTGCTGGTTTAAGCAGGGGAACCTTCCGTGCCATGCATGATTTCAAACCATGACGTCTTAGTGTATTACCAACAGTAACCTTGGAAACGGTGGTCCCAGCTCTTTTCAGGTCATTGACCAGCTCCTCCCGTGTAGTCCTGGGCTGATTTCTCACCTTTCTTAGGATCATTGAGACCCCACGAGGTGAGATTTTGCATGGAGCCCCAGTCCGAGGGAGATTGACAGTCATGTTTAGCTTCTTCCATTTTCTAATGATTGCTCCAACAGTGGACCTTTTTTCACCAAGCTGCTTGGCAATTTCCCCGTAGCCCTTTCCAGCCTTGTGGAGGTGTACAATTTTGTCTCTAGTGTCTTTGGACAGCTCTTTGGCCTTGGCCATGTTAGTAGTTGGATTCTTACTGATTGTATGGGGTGGACAGGTGTCTTTATGCAGCTAATGACCTCAAACAGGTGCATCTAATTTAGGATAATAAATGGAGTGGAGGTGGACATTTTAAAGGCAGACTTACAGGTCTTTGAGGGTCAGAATTCTAGCTGATAGACAGGTGTTCAAATACTTCTTTGCAGCTGTATCATACAAATAAATAGTTAACAATTCATAAATTGTGATTTCTGGAATTTTTTTTTTTTTGATTATGTCTCACAGTGGACATGCACCTACGATGACAATTTCAGACCCCGCCATGATTTCCAAGTGGGAGAACTTGCAAAATAGCAGGATGTTCAAATACTTATTTTCTGCACTGTAGATATAGTAATTTCCCACACAGTGGATCCAAAAAGTCGCACCTCACATAATGTGCAATTTCTAGTATTTGGAAACAGGAGCCAGGGGTTTAGACATTGAAGGCAACGTCACTACAGATCCAAATGTGAAATGCAAGAAATTAGAAAATGCCTTTTTGGTTTTACATTGCAACCTTGGATTACGTGCATAATTACAGGAGAATGCTTGGAATCCAAAGCACGCACCTATCAAAGTGTGTTTACCCCATCAAAGTCCATGTAAATGTTGAAAAATTGATCCACATTGACATCCACATGGCATGCATGCAATACCATCTGTGTCCAGAGGTGTGGGGGCGCTGGAGAGACTTGCAAATACTATGAAATTATATATATATATATATATATATATATATATATATATATATATATATATATAATTAGTACAGGACACCAGGGTTGGGTCCTGGAGGGACGCTACATAGCGCCAATTTTTGGAATCTGAACGCGTGAACACGTGATAACTCTCTATAAAACTCTGACTGAGAGCTAGCTCCCCCATTCTCCGTATAAAGTACAAAATATCAGAGGGAGGGTTCATATGCTGCCATGTCTTGGCATCAGGAAAGGAAAATTACGGTAAGTATTTGATACAATTTTCCATTTTCCTGACGCCAGACATGGCAGCATACCTATGATACATGAAGAGCCTTCTAGAGGGAGGGTTTAATGCTGCAACTTAAAAAAGACAAAGAAGCTTGGATAAACTTCCTCCCAAACTATCGTAGTAAGAGCTGCTAGATCCACCCTGTGGTGTATTAAGAACATATGTGATGACCAGCTAGCCTCTTCGCAAACTGTCTACAGAGACAACCCTGCCTGTGCTATCCAAGAAGATGACATCACCCTGGTTGAGCGATGAGCTCTAACCATCTCTGGAGGATCCTTACCGCCTCCACATGCCCAGTGAGTAATTTCACGATTCAGGCCGAGATGATTCGGGCCGAAGCCACTTACTCTTTAAATCTTAAACACTCTGAATGTAGAAGTAGCCTGAGATGGACATTCCAAAGTCCTCAAAGCCTAACTTGAGCAGATCGGCATCTGATTGCACTGGGAAGGCTGGAAGCACCCATTCACTGAAAAGACAAAACGTGGATGTCATGCTTTGGAAAAAAAAGACTTCAGCCCAACCCTGTCTCGGAAGAACATGGAATGAGGCTCTGTCGCCCCAAATTTTGGAGTCGACGCACTCTCCCCCGAAATCAAGGCTAATAAAAGGCCGATTTTAAAGGAGATCTCCCATGAAGAGCAGTCTTCTGTCAAGAGTACAATGAGGGTTTGCTAAAAAATTGAGGACTACTGCCAGGTTCCATTAAAGGAAACCTATTTCTCTTGGGAAGGCATAGTCCAAGTACCTCTCATGAAGTGATCCATCAGCAGATTTGCTGCCCATTTTTTTATTTTTTTGGGGGAAAAAGCCAAGATGGCAGAAATTTTCGCAAACTGAGCTCCAAATCCAATTCAGATTGTAGAAAAGACAGGATTTGAGATAAATTTGGGTCACAAGAGTCAAACTGATGCCCAGCTGCAAAGCTTGTGGACCTAATCCATACTCTGGAGTAGATGGCATCGATTGATCCCTTCGAAGAACTCTGCAGAGTTCTAATCCCCTCTGGAAAACATCTGGAAAACTCTTATAACCTCTGCCTTTACAATTTCCAGGCTGCTAAATTTAGACGTGATGGTTGCCGATGTAGAGCATCTCCCTCAGATAAGAGGAGATGAGGAGTCACAGGCAGAATTATCGGTGTGCACACGCTGATACCCATTGCCAGAGAGACCCATGGTCTGTAAAGCCAGTAAGGAAAACCTGTGATGACTGTCAGGCTCAACAATTTCTTTAATCCTAAAATTCCTGGAGGGAAGGTATAGGTCAGTTGCCCAACCCAAGGCTTGGTAAGGCATCTGTCCCCTCCACTAATGGATGAGGGTAGCGTGAGAGGAACCGGTTCCTCTTGTAGCAGGCCGATGAGGCAGAACAGATCCAGTTGAGCGAACCTCCACTCGTGGATGATCCCTTGGAACACTTCAGGATGAAGGGACCATTTGTTGGGATCCTTGAATTGCCCGGATAGACAATCCGCTTCCAAATTCTGATAGGCTGGAAGATATATGGCCCTCAAATCTGGGAGATATTGCTGGGCCAAAGCCAGGATTGGTTCCACCTCTCCCAGGAGGGACTGGCTGTGCATGTCGCTGTATATGGGACTGCTGCCATGTGGTCCAGACAGAGTAGGACTGGCAGACCCTATGTGTGTGGCAGTAAAGTGTTCAATGTCAATGCTGGTAGGAGTTCCAGAATATGGAAACTAGGCCCTAAGTGGAAAATTCCCACCTGCCCTGAATCCTGAGATGATCGCAGGTGGTGTCCCACCCTGCTGTGATGGTATCTGTAGCAATAATGATCCTTGGCTACAGCCCTAATAGACTAAGCCATTTAGCAGTTTATCTTTTTTTTTTTTTTAATCACCAGAACTCTGGTGCCTCTGGCTAGACAAAATGCTCCCATTGCGTCAGGAAGCCTTGTTGGAAAACTGAGTTTCCAGTGAGCCCAGAGGATCCTCGGAATACAAAAGCCATTGTCCCTTGAGGACTCATGCACTGGGATGCTGACATCACTGGTGCAGCCAACACCTGTTGGAACATCTCCCTGACTTTAGGGAGTTTGAGGTGGCAAAGAAACTGAGGCTGCCTGAGTACTAAACCAGGCCCCTAGGTAGAGCATATTCCGCATAGGCGCCAACTAGTTTTGGCAATGCTTGCCCCCCGACTCAGAACGGTTGGTATGACTGAAGGACCAGGACATGCTGATAGGTATACTGCAGGTCCACTGAAATCCTCCAGTAACCTTGTTGAATGACCTGGATTTATGGTATGGAGAGACTCCATCTTGAGTCTATCCGTATAGATTGATTCAGCCTCTTGAGGTAGTTCTGGAGGCTGCCGATTAAATAACCAATAACGGCCTTGCCATTGGAAATGATTAAGCACAAAATGAATGTGTGAAAAGCGTCTATGTGACCTTGTGTTGGTGTTTTTGGGGTCATCACTTTAGACAATAAAAGGAATATTGAAATTTCTGGATGCGCAGCCATTTCTTCTCTTACATGGCCTGAAACCGACATTCTTCGGTAGTGGTCTTACCGGAACTGGGTCACTTTGAGCCACTTGGCTCCAACTGCCTCCTGGGCAAGCCTGGCGTTAAAAAGGGCTTCTGAGTATCTTGGGGAGCCGCATGGGTCTTCTGACGCCCTTGGATGGGCGAAAGCCTCCAAAATTGCAGTACCTGTTTGGTGTTCCTTTGAATGGTTGCCCCCTCTGGCTCTTCGATCCTGGGGCAGAAGATCTGATCTTCCTCCTATAAGCCTGGAAAAGATAGTTTCCAGTATTTTGACAAAACAGCGCCTTCCCATCAGAAGGCAGCTTACAGCAATTCAGCTTTGAGGATGAGCCAGCCGCCCAGGATTTTGCCCCAGTGCACCTTTGGCTACGACTGAGCCAAGGATGGCTCTGGATGACCATCGAATGATGTCTATAGCAGCCTCACCTGTAGAGTCCGCTGAAAGCCATCTCGTCAAGAGCCTTGATGACTCTTCTCTTTGGCAGCTGGGTTTAATTGCATACTCCAAGTTCTGCGCCCACATACTCACATAGCACTTGCTATGGATGTTAAAGCAATGCGTCTCACAAGGATCTTGTGAAAGGAGGAAGGGCCTTCCATCGGAAGTGTCACATTCTTGGTCAGTCTGGCGACTGCCGCATCCACCGTTGGAGGGTAGATAAAGTAGTCGCATCCTTCCCCATTAGTGGAAACAACTTCTGCAACCTATTGGTTGAGGAGGATTTTCTCTCTCCCTTTCTCATTCCTCTCTGAAAACAGGCTTCCTATTTCTGTCCTAAGAGAAAAAAGGTAGCTTACCTGCTTCTTTAGATTCCTCCTATGGAACCCAAAGGCTTGCTCACACTTGCAGCATGATCTGCCATTGCCCTAAAAGGCAATCTGTGCTTAGGTCACCTTTCAGAGGTATTTGAATTTGTCACTTAGAGTAGACCAATGTATATGCAATGCGATTTTCAAAGAGCGATTTGAACACAAAGTTGTAAATCGCATGGGTGCAGCCCATTTACTTGGTTGCCCTATGTGCGCAAACAGAAGCCCCTGCTCCTATTTGAGGGTGACCAACTTTGCACAATGTTTTGAAAGGTGCGTTCTCCAATGTGACTTATCACAGCAGAATCGAATGGCATTTGGGGTGCCCTGAAAGAATAACCGTACCTAATGCATATTGTACAGCGATTGTCACACAATTTTAAATCAGACTGTACTGTGTGTAATAACAGGCTTTCTCCTTCTTCGGAGGAGGTACCGGATCCACCCATTACAGTGCAGCTTTACTGCCATAACAAATGAGGATATTAGCATAAAACAAAGCCTCAACCTTCAGGATCTTCTGTTGAGGAGGAGGCAATATCATCTCCCTCTGCCTGAAAGGTTGGCTATAATACTGGTTTTGGGGAACTAGCCTGCTTAATCTGCTGGGCTGTAGTCACCCCCAAAGTGCCTGGTACCCCTCCAGTTAGAGAGGGTTGAATGGCTTGGTTTAGACCTGGTGTAGTGCCCATACTGTCCATCCACTTCTGTCCCTGGCTGCCCGAGATGACTGGAAAATTAAGCCAGGGGGTTGGGGACTATTTTGCCGAGCAAGGTGACACCTGCTGACTCCCAAACTCCTCTCTGGCAAGCTGCCTGAAGCAGTCGCTGCAAAGTAGCTTTCCAGGCATAGGGTCATCTCCACATGACCAACACTCGCCTTTCGGGCGCTGAGCCCTCAGAGGAGAAGCTGTGTGCGTTCTCTTAAGCGTACATTTGCACCCTTTGTACTGGGGTCTGCCAGGACTGGAGGAGACATCTTCCGCCCTGAAAATCCTGATGATCCAGAGAGGGTCTCTGAACCTCCTTGAGCGGGTGGGGTTGCAACAGATAAGAAGGCACACTCGTCAGGGCTCAATGCACTCTTTTCTCCCGCATCTTCTTACTTACCAAAAGTTGGCCCTCTACCTGATAGTGGGGGTGATCTTTGCTATGTGGCTCATGCTGATGGGAGTTACTGAAAGGTGCAAGGGGGACTGCATGACCACAGAAATAAGGGAAGTGAAAGAGAAAAATATACATATATCTCAGCATTTTTTATTAATTTTTTACAAATAGTAAAAATAATCTGGCAGAACCCCCATCCCCCTAGTAATACATTGCTCCTTACTCCTCTCTCCCCCATATATCCCCATTACTAGGATAGATAAGACTTACCTCAGAAGGAGATGCTTAAAAGCAAAGTCATTCATTAGCTGTTTAACTGCTCCCTGCAATTGAATCACCTGAGACTCAGTCCTCTCCTACCTCTACTCTAATACAATTAGGAAGGCCAACACCCATCCACACAAAAGGACACCTTAAGCTGGCTACACACCATACAATCTTCTGCAGATTTTACCCTTCAGATTTATCAAAACCACAACATGAGGCCAAACCCTAAAGCCTCAACCTGTATGCAATCAGGCAGGCACCACATGGTCCTGGCAATTCTAAAGGAAAACAGACAACAAAAGTTGCAGTGTGTATGGGGCCTTTAAAGACATGAGGACAAGAAGGAAAACTGACAGACCTGGAAAAGGGCTTCCATAGGAAAGAAGTCATCATGCAGTCCCAGCTTGCTCAAATCAGACTCCATCGCCGGCAATGCCAAAGGAGGACTGTCGTCTCTGATTAGAGAACACCTCAACCCCAGAAGACCACCAGAAGGGGTTCCCCACCTTGTTGGTGCATTTAGCGTGCCTAAGATGTGGGACCTCGAACTGGGAGAGGCTGAACCCAGCCGGAACTTCGACAATAGTCGGCAGGTAAGGGCGTATCCTGAATGAAACTGTCTGTAGGCTGATATTAAGGACAAAAAAGGAGAATGGGGGGAGCTAGCTCTCAGTCAGAGTTTTATAGAGAGTTATCACGTGTCCTGTGGGTGGATATAGGGGCGGGGCTATATCATAGGTATGCTATAGCCCCGCCCCTATATCATAGGTATTCTGCCATGTCTGGCGTCAGGAAAGACCCTTTGCTTTACTGACACGGTTTACGCACTTGTCTCGCGGAGCTAAAGAACCCCCAAAGTTCACAATTATATATATATATTATGTGTGTGGGTGTGTGTCTCTCTCTCTCTCTCTCTAGATATATATATCTAGGTAGAGATATATACAGATGCAAACAAAAACATTTTTATATTTTTTTTGCTGTCACAATGTAGAGTAGAAGATTTCCTATCATCTGTGCCCTGTCTTGCCACACAGACAGGGCAGGACTTAGGGTGGTGGGGCCCCTGGGCTTGAGTGTTGAAGGGGCCCACTGGAGCCGAGAATTGGGGGGGGTGGAAGATGTTGAGCAAGGGGAGAGATCATAATTGTTGAGCGGGTGGGTGCGCATTAAAGTTGTTGTTGAGCAGGGAGGGGGGGTGACCTGTGCACGGAATGTGTTGGCTCTCTTCCCTTCAGCAGACATCCCCACACTGCTCCGGTTCCTCCTGAGTTTGCAGTTGACAGCCAGGGCCACAGACTGTCCTTAGCCCGGCTGCCGGCTTTCTTCCCTTCAGCAGCCACAGTCCTCCACACACCGCTCCGGTTCCTACTGCTTCTGTGCTGCCTCCTATTGCAGTGCGGGAAAATTAACCATTTCGCAGGAAGAAGCGGTCTGTGCGGGAAAGTCCCGCAGAATCCATGTGTGGTTGAAGGTATGCGCAGGGCCGCCTTCAGGAATTTTGGGGCCCCTTACACAGCTTAAGGCATGGGCCCCCTGGAGCAGACAGAGAACGGGGGGGGGGGGGGGTATGCTGCCGCCTGCATTTGAGAAGCGGGGAGGACGACTGCCGCAATTTGAGAAGCAGGGTGTGATTCTGGTGTTGACCAAAAAAGGGTTCTGTGCAGGACCGGACTTACCATTGGGCTCCCCAGGGCCCCGGACAGCAACCCTTACTTTTTGTATTTATTTTTATAAAAAAATATGATTTTTTTATATATATATATATATATATATATACACACACACACACACACACACACACATATATATATTATTATTAAAGGGCCCAGAGGTCTCCAGGGCCCCTGGATGGCAACCCCCCCTTTTTTTTATAAAACAATTTACATTTTTTAAATATATATATATATATATATATATATATTTTTTTTTTATTAAAGGGCTCAGAGGTCCCCAGGGCCCCATGTGGCAACCCCCCCCTTTTTTTTTTATAAATGTTTTTTTTATTTTTGTTTAAATTTTTTTATTTTTTATTAAAAGGCCCAGAGGTCCCCAGACCCCCCCGGATGGCAACCTCCCTTTATGTATTTTTTATTAAAAAAAATATTTTTTTTAGGTGTCTGGAGGTCCCCAGGGGCCCTGGACAGCAACCCCCACTTTTTTTATTTATTTTTTAATAAAAAAAATATGTTTTTATATATAAAAAAATAAAAATGGGCTAACTTTACTGCCTATTTTTTTTTTTAATTCATTAAATTCATTTTTTTCCAAAAAAATGCATTTAAAAAGACTGCTGCGCAAATACAGTGCAACATAAAATATTGCAACAACCGCCATTTTATTCTCTAGGCCAAGGTCTTTACTAAAAAATTATATAATCTTTGGGGTTCTAAGTAATTTTCTAGCAAAAAAATAAATAATGATTTTAACTTGAAAAGAGCTGTCAGAAAAAGGTTTGGTGTTTAAGTGGTTAAAAATTCCTAATTTACATACAGAAGAAGTTAATTCTTTTGAAGAGATACAATGTTTAGACTTAACTTTCCACTGATAAAGAATGTTTCCAAAACTTGGCAGATTGCCCAGACTGACTTTTGGCTGAGAGCAGACAGGAAATTCTTTGCATACCAAAGTGCAGAGAGAAAATTATTTTCATGTGAAAGATTGTGAAACCCTGTATCAAGAATCAAGAATCGCAACGGGAAAAAGATTGCGATATAATATTTATTTATTTATTTATTATAGGCCCCAGAGGTCTCCAGGGCCCCTGGATGGCAACCCCCCCCTTTTTTATAAAAATATTTACATTTTCTTTATATTTTTTAATAAATGTTTATTTTTTTTAAATTTTTTTAATTAAAGGGCCCAGAGGTTTCTTTTTAATTTTTTTATTAAAGGGCCCAGAATTTTTATTCCGTGCACAGATGAGTCACCCCCCCGCTCAACAACTTTAATGTGCACCCCCCCCGCTCAACAACTTCAATGCGCACCCCCGCTCCAGGGGGCCCCTTCAACACTCAAGCCCAGGGGCCCCCACCACCCTAAGTCCTGCCCTGGTTCTGTGCATGTTTGGTCCAAATGAGATGCAATTTCAGCCAGTTTGTATGGCTGAAATCGCATCGCATGTGATCTGAACAGCAGTGCAGTGCGAATCACTTGCGATCACTAATGTGAACCTCATTCAGCCTTAGGCTCGATTCACACCTATGCATGTTTTTTAGAGTTTTTGCAGTGCTTCCTGCGTTTTGAAATTTTTTACCACGATTTATTTTTTTTGCTTTGTTTTGATCTGGATTAACTCTGTGTGGCAAGACTGGGCACAGATGATAGGAAATATTCTACTCTAAATTGTCACCACCCCACCCGAAACCGTGGTGCCCGAGGAGCGCTGTGAAGTGCCGCCGCCGTGCTGAGCCCTCAGAGCGATTCGCGGTCTTTTCCTGTGCCTGACTCCAGCACTAGAGGCACAGACCATGCCAAGATGGCCGCCGCGTGACTTGAATACTCACACACGGTCTACAGTAAAATTGCGCCGACAGCGCTGCCGTTTTGGCGCCGAAAACGGTGCAGTTTCAAAGTAAAAAAAGAGACAAGATGACAGTTCTTGTCACACAGCACGCGCACAAGTGGCAAAAAAGGCCCCACACACCAGCGCACACCCTCAGCACAGCCCCCTATATCAGGCAGTCCCACACAGCCGCAGCTCCAGGAGAATGGCGCCCCAGGAGTGACCCCCCCCTCGCAGCCGCCCACATAGGGAAGGAGGTAGAGGAAAGGGAGAGAGGAAAGTAGGGATGAACCCTCAGTCGACCTCCCCAGGGAAGTACCAGGCCAGCCATACCTACCTTGTCAGACAAGGTGACTACTTACCCATCCTGCGATTACCAGGCTGGCGACCTTCCCGACTGGACCAAAATCCGTGAACGGCATGGCAGTCGGCCAGACACACTGTAACCAGGCCCTGAGACCGGTCATATGTGTGCCCTAGGACCGAAGTCCCCCGGCCACCCCTTGAAGCGATGGGGCATGTCGTGGACGACCACTAGCCAAGCTGAGGCCGGACACGCTCGATGGCCAGACATGGGAAGACTACAAGGATCAAGGATCCAGCCTGTCGCCCAGTCGGCTGTTGCTAGTAGATCACAGGATCCAAAAAGCAGGAAAAAAAAAACAAAATGCAAAAATCACGAGAAAAAAAGCCATCGTACATGGACTCCAGCAGGCCATACTCTCCTGAGTTAGGCAGAAAAAACTGGGGCTGCTGTGGCAGAGTGGGGGATATATACCCGGGGGACCACGCCCCCTGGGAGGAGCTATAAGGAGCAAAGTGTTAACACTTTGTCTGCTGTTTCTGCCTAACTCTCCTAGAGGAAGGATGCATAATATCCCCCCCCGTAGTACTTGCACAGTGACCCCGTTAGCGGCGTGTGTGTTTGTGCCTCGAGCGCGGGCTCCTCCTCTGTGGGTGTAAATAGAGGGCCGCCGGGTGTACCAAGATGGCCATGGCTCCGGAGCTAGGCCAAAACCGCGGCCTTTCCTAATGCTATGCCCGCGGTGGATATCCGTGAATCGCATAGCGTGCCGATCCGAACGGGGCGACCCGTTCGGATCATGGATCGGCAGTGATCAGTTGCACCCCTAGCATTGATAAATGGGAATTTGCGATACGATACCCGCGCAAACGTTCGTAAATGGCGTTTTTGCGTTGCGTGTCGATGTGCGCCACAACTCAATACGCATATCGCTTTGTAATGTATGTCTTTTATGTAGGTGTATGCATACGTCTTTGGAGGTTTGGTGGAAACCGGAGTACCCCGGAGGAAACCCACACAGACACAGGGAGCGACAATGAAAGCTCCAGACAGATTGGTGTCAGTGTCCAGATTCAAACCAATGACTCTCTTGCTGCCGAGTAATGAAGTTAAAGGGGTGTTCCAGCCCTAAGTTGTGTTTATTAAAAGTCAGCAGCTACAAAAAGTGTAGCTGCTGGCTTTTAATAAACACTCACTTACCTGCTCCTGCGTTCCAGCGACGCGCCGACCGGGGCTCCGCTCCTCTGCCCTGCCCCCCTCCCCGGCCGGCGTCTCCATCCTGACTGTGGGCACCCAGCCGTGACAGCCTTCGGCTTCACGGCCGGGCACCCACTGCGCATGCGCGAGCCGTACTGCGCATGCGTGCGCGGCTCGCCGCTGATTGGAGAGGCGATCGCATGGGACCTGTCAGTGTCCCATGTGATCGCCTACAGGGAGGGGGCTGGTGTAGGCGATTAAGCTTAATCGCCTAACCAGCCCCTCGGCGGAAGCAGGAAGTGGGACAGGAAGTCCCACTCCTACTGAAGCCCCCACTCCCCCCCCAAAAAAATTACATGCCAAATGTGGCATGTATGGGGGTGAGGAGTGGATTGAGAAGGGGTCATTTTTTTGGGTGGAACACCCCTTTAACCACTACACCACCGTGTGCATAAAACCATTCTAAAACAGAAGCCCTGGATAACAAAGTGCGGCATTCAATGAAGCATCACAGACCTATACAAGGCCTTGGAACAGCTGGTCCGCTAGCCTAATAACTTCGGGAGAGTCGGTGCTCCATGAGTGACTGAGACCCCAGAGTAGTGGCCACAAGTCAGACCCCAGCATGGTAAACATGGAACGGGTCAGTACTTTGGATCTTCTATTAGTCAGATCCATACAAGCGGGGGTTTCCACAATAGGGAGAGTGGTCATCTATACATGATACCCGGAGGGTCCTCTACTGGAGAAAAAGCTCACCTCTTGAAAGGGCTCTCCTCAAAGTGGCACTGAACCGCCAGGCGGTGAGGGGCTACAAAAGCCCTCAGCGGCTTTTCTCATTCCGCATCTTAGAAATTATGAAATGCAGCGATACCCCCTCGGGGGCCGCTGGTTGATTTGGGATTGGCGTATTAGGTTACCTTTAATCGTTGTCTAGGGGTGAAATCAGTAAGCAGAGCAGTAAGCGAATGTCCAGCCAGTAGATAAGGTTTTTCAAATGCTTTATTTCTTGGGTCCAACACGCCAGCAGGACGGGTTGCTGGAATTTGTGTACTGGCCGGCACACCAGATTAAAGGCATTACTTGCCTGCTATGCGTCTGCCAGTTTAAGGATCAGACCTTTCATAATTGCGATAGGACCGGCACCAAGAAGGTGCGAGATAAACAACCTCTGAACCCCAAGACAAAGACATATATGGTGGGAAGATAAACATCATCTGAGTCAGAGGATGAGGAAGTGCTCCACAGGTTAGACATACATCATATGCATTCAGCACCCTCCGCAATGACTGTAGATGTAACCATTGAGGGAAAGAAACTCAAGATGGATGTAGACACAGGAACAGCATTTTCAGTTATCACCCAGAAACAATGGAGACAACTTCAGACCCAAAGAACTGTCCGCCCAACACCAATTAAACTGCAGACATACTCAAAGCAGATACTCCACCCACTGGGTTACGCAAAAGTAAAGGTATTGTACAAGGGTTAGACAAAGAGACTGCCATTATATATCCTAGAAAATGGGGGACCCCTCTCTTTGGGAGAGACTGGATTGCTCACTTTGGTATGCCAGACATCGCCATAAGTCCCTGTAACGCTGTCACCATTCCATTAGGAGATAATGAGGGATGGGTGGTGTCCCTGAAGCAGCGGTTCCAAAAAGGTTTTTGATGACCAGTTGGGAAAAATAAAGCATGACTGTGTGAGACTCAAGCTGAAACCCAACGCTCAGCCTAAGTTCTTCAAAGCTCGGACAGTACCTTTCGCACTCCGAGCAGGTGTGGAAGCAGAACTAAGTCGGCTGGAGGAACAAGGTGTCATCTCCAAGGTAGAGCACAGCGAGTGGGCATCACCAGTTGTACCGGTAAAGAAAGCGAATGGGGACTTGCGCATTTGTGGCGATTTCCGCATGGCACTGAACTCTCAACTGTAAATAGACCAGTATCCCCTACCCAGAGTAGATGACATTTTTGCCTCTCGCAGGGGGTCAAAAGTTCACCAAGCTTGATCTCAAACAAGCATATTTACAGTTTGAGGTTCATCCTTCTTCCCGCAAGTTTCTAACCATCAACACCCACAAGGGACTGTATGAATACAATCGGATGGTGTTTGGGGTAGCCTCGGCCCCAGCCATTTGGCAACGAAAAATGGACGAGATTTTGGCGGACCTTCCTTTTACGCAGTGCCTGCTAAATGACATCCTCATCACGGGACGGACCGACCAGGAACACAAGCAGAATGTGGAGCTTGTGTTGGCGAGACTCCAAGAACAGGGTCTGAAAGTGAACTTAGCAAAATGCCAATTCATGGTGCCTAATCTGGAGTTTGGTGGCCACCTTGTGGATGCAGATGGTATACACACCACGGAAGCCAAGGTCGATGCTTTAGTCAAAGCTCCAGCCCCAACCAACGTCCAGCAGCTGCGATCATACCTTGGCTTGCTGAACTATTACCACAAATTCCTGCCAGATCTGGCACACACCTTGTTTCCGTTGAACAAGCTTTTGGAGAAACACTCCAGATGGGACTGGTCGGCTGCATGCCAACATGCTTTTGAAGTTTCTAAGCGGAAGCTGTTGGCGTCACGCATGCTCGTGCACTATGACCTCCAGAAGCCTCTCACCTTGGCTTGTGATGCCTCACCCTATGGTCTGGGGACTGTACTATTCCACATCTTACCAGATGGGTCAGAAAAACCAGTGGCATTTGCCTCCAGGTCTTTGACAAAAGCAGAAAGCAATTACTCACACATCGACAAAGAGGATCTTGCGCTGATATGGGCAATTAAGAATTTTCATCTTTACCTGTATGGTAGGGAATTCACCATACTGATGGACCATAAACCACTCCTTCAGATCTTTAGCCCTGACAAAGGCATCTCCCAGACTACTGTGGCCTGCCTCCAACGCTATGCCCTATTCTTGGGGGCATACAGCTACAAAATTCAGTATCCGGTTGGCCTGCAACTGTCACACAGGAGTATGAACCTTATTTCCGTAGGCGTATGGAATTAACTGTGGCTGGCAACTGTGTTTTATGGGGAGACAGTGATCATTCCACAGACCCTCCGGAGACACATTCTGGACTTGCTACATACTGGTCATCCCGGGGGCACACATATGAAACAAAAAGCCAGAGGCTATGTGTGGTGGCCAAACAGACTCAGATATGACAACATATGTGAATGCTTGTGCTGGATGTTCACAAAGGGCAAGAGACCCTCCTCGAGGGTGCATCCAGCCCTGGACTGGCCCACGGTTCCTTGGTTTCGCCTACACTTGGACTTTGCAAGCCCGATCAGAGGACACACCTTCTTGATCATAGTGGACGACCATTCAAAGTGGCCTTAAGTCATTCCTGTTATGCAGCCAACGACTAAGGCAATGGTTTTCCATACTGTTATATCTCGCTGCTACGTTTGGATACCCCAGAGAAATCGTCACAGACAACGATGCACAATTCACCAGTCAGGAGTTTCAGCGTTTCCTGACTGCCCACAACATTAAGCACAAGTTGACCGCACCTTACCACCCAGCTACAAATGGTCAAGCAGAGAGGTTTGTGCAGACTTTCAAACACTATTTTAAAGCTAAAGTGGCTGCAAGTAAACAACAGTCCCTGTCACCCCAGCAGCTGGACTCCTTCCTTTCTGCTTACAGAAACACTCCACATGCAACCACTGGGAAAACTCCAGCAGAACTCCTTTTGGGTTGGCAGCAATGGACTGTTTTGGATATGCTCCGCCCTCAAACAGTCCAGGAACATGTACTACAGTCCCAAGACAAGATGGTCAAACACAATGAGCTACCCCGATTCACAGCCCAACAAAAAGGTATGGGCCCGATCTTATGGGTCTTCCAACACCCGTTGGCTTCCTGCTGTCATTGCAGAGACTTTGGGACCCAAGATGTACAAGGTCCGCCTGGAAGATGGTTCTATTTGCAGACGTCATGCGGACCAACTGCGTCCTCGTTCTCAACTGCCCGAATCCCTGATGCCGGCTGAACCATCCGTTACGACAGCAGAAAACCAGCGTCCCAAGAACCGATGATTGGAAGGAACCCCGAAACCAAACGACTGTCCCGTGCCTGACCGACTAAGCTTTCCTCTAAAAGCACAGACATGGGAACAACTGCTGGTGGCGAGAGGATACGTGGGGGAATGGAACAAGGGCCACCCTGAGGAGCCCTGTGAAAGCAACACCATCCAATAGGACGCAAGACCAGTAACCCATGTCAGACACCCACAACCCCTGGCCTAACTATCCATACCTGGTAAGGGGACGTGAGAAGGAGAGATGCCAAAAATGGACAAACTGATAGGAGGGAAGGGGTTTGAGAGCCGGGTACCCGAAAGATGAGTTGCTGATGTTAATGGACGAGGCCAACACGCAGTAGCGATATGCAACGATACAGAGACAGAACCAGACATGGTATGACACGACCTACCCGAGTAACTGGGACCCCCCCCCTATCAACAGGCCGGGCAATGGCCAAACCTCAGCGCGTGAATGAACCTGACGACAGATCCCACCCAAGCGTATGTGATAAGTGTAAGCAGTAAGCGAGCCCGAGTAACCTGCCGCGCAGACAGGTAATTAAAAACGAAACACTCAAGGCGATGTACCCACAGACCGTGGTGGGTAGATGTATAGGCGTGAGAATGAACGTGCACGTATGACGTATGTTATACAGGCGAGAAGATTGTGGTCAACAATCATTTAAAAACGAAACCTCAGCCCGTATGGATCTGTAGACATGACAGAACCTGAGATGCACACCCTGGCTAACTATACCCGAAAGAACGGTATGACGAGACAAAGAAAACAAATAAAGCTACAAGGCTGTTTGTGTGCTGTGACTGCATAGCACCGACAAGCTATGGGACCAAACCACGCTGGAGTAGGACCCCCAACAGAAACACAACCCCCTCTGTGCCTACCCAAATATGAAGACCTGGCAGTGACGGAGGGACCCCAGCATGTCAAAGAACCCGGTGACACCCCCCCCCCCCCCGTGAATAACGTGAGTGAGTGCAAGTGACCTGCTGCACAGCAGAACACTGAGGACCCGTGCACCCACAGACCGTGGTGGGTAGTCCTGCCCGTGAAATGAAACCCAATGCGTAGTAAGACGTGACATGACAGGCGAGAAGTTTGAGGTTAACAATCATCTGGAAAACAAAACCTCAGCCCGAATCGATCTGTAGACGTGACAGACCCTGAGATGCGTGCCCTAGCCAACCGGACCAGGAAAGCAACCTATGAAAAATAATGAGACATGGAAACGAACAAAGCTAGAACAGCCACTGGTGCAAGCTGAACCTGCGTGACGACAGAAACACGCCCCATGACAGAAACACGCCCCATGACAGAAACACGCCCCATGACAGAAACACGCCCCATGACAGAAACACGCCCCATGACAGAAACACGCCCCATGACAGAAACACGCCCCATGACAGAAACACGCCCCATGACAGAAACACGCCCCATGACAGAAACACGCCCCATGACAGAAACACGCCCCATGACAGAAACACGCCCCGCTATGACAGAAAACATACTGCTGACAGAAACCGCTATGACAGAAAACATACTGCTGACAGAAACCGCTATGACAGAAAACATACTGCTGACAGAAACCGCTATGACAGAAAACATACTGCTGACAGAACGCTATGACAGAAAACATACTGTTGACAGAAACGCTATAACAGAAAACATACTGCTGACAGAAACCGCTATAACAGAAAACATACTGCTGACAGAAACCGCTATGACAGAAACATACTGCTGACAGAAAACCTACTGCTGACAGAAATGGCTATGACAGAAAACAATACTGCTGACAGGACCGCTATGACAGAAAACATACCGCTAACCGAACCGCTATGACAGAAACATACAATTGATGACACCGCTATGACAGAACATACTGACAGCAAGCGCCATGACGGAAACATGCTACTGACAACCGCTAAGCAATGAACGTGAGGCAAGAACAAGCCATGATATCCCACCAACCGGCCCCCCCCCCTTCTGGACTGCACCCCCTCCCCTAGAACCGTGCCCCCCAAGGAAGCCAGACTATCATGAAAGACTCCCCCCCCATGGGGCCATGCCAGGGCACGTCCAGGCCTGGCAACCATACCTGGAATTGCTAGGGAACCTGGTGACAGGAGGAACCAGGACCAAGGGTGTCCACTACTCCATGCCCCGGGAAGGAAGAACCGCTGAGAGGGCATACCCCCCCCCCTCCCCTGCCTGAGTGAGTGAGGCCTCCCGTGCGTCTGGACCAGCCATGCCAGCACCATGGGAACCAGAGAGTTTGATCATCACCAGCATCAAACTCCCGGCCGACCGTGCTGCCATTCTGGGCTCTAGGAGAAACAGCGGCGGGTCCTACACTGATGCAGGATAGAGCCCTAGCAGTGGCAAACAGGAAGGGTGTATGGACGGACACCCCCCCCCCCCCCCCCCCCGCGAGCATCGGAAGAAGCAGGCGGCCTCCTCAATGCTAGATGGAGCCCCGGCAGCGCGGGTGTATGTACGGCCCCCCCTCGCCCGGTGCGAGCACCGGGAGAAGCAGGCGGCCCACCAATGCCAAATGCAGCCTTGCAGCATGTGCCGGATGGATGACAGCCCCCTCTCCCGGCGTGAACAAAGTGCTGCACAGTGGTGGATGACTGGCAAGAGCACCGGGAGTGTGGGCGGCTGACCCCCCCCCTCCCCCAGTTCGGCATGAGCACCGGAAAAAGGGGGGGGGCCCGCAAAGCAGACTCCAACCAATGTGGACCTGTCCAGGGGGGGTGGAGGGAGCGCGCCCCCAACTCACCCTCAAAGCAGCCAGCATGCGCAAGATAATGGTAGGTAAGTAGCGGGCGGTCCCCTCACAATGATACTGGCGTGCACCCCGAAAGAGCGGACGGCCCCCTGCCATAGCCCGCATGAGCACGAGGAACGAAGGTAGGCAGGTAGCTGGCAGCCGTCCTGCCAGAAACCGGAAGTGAAGCGGCTACCCAGAAACCCCACCGACGCCGGACATTAGAGGGGAGGAGGGATAAATAGTCCTCCGACTCCTCCTACAAACTCAGGCAGGCCTACGGCCCCGCCTTCCACTTGTTCCCTTTGTTATTTATCGTGTTACACAAGTCTATTGCCATATACATTCTTCCTGAATGCTAGCAATTGCACCACCATTATTTGTTCTCTTTTTCCATTTATATTCAAGTGCATGGGTGTATGATCAATTAAACTTAAGATATTCATTCTAGCTATCCAGTATCAACATCTAGGGTTAAGATGAAGTCAAATGAAGTGTTTATGCTGGGCAAATCCTTTTACCACCAAATGGATCAGGCCTTGGATATTACCCAGTATGCCTGTCATACCTCATGCATGCCCACCTACACTATGATACTCATTAACCTTGCATTTCCTCAAGGAATGCAAAGCATTCTGATGGGACAAGGTTCAGATTGTAATGTCACTGCCCCATATCTCCAATCAGAATGCTTTTAGTCAAAACACAAGGCATTTTTATAAATGACGCTTGCACCAAGCAACCAACTCAAGTATTCAATATGTAGAAGGGCAGCCACTTGGCATAGGATCCGAAAGACAGTAAGGACCACAGTAGTAGTACTACAATTTTTAGTGTGACCGCCGACCGCCGCTTATCCCCGTGCAACACAGCGAGCATTACAAGTTTTCGTTAGTAAACTTGTAATACCCGCGGCGCCATGTATAGACACGCGATTGGACGGATCCATCCAATCGTGAGCAAGGGGTGAGTGTCTATGCACGTATCCGTGTATAGACACCACCCCCTTGCTCGCGATTTGACGGATCCGTCCAATCACGTGTCTATACATGGCGCCGCGGGTATTACAAGTTTACCAACGAAAACTTGTAATGCCCGCTGTGTTGCACGGGGATAAGCGGCGGTCGGCGAGGGGGAAGTATTCTATTTCGGTATCGGGGGTATTTGCGGGAGTACAAGTATTCCCGCAAATACTCGGAATCGGTCCCGATACCGATACTGGTATCGGTATCGGGACAACCCTAGTAGAAACCCATCAAAAGAAAACCACACAAACTACAAAGCCCGCACCCAGAATGACCACAAAGCGATCTTTAAAACAAAACAAAAAAAAGAAAATTTCTCAAACACCATCTCAAAAGCCCTAAACCGTCCGCGGGAACAATTCAAACTAGTCACTCAGACTGAACCTCACCTGCTTAGAGCCCCCTGCAAGTGAAACACAAGAATTCTGTAATGAACTATCTGATTTTTTTTATTGACGAAAATCGAAAATATTTGTGTAATAATTCAACAGAAAACCACCATTCAGAAAATCAAGAAGAAGAAATCAACACAAATAGTCTGCGATCGACAAATTTTCCACTGGTCCCAATTACCATCGACACCACCAAAAACATTAGAAGCCTCTGAGACAACACATCAGCTAATGACACAATTTCTACAAAAAACTCTTGAAAGAATGTACCGACATCTTGGCACCCATCATAACGCACATCATAAAACAATCGTTCAAAGAAGGCTTTGTTCCGAGGTCCCTCAAGCAAGGCATAATTAAACCCCTCCTAAAGAAACCCAACCTCGACCCCAAAGACCCAAACCAACGCAGATGGGTAACAAGCCTTAACACCATCTCCAAGATCATGGAGAAAGCAGTAGTACAACAGCTACAAGCCCATCTGGATGCCCACAAACTCCTAGACCCGCTTCAATCAGGTTTCCGCCCAGACCACGGGACAGAAACAGCGCTCAAGGTATGGGATGACGCCCTCAAAGCAGCAGATGACGGAGAATCCTGTCTCCTAGTGCTGCTGGACCTCAGTGCGACTTTTGACACGGTAGACCACAACACCCTGCTCACTCGACTCAAAGAAGTAGAATAACGGACCATTACATACCGAGTCTCTCAAGGATCACCCCTTTCGCCTGTACTCTTCAACATCTACATCTGCCCACTCTTCAAAATTAGCAAACAGGACCACTCTTATGCTGATGACAGGCAACTTTACTTTCAAATCGCCAACAAAAAAAAACCAATATCACGAACTAAGAAAATGCCTCACTCGATAATTGGATGACTGAAAGCTCCCTCAAACTCAATGGATCCAAAACAGAACTCCTTATTCTTCACGCAAATAGGAAATCTAATTATAGGACCACATGGAGCATGGACACCACACACCATCCTTGGACAAACCATCACCCCAAGCAACAAAGTCAAAAGCCTCTGAGTCATCTTTGATTTAGACATGACGATGGACACACAAATAGGAGCAGTAGTCAGCGCTTCTCACCATCTTCTCCACCTGCTGCGTAGACTTAACCCCTTCATCCCGGAAGAGGATACAGCAGTAGTGGTTGGATCACCCAAATACCAGATTTCGCGTCTACAAGTCGTCCAGAGCACTGCAGCCAGACTGGCAACAGGTAAAAAAACATGGGAACCAATCTCCCCGGTCTTGAGGTGCCTCCACTGGCTAGCCGTAAAGGATCGAGTCACATTCAAGACCGTCTACCTCACTCAAATGCACACAAGGGAACACTCCTCAATACTTAGAGTAGTAAAGGAAAACCTTTTTTTTCTGCTGAAATGACTGTTTACAGGGTATAGAGACATAATAGGTAACCGATTTTAAAAATGATTAAAAATAGATAAAAATCAATCATATAATGTGCCTGCAGTTTAGTTTCGTTTTTAGACTAGTTTCAGTTTGTTCTGTGTATACAAAGACACACAGAACTAAAACAAACACAGGGCAGTGTTTGTATTTAAAATTAATCTTATTGGTTCTAAAGAATTTTAGACACATGGTAATCACATCTTCTTGATCATGGACCACAATGAAAAGCTACCATGACTTTTTTCATAAGGAGCCAGACAAGCAGGAAAGTGTGGAGTTCAGCAAGGGATTACAGCAACTTCTAAGCAAAAACGGACATGGAGGACATGAAAGCAGGACTGCTATAAGATAAAGCAAGCTATTTAGCATTAAAAGATGTTTCCTTTACTGATCCTTTAAGAGAGAAAATAAAACCCTGTCACCAATCGCGTGCACCGTTCAACTAACCAAACCCTCCTCCAAATCCCGCTACAAATCTAAGGGAGAACGTAGATTTGCAGTCCAAGGACCTCAGCTCTGGAATGCTCTACCCACGACCATTCGCATGGAAGAAAACCATCGGGCTTCGAAGAAAAAAACTAAAGACCCACCTCTTCTGAAGGATCAGGACGACACTGGATGCAAAGAGCCTTGAGGCGATTCAGTTCGCATTTGTGGTGCTATGCAAGTTACTCACTCATTAAAGACTGACCCCCCGACCCATATCACAGACTGACCCCCCGACCCATATCACAGACTGACCCTCTGACCCATATCACAGACTGACCCCCCATCACAGACTGACCCCCCCCCCACAATCACAGACTGACCCCCCAATCACAGTCCTCTCGATATTAAACCCCTGTCCTTTACAGCACTCCCCCTCTCCCCACAGAACCCTAACCTTATTCCCACAAGACATGAAGCGTGGCCGCTCTGGACAACGGGCGGACTTTTCATGTTAGAAGTGAGTGATTTATTGCTGAAACCGCCCTGCTGCCTAGCAACCAATCACTCACTCCTTAGCTTAAAAAGTCCAGCCCTTTGTCATAGAGTCACAGAGTGGCCGCACTTCATGTCTTGTGTGAATCAGACAGGCAGTGTGGGGAGGGGGCAGTGCTGAGATATTCGAGAAGGAATGGACCTGCCGCGCCTTCTATGCTGTGTATATAGCGGCGGCAGGCGGTTGAGCTGGCAACAGGAGAGGACACAGAAAACTACTCGGAGAGGCTGCAGCCCAGGCAGACTAGCCACGGGGCCGGAACCAGACTGCGGTCCGCCATTTATTGACACCCGCCCTAGAGAATACAATGGTGGTTATTGCACCTTTTTATCTCGCACTGTTTGCGCAGCAATTTTTCAAACTCATTTAAAAAAAAAAGTAAAATTAGCTAAAAAAAAATTGTATCATGTCACGCTTCAAAATCCCCATAGGCAACGCTATCATTTCTTTTTTTAATGGTTACTGAGTTAGAGGAGGTCTAGGGCTAGAATTATTGCTCTCGCTCTAATATTTGTGGCAACACCTCACATGTGTGGTTTAAACACCATTTTCATATGTGGGCGGGTCTTGTGTATGCGTTCGCTTCTGCATTTAGCACACAGGGACAGTGGCACTTAAATAAAAATTGTTCATTTTACTTAATATTTTACATTTTGACACTTTAAAAAAAAAATGTTAAACACTTTTATTCCTATTACAAGTAATGTAAACATCCCTTGTAATAGGAATATGGCATGACAGGACCTCTTTACAGTGAGATATGGGGTCAATAAGACCCCACATCTCACCTTTAGGCTGGGAAGGCTAAAACATTTTTAAAAAAGATCACCGCTTCACAGCCGAATGCAGAGCGTGACGTCACAACATCGCGCCCGGCCTCAGACGATTAAAGACGTTGGCGACCATCTGGTCCGCCGGAAACCTTTGTTTACCATCCGGGGCCGGCGGATCCTGTCACCGACCCTAGGAACGATCAAACGGCAAAACAGCCGCTATGATTTTTCCTATGGTGTTGGGAATCGCCGGCTGAAAATGCTGATATCTGAATGATACCTGTAGCTGCAGGCATCATTCAGATATAGCCCCACAAAACCCAGGACGTCATGATGTCCTCTGGGTGTCAAGTGGTTAATAAAATGCTTTTGGAACAAAAATCTATCTAAAGATAGTTTTCTATTTAAAATACATTATTTTAGTTTATTCAGCATGAAATTGAGCTTAGATGTGTAGCATGAGGCTGTGAATCAGTGGTTCTCAACTCCTGTACTCGGGACCCACTAACAGGCCAGGTTTGCAAGATAACAGAAATACATCAAAGGTGATATAATTTCCTGCTCAGTGGGCCGGGCCTGAGTGATACAGTGAGCGGCTATGGCCGCTCGCTGTATCAAGGGAGCGTGCCTGCAATTAGTGACCACCATGCAAGCTCTCGCATGACTGTGGTTACTAATTGCGAGTAGGACCCGAGACCGCTGCCGAGGGACCCCAGAAGACATGGATCATGGGCACTCTCTAAAAACAGACTACACAGTGGAGGCAAGTATAACATGTTATTTAAAAAAAAAATGTTTTCCTTTAGTGACCCTTTAAGCCTCGTACATACGTACGATTCCCGGTCGTAAAAAGTCCGCTGGGAATCCCGAGGGGAAAACGAAGAACTTGCTTGGTAAGTTTTTCCCCCTTTACACGAGAGGTTTTCCCGTCAGGAAAAACTGCAATGGAGCTTTGGTTGGGAATCCTGGCCGTGTATGAGCTTTATCGCAGTTTTTCCCAACGGCAGGATCTCCCCCCCCCCCCCCCGTCAGGAAAAAAAATCCTGGCGGGAAAACAGTTTGTATGCTTTTCCGACAGGAAAAAAGTGCATTCTCGGAAGCATAGAACTTTATTTTGTCGGCTCGTCGTAGTCTTT
This sequence comes from Rana kukunoris, assembly GCA_029574335.1. Classification (NCBI taxonomy): domain Eukaryota; kingdom Metazoa; phylum Chordata; class Amphibia; order Anura; family Ranidae; genus Rana; species Rana kukunoris. The sequence continues at coordinate 221,904,390 of CM056049.1, forward strand.
AACGTCACCACGTTCTTGGCAGTCAACGGTTCGCCGGACTTTTGTGTGACCGTGTGTATGCAAGGCAGGCTTAAAAGGAAATCCGTCAGAAAAACCATTGGCTTTCGCGTGTACGAGGCATCAGGTTTGGTTCAGCACAGTATTTTCCCCTTTTTTCACATACACAAATGTATGCTTACTAGGGCTGCGCATCTTCACTGGGCTCACGATTCGATTACATGGTCAACGTTTCGAATCCGTGATGCATCACGATTGCTGACGCGCTTTCATTTCCGCTTGGGCCCCCTAGGCGGCCCTTCCTCCAAGCAATTTTCTGGGACACGTCACAGGTCCAAGATTGCCCGGCTATGCAGGACAGCTCAGTGAAGCTGCTATCTGTCACAGCCGGATGCCCACAGTGGTATTGCCAGCGCTGTAGACAGGCAGCAGAGCATTGAGTGTACGGGTGGCCACGTCGCTGGATTGTGGGACAGGTGAGTGTCTTTAAAGTCAGAAGATACACTTTTTTTTGCAGCTGCTGAATTTTTAATAGACAAAACATTTACTGGAACTGCTTTGAATTAAAAATAACCTCACTCCCTTAAAGCGGAGTTCCACCCAGTGGAACTTCCGCTTTAAGCACTCCTTGCACCCTGACATGCCACATTTGGCATGTCATTTTTTAGAGGTGGGATGTGTAACCTTTTTAGTCAGATTTCCTGTCTCACTTTCTCCTTCCTGTCCCAGCCACCTAGGAGGTGACTCCTCTTGTCCTAGGCGGCCCCTCCGTGCCAGGGATCTTCTGGGACACAACACAGGTCCCAGAAGATTGGCTGGCCAATGGTAGAAAGCAGTGCGCACTTGGCCATAAAGCCGCAAGCGGTCATGGCCAGGTGCCCACAGTAGATTTGACGGCGGAGAGGGGGAGATGAGTGGCGCTCCAGGCGGCCGCATCGATGCACCGGGACAGGTGAGTGACGGTTTATTAAAGTCAGCAGCTACACTTTTTGGAACTCTACTTTAAAAAGTGCACCAATCTGGTGCACTACAGGGTAAAGGAATTCACACACACACTGCTGGGAGGTCAGGAGGGATTAGAATCCACAACTGACAGCACTGCACTGTGTGTGTGCTGACATTTCTCTGAGCTTTGCACATTCCAGCACACTAGTAGTTAACATAGTGGAATGTGCAGAGCCAGAGAAATGCTGACACAGACAGAGCACATGTAGGAGTCACAGACTGCTGATAAAATACCTGTGTGATAATAAATGATGTTAATAATCTATTAAGCGGCCACTGCTATATGTGCTTTTTAAAACATATGCATATTCATACCTCATAGCTCCGTGTGTATATTACTGTATATGCGATCATGTGACTCCATGGTCAGGCCTGCCTCTCTTCTCATCTCTCCTGATGTCTGTTCTCAGCCCCGCCCACCGTCTGTAGCTAAAGTCACAAATCACAAGATAGGCGGGCGGGGCTGACGTCAGGAGAGACTTGAGAGAGGCAGGCCGGACTATGGAGTCACATGATCGCATGTACAGTTATATACACAGAGACATAAAGGTATGAATCTACATATATTTTAAAAAGCACATACAGCGGCGGCCACTTAATGGATTCTAACGCGGCATTTATTACAAAACAGCTATTTTAAAGGACACGCTCTGAGCGATCTCCTGGGAGGGGCGGGGCATGTCGGATGACGTCACAAACATCGATTTTTGGGGTCACATGCATCGATGCCGCATCGGGGCCCCCCGAATTGCGATGCATCCATTAAATTCAGCACCCCTAATACTTACCCACTTTAGCCCCGGAAGATTTTACCCCCTTCCTGACCAGAGCACTTTTTAAAATTTGGCACAGTGACACTAACTGACAATTGCTGTCTTGCGATACTGCACCCAAACTTTTTGTCTTTTTTCCCCCCACTATAAGGGCTTTCCTCTGGTGGTATTTGATCACCTCTGCGGTTTTTATTTTTTGCGCTATAAACAAAAAAATAGTGACAATTTTGAAAAAAATATTTTTTTTACCTTTTGCTATAATATCCCCAAAATGTTTTTTTTTTATTTATTTTTAAATTCTTCATAAGTTTAGGCCAATACATATTCACATATTTGTGGTAAAAAAAAAAAACAAAAAAAAACGTAATACGCGTATATTGATTGTAGACGCTATAAGTTTTGCGTAAACCAAATAATGGGAAAGATTTATGGCGTTTTTATTTTTTGTACTACCGGTAGTAATGGCGGTGAACTGCTGTATTGCGGCGGACAGTTGACAGTTGACACATTTTTGAGACCATTCACATTTATAGAGCAATCAGTGCAAATCGGTATAAATATGCACTGATTACTGTATTAACACTGGCATGGAAGGGGTTAACACTGGGGGTTAACTTTGTTTCCTCACTATGTGGGGATGGAACTAGAAGAGATGACAGATCGCCGTTTCTACTTTGTAGAAACACATGATCGGTCTCCTCTCCTCTGATAGCACAGGGATTTGTGTGTTTACACACACACACACAAATCCCGTGCTGGCGGCTCGCACCCTCCAGCAATGCGCGTCCCTCTGGTGGCTCTCCTAGGCGAAGCCGTATATGTACAGGATTTTGCCCAGGAGAGCCATTCTGCGGCAGTATATCTGCGTGAGTCGGTCAGGAACAGGTTAAAACAACAAACACTAATAAAAACAAGTCAAGTCCACCTCTTGCAGGCCCATGGATAAGACCAAGATAACAGCGACATGTGGCAATTGTGCAATAATGAATCTAGTGTTGAGGGTTATACCCTTCAGTCCTCAGAAATAATAGCTTGTGCACCTATGGAGGCCAAGATATATAAACGGTCAATGCTGCATAGTGGGATCCAATAGGGATAAGGGTTACTGGTCAAACAAATTGTGCTGACATCTCCTGATGGTGTTTGGACAACCCAAGAAGGGGAAACATTTTCCAATGGTCTAGAGGAGGCATGTCAAACTATTTCAAACCCGCCTTCAGTGTGAACCCAGACTAAGGCTCGGTTCACATTGGTGCGATCACAGACATCACATCTGAATCGCACCGCTGTGCACATCACATGCGATGTCTGTGCGATGCAAAATCAGCCATACAGATTGTATAGCTGAATTTGCATTGCATTCAGACCAAAATTGTGCAGGACCCTTTTTTTGGTCTGCATTGGAATCGGATCGCATGGGTGTTCGCACCAGTGCGTTCCGATTCCTGTCCAATTTCACAATTTGCACTGCAATCTGCGAACCGATTTGGGGGTGTCATTAACTTTACATTGACACCCGTAGCGAACTGCCTGCGAGTGAAATGCGATGTGGGAGCCCGCTGGTACCGGCATCGCACAAGTGTGACCGAGCCTTAAAACCTGGAAGCCAATTTGCTATAATGCACAGCTACATCCATTTCATTCTGTGTGCACCAGTTTTAGTAAATCTCCCCCATGGTCACCACCTGCCATGTACCATTGAAAATGATTCGATTCCCATGCAATTCTGTGCAACTGAAGTTGCATTTGAAATCACACTAGTGTGAGCCGGACCTAAACAAGAACGAATGAATCCCACTAAAGTGCTAGTAGAACAGAACAAGACCAAGGATGGAAGTTCTAAAAAGACTCAATGTTATGCCGTGCTGTTTGGTTTTGGTAGAGGTCTACATCTGTCCTCAATGTCCACCAGTGGTCCATCCATTCCAATACACAACTCTAGATACCGATACCGAGCATTTTCGGGGGATGCTCTGATGTTTCACCCCATACCTGGGCACTCAGGGTGATTGGTGTGGCAGGGGAGTTGCAAGCACTGATCTGCCCACTGCTACTTTAGTTAAAGTTATACAGCGGTAATCGGTGCTTGTAACTCACCCCAAAGCCGCACCGATCACCTCTTGACTGTCCCCCCCCCGGGTTTACGATGCTTCAGCTTATGAATGGAGAGGAGCTTCTCTCCATTCATTTTAGCTGAGGCTGCAAAGAAATGGACTGGGGAATGTCCTAAGTCCCTTTCTCTGTCTTAAAGGGGGAGATGTCAGGTGTTATGACCCCTGATATCTCACCAAAGACCCCCCAACAGGACTGATAAAAGAAAAAAAAATGCAATAAATAAAAAATATATACATTTTAAAAAATAATAAAAATGTAAATAAAAAATAAAAAACACTGACAATGCACCCCCCCCCCCCCCCTAAAAAAAGAAGAAAGCACTGTAAAAAAAAAAAAAAGGGAGCTTTGTTTCCCCAAACTAAAAACAAAAGAGAAAAGCTTTGCTTCCCCAAACGACCAGTAGCACTTCATCTCATCCAGCAGCTTAGGGACACCTCCCATGACAGGAGATCCCTCAACACTCCATACCTCTAAGGCCTAGATAAGTGGATTACACAGACATCCCATCAAGTGAAATCCCTGGAGGGAAAGAGGAAGAGCAGGAAGTGACTCGGATATTTAATAGCTCTCCCAGCATGCACAGCAAGCTCCCCAAGGCCTGCTGATTGGCCAGGTATTTAATAACTATAATGTGCAGTAATATCTCTAGCACACCCTGCTGGAGAACACTCACACAGCATGTGACTGAGAATAATCACTGGACACAGAGTGCACAGCCAGCACATAACTAAGCTAACTAATATTACACTAACAGATCACAATACACAGCAAAAATTATTTAGAAATCACTACATGCCTACACATACATATATATATATATATATATATATATATATATATATATATATATATATATATATATATATATATATATATATATATATATATATGAAAGCAAAAACGATTTTCGGTGAGCACATATAAGTCATGTAAGGCCCTTGTACACGGCCTGGCTGAGCCCGTTTGGCATATTTCTTGGTGTACTGAGCACTTTTTACATACTTTGTGGTGTCATCATAAACATGAGTACAGTATAAAGGGGGTATGCAAAAAAAATGATTGTATATTTTGCATACACCCATAGGCTGTACTCATGTTCACAATAACACCATCATAAATATAGAAATTTGTCCACATAGAGAAAAACACATTTGCAATCATTTGCAAGAGGTTATTCGCCTCCAAAAAAAAAAAAAACAAAGATCCCTAAAGCCTGTTACACACTACTAGTTGTATTTTTTTCATTCAACCCAGCAGACTGAAAAAAAAAAACCTGACAGCTCAGAAAGAGCCGCTGTACCAACGATCCGATGTGCGTACAGCGATCTCCTCTGCTGTGCTATTGTCTTCTGACAAGGGGGACGTTTCGGTCAGATACTGGCTGAGAGCGTTGATCAGGAGCTGGTCGGCAGACATTTTTTGGTCATACCCCTTTGACAGAAGCCAGTTAAAAGGCCGGCTTCAGTACACGCGGGCTGAATGTCAGTTGGTTTCTATTAAACCGGCTGATGCCGTTTGACATTCGGGCCATTGAGACCACTGAGGCAACGCTACAATCGCCTCACAGCTGGGGCGTGGTTCTGCAATGTAAAAATTGCAGGACAGGAAAAAAAAATGGGCTGCTCTAATGCCCTCTGAAAATCGATCCACGGCAGATCACTTTTCAGAGTGTGGTATACATTACTGCCACTGCAAGTGCCCTAACATTGTTCCCAGTCTCATACAAAAAAAACATACTAAACAATTAAATGCAGTACTGTCTTGGGTAAAGCAGTGGTCCTCCCCTTGCCCCTGTTCTCCAGCATTATCATCTTTACTTTAGATTTGATGCATGTTCAGACATGCAGCGAGACTGCCAGGAAGCTCTCACTGTGCTAGGCCAACCATAAGTGGCTTTTCCTGCACCATAACCTCATGTATGTGACTTGTATCAGTGTCTAGGTGAGCACTGGTTAAAACTTTTAGGGTGAGTTTTCCTTCTCCTCTGACTGTCCTATGAGGCTGCATGTCTCCTTACCCTCTGTCTGGACTAAGGATGAGCTCCGGTCGTGTTCGCACAGTTTCTGGTAAGCTCTGCACGTGGACTGTGCGAACATGCCGGAGCTCATCCTTAGTCTGGACAGTGCTGATTGGCTCTGAGCTGATCACATGCACTCTCAGAAGAAAAAAAATTCCTAGCAGTACATACCTAACTAAGCATGTGCAGAGTGCCCCCAAAAGGTATGTTCTATCAGGAGATGGATTGGGGACAATGGGAGAAGGGGAGGATCAGAGAAGAGCAAACAGGCTTTATACACAAAGCACAGGAGAACCCCTTCCACAGTCTGTATAACATGCATGCTTTACTGCATATACAGAATGATTTTACTGTTGTGGGTTTAGTAACACTTTAAACTGCAATGACAGTGAATGAGGGTGTTTACATGCAAGGGCACTGAATGGGACCCAGTCAGATGGAATAGAGAAGGGCTGAAAACACCTCGGCAAAAAGAGGCGGTGGGGAGGAGTCACATCACCTCCTTGCCACGGTGCCACCTGTACCTCTGAAAAGCGATCCAAACACAGATCACTTTTCAAAGGAATAGCAGGTTTCAGTGATTTAATGACTTGAAGTGCTATCCTGAAAACATGTCACAGGAAAATGACTGGGGACAGGATGTAGTAGGATGATAGGATCAGACATCCAGGAATAGAAGTACTATAATACCTGCACCGATCTCCCTATGACAGTCCTGAATATTGGGGTGATTGATCACAGCTCTGTGTACCCTATGTGATCATACAATAAACTGACCTCTATGTGATCATACAAAGCATTCCCCCAAATACTTGTACTCTGGGAAAATACTCCGATGCTTCACCCGATACCTGGGAAGTCAGCAGGGCCGGACTTACCATTGGGCTTGACTGGGCTAAAGCCCATGGGCCCCGCCCAATAGGGGGCCCCTCTAAAAAAAATAAAAAAAATTTTTTTTAGGGGTCCGGAGGTCCCCAGGGCCCCGGACAGCAACCCTTACTTTTTGTATTTATCTTTATAAAAAAATATGTTTTTTTATATGTATATATTTATATATATACAGTATATATATATATATATATATATATATATATATTATCATTACTATTATTATTATTATTATTAAAGGGCCCAGAGGTCTCCAGGGCCCCTGGATGGCAACCCCCCCTTTTTTTATAAAACAATTTACATTTTATATATATATATATATATATATATATATATATATATATATATATTTTTTTTTTTTTTTTATTAAAGGGCTCAGAGGTCCCCAGGGCCCCATGTGGCAACCCCCCCTTTTTTTATTTTTTTTATAAATGTTTATTTTTTTATTTCTGTTTATATTTTTATTTTTTTTATTAAAAGGCCCAGAGGTCCCCAGACCCCCCGGATGGCAACCTCCCTTTTTTATGTATTTTTTATAAAAAAAAAATATTTTTTTTTAGGGGTCTGGAGGTCCCCAGGGGCCCTGGGCCCCCAGGGCCCCGGACAGCAACCCCCACTTTTTTTATTTATTTTTTAATAAAAAAAATATGTTTTTATATATATATAAAAAAATAAAAATGGGCTAACTTTACTGCCTATTTTTTTTTTTTAATTCATTAAATTAATTTTTTTCCAAAAAAATGCATTTAAAAAGACTGCTGCGCAAATACAGTGCAACATAAAATATTGCAACAACCGCCATTTTATTCTCTAGGCCAAGGTCTTTACTAAAAAATTATATAATCTTTGTGGGTTCTAAGTCATTTTCTAGCAAAAAAATAAATAATGATTTTAACTTGAAAAGAGCTGTCAGAAAAAGGTTTTGGTGTTTAAGTGGTTAAAAATTCCTAATTTACATACAGAAGAAGTTTGTTCCTTTGAAGAGATACAATGTTTAGACTTAACTTTCCACTGATAAAGAATGTTTCCAAAACTTGGCAGATTGCCCAGACTGACTTTTGGCTGAAGACAGGAAATTCTTTGCATACCAAAGTGCAGAGAGAAAATTATTTTCATGTGAAAGATCGTGAAACCCTGTATCAAGAATCGCAATGGGAAAAAGATTGCGATAACGATTCTTGACGATTAATCGTGCAGCTCTAATATATATTTATTATTATTAAAGGCCCCAGAGGTCTCCAGGGCCTCTGGATGGCAACCCCCCTTCTTTTTTATAAAAATATTTACATTTTCTTTATATTTTTTTATAAATGTTTATTTTTTTTTTTTATTAAAGGGCCCAGAGGTTTCTTTTTAATTTTTTTATTAAAGGGCCCAGAATTTTTATTCCGTGCACAGATGAGAGTCACCCCCCCCCCCCCCCGCTCAACAACTTTAATGTGCACCCCCCCGCTCAACAACTTTAATGCCCCCCCGGTCAACAACTTCAATGCGCACCCCCGCTCCAGGGGGCCCCTTCAACACTCAAGCCCAGGGGCCCCCACCACCCTAAGTCCTGCCCTGGAAGTCAGGGATGATCGGTGCGGCTCCTACGTTTTCTGAATGGATCACTGACTCTGTCCATTCATATAACTGAAACATCGTAACCTGTGTTTACAATGCTTCAGTTTATAAATGGAGAGGAGTCTCTGTCTCCTGTCCATTCATTTTTAGTGCAGCTGAGAAAGGGACTGGGGAATCTGTGTCCTTAGTCCTTTTCTCTGTCTGGTAAGACCCCTGATATCTCACCAAAGCCCCCCAACAGGGCTAAACAAAATTAATTAATTGTAAAAAATAAATAAAAATGTTAATAAAAAACACACTGACACCATCCACTCCCCCCCCCCCCAAGAATGTATTGTAAAATATATATATATATATATATATATATATATATATATATATATATATATATATATATATTTAAAAATACAAATTTTGTACTGTCACATGACATTAAAAGAAGTATCGTTATCGGCGAGTGCTTGAAAAAAAGTATCGGTACTTGTACTCCGTCTTAAAAAAGTGGTATCGGGACAACCCTAATTATAACCACTTCACCTCTTACATACATGGGAAAATCTGCAAGAAAATGACTTAGAACTCCCCAAACATTATATATTGTCTGAAAACAGAGGCCCCGGAGAATAAAATGGTAGTTGATGTTATTTGTTTTATGTTGCATGATATCTACATAGCCATTTACCAAATGCACATTTTCAGGGCAAGATACACTAAAATAAATGTTAATGCACACGCACAAAATAATTGGTTGTTGAAGTTAAAAGGATGGATTAAAGCACAGTCTGAGACACTTTATATTCTTTACGCATCACAGAAGCACAAAGACACTTTATAGTTAATGAAATAGATATTTATTTGTTAAAAGAGACTTTTTTTTACATTATACTTACCTGGGTGGATGCTGCATCTGTCCCCCACCGCTGTTCAATTGAGAAATGCCCTCCGTTGAATAATGCCTCAGATGGGTCTGCAAATGCGCAGTACGCAGCATCACTCCAACTGATATGTCGATCAGCTGGCGTTATGTCAACACGGCGCATAAGCAGATCATCAGAGGCAGTATCTGACAATCTGCTAAGCACCAAGAGAAAATGAAATTGTCAGATTCTGCCACATTGTTGCAAGGCGGGTTTTGGCTGTATTAAACGGCGTGTTTTCTGTCTGTTGCACAGCGGCTTGAGTGTGTTAAATGGTATGAGTTGGCTGTGTCTAAGGCCCCTTTCACATTGAGGCGTGGAGCCGCGGTGACGGTATAGCTGCGCTATTTGTAGCGCCGCTATACCGTCGTGTTTACCGCGATATTCGGGCGCTAGTGGTGAGGTTTTAACCCCCGCTAGCGGCCGAAAAAGGGTTAATATCGCCCGCGTTGCGAGCGCTATTACCGCGCTATTACCGCGGTTTCCCATTGATTCCAATGGGAAGGCGCGCTATAGGAGCGGTGAACACACTGCTCCTATACCGCGGTAAAGATGCGGCTAGCAGGACTTTTGGAGCGTTCCTGCCAGCGCACCGCTTCAGTGTGAAAGCCTTCAGGCTTTCACATTGAACACTACAGGGCATGATTTTTCATGCGGTATAGCAGCGCTATTTTTAGCGTTGTACCGCATGTAAAACGCCTCAATGTGAAAGGGGCCTTAGGGCGGGTTTTGTGTGTATTTTAACCCGCCCACAACCCGCCCTGCAATAACGAGGCAGGATCTGACAATTACATTCTCCCTCTGTGCTTAGCATATCGTCGGATAATGCCTCTTTGGGGTCCCTCGGCGGCTGTCTCGGCTCCTCCCCGCATCATCTAACCCCCTTCATGGGAAGCGATCTCCCAAGGAGGTTAGCTTGCGGGCGCGCTCCCGTGATACAGCCGGCGGCCATAGCCACCGACTGTATCACATGGCCCCGCCCCCAGCGCGTTGCATTATTGCTTGTGATTGACAGCAGCGCGAGCCAATGGCTGCGCTGCTATCAGTCTAGCAAATCTAGCCAATCGACAAAAGAGGATGCCGGGGGACGCGCACAGCAGATTCAGGCTCAGATAAGTAAAACCATTTTTTTTTTCCACCTTAATGCACAGGATGCATTAGGGTGAAAAAAAAAACCTTTAAAGTATGAAGTATAATGCACAGCATGAACTGTTGGGCGCTATAAAAAATCCTGTATTATAAAAATAATAGTGATAAAAATGTGTCAAGATAATGCAAAAACTTACATAAAAATCCTTATTACATATAGAAGGATGTGCTTATTACAGTTTACATATAATTTCTAGAATATAACAATCCTTTTATACTACTGAACCTCTAAATCGCTATTATAACCCAGTTTTAGGCATGTCATCCACCTTTCCAATGTACCATTTACCTAATCATACGATGAAAGAGAGAAACCGTCTTTTCCTCTATGCATTTTGCAATAAAGCTTCTTCAGAAGGATAGAGAGAGTAAGGCCTTGTACACACGATCGGATATATCCGATGAAAACGGTCCGCGGACCGTTTCCATCGGATATGTCCGATCTGGAGTTTGGTCCGATGGCGTGTACACACCATCGGATCAAATTCCCCGCCGGCGGACGGCGCGGTGACGTGGCGGTGACGTTGACGCCGCCACGTCACCGCACCAGGAAGTAAAACACTTCCGCGCATGCGCCGAATCCATTCGGCGGCGGCGCGGCGGCGGTGCGGGACGACATGTCTGCTGGTAAGTGTACTAACCAGCAGACATGTCGGGCGGACACATTCCCACCCGATAGATTTCAAAGCATGCTTTGAAATCTGCTGCGCTGCACTAACAAGTGAAACAAAAATTAAAATGTGACCGTGCTTGTTATTGTGAACAAAGGTGAGACTTGAATGACATGACAAATTCAAAAAATATCACATTTGATTATAAATATTAAATAATAAAGTCCATGTGTGTCAAACTTGCACCCGAAGTGTGTTTGAAAAAAGTTCTTAGAGTAAGATCAGACAAAGGGCACCTCCACCTCTAATACAATTGCCTGCTTACCGACTCCCAATGATCTTATTGCTAAGATCACAATCGCATTTGGCTCTATACTTCTATGGTCTGCTTGCTTCCACTTTTCATCTACTTGGACTCCATATGTAGGTGACCGTACATTGGTGCATGCCAGATCCCGGAGTGTAGGTAAAAATGAAAAGAAGGCCAAAATAGTGTAGTACCGTAGATAAATAAGGAAGTTTTAATAGTAAAAGAAATTTACACTCACATGGTAGGTGTACAAAAATAGCGTTTAAAATAAGTAGCCGGCCGGCTTCAACATTCGCTCGTCCTTCCGGATAGTCGATAGCGGTGACGTCAGCACGCCGCTTTCCCTACGCCGTTTCGTCACAGATGACGTCTTCAAAGGGCACGAGCGGCGCGCTGACTCGCCGCTAATTGTACATTTGCTTGGCCAATCAGACCGCCCAGTTCTGACATCCGGGAATCCACGATCCTCTTCCGCCATATTGGAGATGGGACATTTGCCCTTACTAGTTGTAACTTAATGGCGAGGAAGTCATATTAGCAATAGATATGACCGGATCGCAAGAGATTATGTATACAAAACATTAGATGGGGCTTTTTACTTGGCCTAAATTAAGAATGAGAATGGTACAGTAAGCTGTTAATCTATGCACTGAATCATCGTCATTGAGGAAGATAAGACACACGCAAGGTTAAAAATTAACCCCAGAATGCATGGATAGGATCTGACATCCTCATCATTAAGGGCACAGTTAGTGACACGTGCACATACGTTCTCCACTGGAAAAAATGCATGTTATTTTAAAACATGATTATAACAATTCATTATTAATAATTATATTAAAAAAAGGGGTAAAAATTAATATGAAAAATTAATATAAAAAAATTTCTACAAAGAATTAATACAATTGATTATAGAAACTCAATATAAAAAATGTTTTTCTCTAAAAATTAATGCAAGAAAATTATGGACTAATGACAGTCACATTTAACTCGCCATACAAGGGAGGAACCTCTGTTCGCTGATGGCAGCCAGCGAGACAGGAAAGGAACCCTTAAATAAAAAACCATATTAAGTCAATATGATCACCCAAAGCCCCAGATGTGAGGATCCTTACAGGCCTAATTGGGCTCCCAGAAATGGATGTCATACCCCAAATGGATGACCCTCCATGTCTAAGCTAGCCACAACTATGGTGGGCGAATCAAGGGAAATGAACTTAAATAAGCAATTAACGTATAAATGAAACATCATTTGATGGGGGATATAATGTGGAATGTGGGTCCCGGATCTCAGAGCTAGTTCACATTAACATATAACCCCATATACATGAAAATCATTAGTATGTATGTAGTAGATGATAGAGATCTCTAACTATTATCTATAAATGCGTTCACATCTACATCCACATTCAGTCCGTAAGGGGTATAGGTTCGAACTCTATGTATCCAGGCCATTTCAAGCCTGGATAGTTCCCTAACTAGCGACCCCCCTCTCCAGTGGGCATCAAATTTATCGATGCCCAAAAAGAGAGTCCCCTCTGGGTTACGATTATGATGTGTATCGTAATGATGAGACACAGAATGTTGGGAAAAACCTGACCGGATGTTGGTGACATGTTCTCCCAATCGGACCTGCATTTGTCTTTTAGTGCGGCCTATGTATTGAAGCCCACATGGGCACTGTAACAAATACACCACACCTGTAGAACTACAAGTGATAAATGGTTCTATCAGATGTTCCTTGGAGGTACTATTTGAAAAGAAATTTATAGTTTTTTTTGAAGTTATTTTATTTAACGTGCATATTTGACACCTACGGCACTGGTGGTATCCCACCAATCCCCTCTGAAAAAACGAAACTTTTTTGCTGGGAGGATCAACCACATTTGGTGCGATTTTATCCCGCAAAGATGGCACACCTCTAAATATAACTTGAGGGTTCGAAGGGAGAACCGATTTAAGAATCCTATCGTTCTCTAATAGGTGCCAGTGCTTTTTGATTATTCTCTTGATAAGGAAATGTTGGGTAGAATATGACGTGACAAAGGGTACCACTGGACCAGCTTTACCACCTTTAGGGGTGGGATCCAAAAGTGATTTACGTTCAATGCCCGCCACTTCTTCAATGGTTCTCTCCAGCTGACTAGGGTTATAACCCTTCTCAGCCAATCTGTCTTTATAACCCTAGTCAGCTGGAGAGAACCATTGAAGAAGTGGCGGGCATTGAACGTAAATCACTTTTGGATCCCACCCCTAAAGGTGGTAAAGCTGGTCCAGTGGTACCCTTTGTCACGTCATATTCTACCCAACATTTCCTTATCAAGAGAATAATCAAAAAGCACTGGCACCTATTAGAGAACGATAGGATTCTTAAATCGGTTCTCCCTTCGAACCCTCAAGTTATATTTAGAGGTGTGCCATCTTTGCGGGATAAAATCGCACCAAATGTGGTTGATCCTCCCAGCAAAAAAGTTTCGTTTTTTCAGAGGGGATTGGTGGGATACCACCAGTGCCGTAGGTGTCAAATATGCACGTTAAATAAAATAACTTCAAAAAAAACTATAAATTTCTTTTCAAATAGTACCTCCAAGGAACATCTGATAGAACCATTTATCACTTGTAGTTCTACAGGTGTGGTGTATTTGTTACAGTGCCCATGTGGGCTTCAATACATAGGCCGCACTAAAAGACAAATGCAGGTCCGATTGGGAGAACATGTCACCAACATCCGGTCAGGTTTTTCCCAACATTCTGTGTCTCATCATTACGATACACATCATAATCGTAACCCAGAGGGGACTCTCTTTTTGGGCATCGATAAATTTGATGCCCACTGGAGAGGGGGGTCGCTAGTTAGGGAACTATCCAGGCTTGAAATGGCCTGGATACATAGAGTTCGAACCTATACCCCTTACGGACTGAATGTGGATGTAGATGTGAACGCATTTATAGATAATAGTTAGAGATCTCTATCATCTACTACATACATACTAATGATTTTCATGTATATGGGGTTATATGTTAATGTGAACTAGCTCTGAGATCCGGGACCCACATTCCACATTATATCCCCCATCAAATGATGTTTCATTTATACGTTAATTGCTTATTTAAGTTCATTTCCCTTGATTCGCCCACCATAGTTGTGGCTAGCTTAGACATGGAGGGTCATCCATTTGGGGTATGACATCCATTTCTGGGAGCCCAATTAGGCCTGTAAGGATCCTCACATCTGGGGCTTTGGGTGATCATATTGACTTAATATGGTTTTTTATTTAAGGGTTCCTTTCCTGTCTCGCTGGCTGCCATCAGCGAACAGAGGTTCCTCCCTTGTATGGCGAGTTAAATGTGACTGTCATTAGTCCATAATTTTCTTGCATTAATTTTTAGAGAAAAACATTTTTTATATTGAGTTTCTATAATCAATTGTATTAATTCTTTGTAGAAATTTTTTTATATTAATTTTTCATATTAATTTTTACCCCTTTTTTTAATATAATTATTAATAATGAATTGTTATAATCATGTTTTAAAATAACATGCATTTTTTCCAGTGGAGAACGTATGTGCACGTGTCACTAACTGTGCCCTTAATGATGAGGATGTCAGATCCTATCCATGCATTCTGGGGTTAATTTTTAACCTTGCGTGTGTCTTATCTTCCTCAATGACGATGATTCAGTGCATAGATTAACAGCTTACTGTACCATTCTCATTCTTAATTTAGGCCAAGTAAAAAGCCCCATCTAATGTTTTGTATACATAATCTCTTGCGATCCGGTCATATCTATTGCTAATATGACTTCCTCGCCATTAAGTTACAACTAGTAAGGGCAAATGTCCCATCTCCAATATGGCGGAAGAGGATCGTGGATTCCCGGATGTCAGAACTGGGCGGTCTGATTGGCCAAGCAAATGTACAATTAGCGGCGAGTCAGCGCGCCGCTCGTGCCCTTTGAAGACGTCATCTGTGACGAAACGGCGTAGGGAAAGCGGCGTGCTGACGTCACCGCTATCGACTATCCGGAAGGACGAGCGAATGTTGAAGCCGGCCGGCTACTTATTTTAAACGCTATTTTTGTACACCTACCATGTGAGTGTAAATTTCTTTTACTATTAAAACTTCCTTATTTATCTACGGTACTACACTATTTTGGCCTTCTTTTCATTTTTACCTACACTCCGGGATCTGGCATGCACCAATGTACGGTCACCTACATATGGAGTCCAAGTAGATGAAAAGTGGAAGCAAGCAGACCATAGAAGTATAGAGCCAAATGCGATTGTGATCTTAGCAATAAGATCATTGGGAGTCGGTAAGCAGGCAATTGTATTAGAGGTGGAGGTGCCCTTTGTCTGATCTTACTCTAAGAACTTTTTTCAAACACACTTCGGGTGCAAGTTTGACACACATGGACTTTATTATTTAATATTTATAATCAAATGTGATATTTTTTGAATTTGTCATGTCATTCAAGTCTCACCTTTGTTCACAATAACAAGCACGGTCACATTTTAATTTTTGTTTCACTTGTTAGTGCAGCGCAGCATATTTTTTGATTTTATAGGTAATTTATGTGTATCGCACATTGTTTATGCAGCAGCAGCAACCAATCACTGTATTGTTTTGTTTATCATTACTTTTCATAGACCTGCGCAGTAATTTTTTCCACAGTTATGCTTTGAAATCTGTCGGGTGAACAAATCTGTCCGCTAGCCCATACACACGATCGGAGATGTCTGCTGAAACGGTCCATCGGACTGTCCGCTAGCCCATACACACGAGCGGAGATGTCTGCTGAAACGGTCCATCGGACCGTTTTCAGCGGACATATCCGCTCGTGTGTACGAGGCCTTAGATAGAGAGGCCAGGAATACAACATTTCAGAACTGAATGAACAGAAATGGAAATGCATCAGAAATACAGCTCCCAATTTGCATTTCAGTACTACATGTATACAGTCATATCTGTGTCACCAATATACTGAGAGTTTGGGACACAGCCAGAAGACATCAAGTACATCCACTGTTTTTTTTATGACAGCAGCATGCTCCCTTATCCATCTGGCTTCTGAGACCACACAGATGGGAAAAAAAGATGGCAGCATTCCAGGTTTACCATGCTCTCCACTGTGAAGTGTACCCAAAAGTGAGTCATGGCACTTCAGGTCAATGACGGAAACACTTTCGATCCACATCCACCTTTTTTAGTGTAAGTTAGGCATGTTACATAATAATGAATGCAATGTTTTTGAACCTGTCAAGGGCCCCTTCATCAGACCTAGTGACATGACACTTATCTAATGAGGGGACCTTTTCCAGGTTCCAGAATGTTGCACTCCTTATGTAACATACATGCCTAACCTGTACTAATAATTGTGTTTTTTAGGCTTCCAATTTGGTGAACTGCAGGAGAAAGTCATGCTTTATGCATATGATACTATGTTGCTATTGGGATATACTGGGTGTTCACTAGAGGTGGCAATGAGTACCATCACTAAATTTGGGGGCTTTTCAGGTCTGCTCATAAAATGGGACAAATCTGCACTGATGCCCTAGAGCAGGGGTCTCCAAACATTCTAAACAAAGGGCCGGTTTATTGTCCTTCAGACTCTTGGAGGGCAGGACTTTGACCAGCGGGGGTGGAAACTTTCCTGGCATCAGTGGGACTAAACATCTGGTATTAGAGGGAGGAATAGTGCCCCATCGTTGGTATCATAGGGAGGAATAGTGTCCTATTAGTGGTGTTAGTGGGAGAAATGGTGCTTCACTGTCGGTGTCAGATGGCAGAATAGTGTCTTGTATCAGTGGGAGAGATAGTGCCCCAAGGGCCCGGATATAGGCAAGCAAAGGGCCGCATCCGGCTCTCGGGCGGCAGTTTGGAGACCACTGCCCTAGAGGATATCCCCCTGGGAGTCATTACTCCTACCTGCTTAGTGCCTTTCACATTGACTTTTAAATACTTAGGCATCCAGATCACCCTGCCACTGGAAGACTTTTTTCGCTTAAACATTGGGCCATTGCTAGGCTGCTTCAAGGACAAAATTCAAATATGGAGCAAACTCTGGCTATCCTTGGCGGGAAAAGTAAATTTTGTGAAAATTATCTTTATGCCACAACTATTATATAGTGATACCGTTAAAGCGGAGCTCCACCCTGATATATATATATTTTTTAAAACCCTGAAAAAAAAAAAATGAAATGGGAAAAAATAAATAAAAATACTCATCCTAAATAGGCTGTTGCTATGCGGAAGTCCCGAATCTGCCCTCATGATCCGCGGTGCTGTTTTCTTCTTCCTCCTCTTCTCAGTGTCTTCTTGTGAATGGGCCGCACTGCATTCTGGGAACTGTGTGTATCCCAGAAAGCAGCCGGACCATTCACAAAGCGCCGCGTCGCTCGCACATGCGCAGTAGGAAACGGGCAGTGAAGCCGCACGGCTTCACTGCCTGTTTCCCTGACTGTGGATGGCGGTGCCGGGATCGAGGATCGGCATCGGCGGGGGCCGTCAGCGCGGGCGCCTAGGACAGGTAAGTGTCCTTATTCAAAGTCAGCAGCTACACTGTTAGTAGCTGCCGACTTTGAAAAAAAAAAAATGCGGGTGGAGCTCCGCTTTAAGTATCTTCCATGAGGTAACCTTATCTTTAGATGCTTGCTATAGCATAATAAAACACGTTGAGTAAGACTGGAACACCTTCAAAGACCTAAGGATGCTGGAGGGTTGGCTATGCTATGGAATATGGCACAACTACAAACCTACCAAGACATGGCCGTCCACCTAAACTGACAAACAACAGACTTGGGGGGGCACACCCTAAAAATGCATTTAAATTTAAGATGGCGCTGCTATAAAATGCAAAACAGAACAAAATAGATTATAGCGCACACATACAAAAATTACATTTAAATCCTGCAAAGCTATTAAAAAACACCTGAACATATTCAAAAATATGAGGATTTGGTCACACTATATGGTCATATAGTGCTAAGCCCACTTACTGTACCCCATTATCAGTGGGTCCTACTCTAGTAATAGAATGAAAGATCCTGCGTCTCAACCATGGGAGAAAAACTCCTCTTTATGGGAGAACTGAAAGGACTCCTCCTATAACGCTGGTGGACACTAATAAGAGGTAATGCAGGGGGTATGGGGTGCTCTGGTCCAAGGAACCTGGTCAGGGTCTTACAATATACAAAGAACAAACTGGGGGGGCAAACCCTAAAAAAGAGCTTACATTCAAGATGGTTCTGCTAAAAGACCGCAAACAGAACAAAATAGATTACAGCGCACACATACAAAAATTACATTTAAATCCTGCAAAGCTATTAAAAAACACCTGAACATATTAAAAAACATGAGGATTTGGTCACACTATATGGTCAGGTCATATAGTGCTAAGCCCACTTACTGTACCCCATTATCAGTGGGTCCTACACTAGTAATAGAATGAAAGATCCTGCGTCTCAACTATAGGAGACAAACTCCTATTTATATTTATATTCCTATTTTAAGTTGGATTGTCTTTACCTACTTAAAATGTGTTCTCAGCCCTTTTTATCGTTACATGTACTGTATCTACAAATGCTTTTTTTCTACGTGTGCCTACCGATATGTCTTGGCATAGTCTTGTCTGTATTACTTATTGTTATGAATTTTATTTCCTTAAAAAAATTCTTTCCTGGTGCCTCCATGGCAGCATACCTGTGACAAGCTCCGCCTTGGCTCCTCCCTCAGGACTAGTGAATATTATAAAAGAGTTGGCTAGCACTGCCCCCACATTCTCCTTTTTTTCCTTATACCTCAAGGCAGTGAATGCTGGTCGAACGTCCTACCTTCTGCAGTCGGCAGCGTCCATCCGGGTTCAAGCCTCTCCCGGATGCGGTCCCTTCTCTTGGGCAGCTAAACGCGCTAATAAGGTTGGGAGTCCCTTCTGTAGGGTCTTTTGGGACAGGCAGTTTGTCTCTTAAGCTAAGAGCTCTATCTGCAGTACATCTTAGAGGCGTCTGGCTCCCACGGTAACAGAAGCAGCAGCTAGTACTTTTTTCCCTTCTTTTCCCTCTCTTCCTTCCCTGTTCTTTTCTCTCTCTCTCTTCCTCTTTTCACTCTTCTCTCCCCTTTCTTGGGTGTTTTCTCAAACTTTCTTGCTTCTCATGTGCGCCCCTTCATTTCCCCCTCGTCCGCCCCCGCCCCCCCCCCTCCGCGTTCATTTGTGTCTTTTCCCCGTATTCCACCGTCCCCCTGTCCTCCTCTCCCCCTTAGGGATCGCACGCGCCCACCCCCACTCATTAAGTGCACTAGCGGCGTTCTTCGCCGCGCTCTGCACTGACGCCGACGGTTGGGACTTCCGGGTCCTAGAGCCGCCGGTTCGCGCATGCGCGGTGCGCACGAAAGCCGCGGCGGCCATCTTGGAGAAGGGAAAATGGCGAATTTTTGCCATTTTTCCCAATATTCATGGCGGAGGCGTCCCCTTTCACCTGGTCCTCCCCTTTATCTCCCTGACTGCCCCAGTAGAATACCTGAGGCTGTCCCGGGAGATTCAGTTATAGAGAGCTCCAGGGCAGAAAATTCCCCCCCCTCTTTCTCAGGTAAAAAAAAAAACAACCAAAAAAAATAAAAAAAAAAGAGTGGGGACTGACGTATATGTTTTTTTTTGTTTTAGGCGGAAAGGTAGGGTGGTTTAAAAAAAAAAAAAAAAAAAATAGCGAAACAGTGTACATGGTTCTTTGTTCAGATTAGCCGTGTTCAAACATGTCCCTTAACCCTTTCCTGCTCTTTTCTTAGCTGCTTCCTCTGCTAGTCCGCCTAATATGAGCCATTCGCCGCCCATACAAGATCCTACTCTACATTTAAGGTAAGGACCTACGTCCAGGTAAGTTTACGCATGTTTTAAAAAAAAAAAAAAAAAAAAGAGTGCACTGAGGCTCGTACTTTTATGTGTTACAGCCCTGTACGCCAGAAGATGTCTAAGAAGACCTCAAGGCGACATGAAGACTCTGACTCAAGCCCCAGCAGAGATAGGTCTTCCAGGCGAGGGGACCAGAGGAGTGGCAGGAAGTCATCAGCCAAAAAACGCCATCTCTCACGCTCCCCGAGACCCAGATCTCCAAAGTGTCAGGCCTGTGGAGCCACCCCTCTCCCACATAAACGGATCTGTCAAGCTTGCCTGAGGGACTATGCGGCGGACAGGGAATCCGAGGGCCTGCAAGTGGCGGACCTGCTTAAGAAGGCAATAAAAGATTCCTTTGCAGAATTGGTGGCCACAATGCCAACACAGCAACCGGTAGCTCCTCCTCAGGGGCATCCGGCTGAGGAGGCCATTCCCGGCCCTTCCACAGGTGGAATACCTCATATGACACCTGCTTCATCCTCTAAGCATCAGGAGGAGAATAACGCTTCAGGGGACTCCTCTGATGACTTGGATGCCTCTGGCTTTGTCTTCGCCATGGTCCAGCCCTATGTACAGGCAGTAAAACAGGCGATTGGCTGGGAGGAGGCTGAGACAGAGGTCAAGAAGTCTAAGGCGTACTTCCCCTTTCTTAAGCGCCAAATTTCCGTTTTCCCTCTCATGGACGAGATTAAAGGCGTGATTGAGGAGGAGTGGAAAAAGACTGAAAAAGGTTTTCCCTTAATCGCATGGCAAAGCTATACCCTCTTTCGGAAGCCGACTCGGCAATGCTTGAAGCCCCTCCAGTGGTGGACGCAGCGGTGGTAAGATTAGCAAAAAACGTTACGCTGCCCATGGAGGACTCGACTTCATTTAAAGATCCTCTCGACAGAAGAATGGATATGGACCTCAAGAAAGCTTACCAGATGGCGGGCAATGCTTGTAAGCCTGCGATAGCCCTGACATCAGTGTCCAACGCGCTACGGGCTTGGACGGATAATATAGAGTCGGCGATCCAACAGGATATCCCTAAGGAGGACATTATAAAGGCCTTAGACAAGCTTAAAATCTCAGCAGACTTTATTGGGGAAGCTGCTATTGATTCAATCCGATGCTCCGCAAGAGCAATGCTCCACACAGTAATGGCCAAACGGGCCTTGTGGCTGAAACCATGGTCAGCAGATATTGCATCGAAACAAAATTGGTGCAAAATACCATTTGATGGAAAAGCCCTATTTGGGGAGAAATTAAATGAAGCCATCTCTCGCGTCACTGGTGGAAAGTCGGGCCTGTTGCCCCAGGACAGGCGACCCAGGCGCTCCAAGGCATTCGCACCAAGATTCCAGTATTCTAAAGGCAAGGACTACAGACAGTCCAGGCAGGGAAAAGGCTTCAGACAGAATTGGAAAGGCACGCAGTCCACCTTCCTCAAGAACCGTAGACAGGGAACCATGCCTACTCCACAAGATCCCACTAAGTCCTTTTGACGCCAAACCGTTCCAAGCGATTCCTGTGGGGGCCAGACTCCAACGTTTCTCGAAAATATGGGAGGAAAAGTGCAGGGATCCTTGGGTAGTTTCCACGGTCAAGTATGGGCACTTTTGGACATTTCTAGACAAACCCCCCAAAGAGTTATTTTCTCCAACGAGGGTGTCAAGGTCCCCTCAAAAAGCGGAAGCACTTCAGCAGTTCCTTCTCTCCTTGCAGGAAGAGCAGGCAGTAATTCCAGTACCTCCTTCAGAAAGATTTACAGGTTTTTATTCCACCCTGTTTTTAGTCCCCAAAAGAAACGGAGGTTGGAGACCCGTCATAGACCTAAAGAGGCTAAATCGCTACATTCTTCTAGAGCGATTCAAGATGGAATCACTTCAAACCATCGTCCGTGTAATCCATCCGGGGGATTGGATGATATCAATAGATTTACTGGATGCTTACCTGCATATACCCATACTCCCTTCCTTTCAGAAGTATCTGAGGTTTGCAGTAGGCCAGGTACACCTACAATTCCGGAGTCTCCCGTTTGGCCTATGCACCTCTCCAAGAGTCTTCACAAAGACCTTAATTGCCATCGTAGCCCCTCTAAGGGAGCAAGGGCTTCGAGTTTACCATTATTTGGACGATCTTCTTCTCCTGGCGACGGATCCAGCCCAATTAGTGGAACACAGGGAAATTCTTCTGACAACACTAACAGAGTTTGGATGGAAGATAAACCGGGAGAAGAGTCACCTTTCCCCAACCCAGGAAATGGTTTATCTGGGGGCTCTGTTCAACACAGAGAGTGGAACAGTGTCCCTCCCACCTCAGAAGGTGGCATCTATTATTCAGCAGATGAAGAATGTGAGTGTGAGATCCCATCTGACCGCCTCAAACTGTCTGAGCCTGATAGGTCGGATGTCGTCATGCATCCCTATGGTCCCTTGGGCCCATTGGCATCTGAGATATTTTCAACTGGAATTCCTAAGGCAGTGGAACAAACGATATCTTTCTCAGCCCGTACTCCTGACGACCCTGATGCTCAGAAGTCTTCATTGGTGGATGAAGAAACACACGCTGATGAAGTCACGCCCGTTAGGGCATGTCAACTGGATCATAGTTACCACCGATGCCAGTTTGGCAGGCTGGGGAGCACACTGCAACCAGATCTCAGTGCAGGGGAGATGGTCCTTTCAGGCGACTGGCCTGGTATCAAATATTCTGGAAATCCGGGCAGCCTATCGTGCATTGCTAGCCCTGGAATTCGAGGTCACGGGGAGACCAGTTCTTCTACGGATGGACAACAGAGCCGCTGTATCCTATATACACCGGCAGGGAGGCACGCACAGCAGGTCCCTGCTGAGGGAGGTGGAACCCATAATCCTCTGGGCGGAGAGAAATCTGAAAGACCTGAGGGCAGTCTACCTACCCGGACGTCTGAACTCAAGAGCCGACCTCCTGTCTCGCAGGTTCATAGATGCCAACGAATGGTCTCTGCACCCAAGAATCTTCAACTGGATAGTGAACCAGTGGGGGCCCCCCGAGCTGGACCTATTTGCGACAGCAGGCAATGCCAAGCTACCAAGATTCATCTCGAGGCTCCCACATCCCCAATCGGAAGCAGTGGACGCTCTCTTAGCCCCCTGGGCATGCAATCTGGCCTATGCTTTCCCTCCACGGCCTCTCATTCCGAAGCTCCTGGCGAGGATAATGGCGGAGTCCACAACAGTAATAGCGGTCCTACCATACTGGCCGAGATGTCCTTGGTTTCCTACGGCAATGTACCTGAGTACTCGGCCTCCGGTCAAGGTCCCGTTGATACCCTTCCTCCTGTCTCAGGGGCATCACACCCATCCAGATCCAGGCAGGCTGAACCTTCACATCTGGCAGCTGAAAGGCAAAGGTTTGAATCCCTAGGATGTTCCAACGAGGTTATCGCAACCCTCCTCAGGGCCAGAAAGCCTTCAACAAACAGTATATACGACAGGGTGTGGAACAGGTTCAGGGCCTTCATGATGGGCAGAAGCAGTAATCCGGATTCCCCATCATCCTCTCAAATTCTTGAGTTTTTGCAGGCAGGCCTGAACATGGGCCTTGCTCTAAGTACGTTAAAAGTACAGATAGCAGCAATTTCAACAGCAACCAGTAAAAGGTGGGCAGAGGATCCGTTAATAATCCAATTTCTCAAAGCCGTCAGAAAAATCCGACCACCAACTAAGCAGTCCTTTCCCACCTGGGACCTTGCTATCATCCTGGAGTCGTTAGCCAGCCCACCGTTCTCCCCCTTGGACTCGGCATCACTGTGGAATCTAACCTTGAAGCTTACCTTCCTGATAGCCATAACCTCCGGCAGACGGGTTTCGGAGCTCCAAGCTCTTGGGGCAGATGATAATCATATCATATTCTACCCTGACAGAGTAGAACTCAGAACAGTACGGGGATTTATCCCCAAGGTCGCATCATCCTTGACCATGTCGGAACCCTGGGCACTCCCAACGTTTCTGGAACAGGACTCCGGCTCTCTTCACGAACTGGACATTGCCTCCACTCTGAGATGTTATCTTCAGGCCACAGCATCCTTCAGAGGCTCTACTAGGTTGCTCATAATCCCCTGGGGAAAGAACAAAGGCAAGGAGGCATCATCAAGGACGATTGCCTCATGGATCGTGAAGCTTATCCACAAGGTGTACAGGGCTAGGGGTCTGGACCCCCCTTTGATGGTCAAGGCGCACTCCACGAGGGCGGTATCTGCCTCTTGGGCGGCAAGGGCAAATGTTTCAATCGAGACCATTTGTAGGGCAGCGACCTGGTCGTCCCAACATACATTTATGAAGCACTACCGGGTAGACCCAGGAGCTCTCTCATTGGTAGAGTTCGGCAGACGGACAATCAAGTCAGCGGTTGCCTCCTCTAATAGTCAATAGTAATAATTCCTTTGAAATAAACCTTTAAGCATCATCCCACCCGTCTCAGCTAGTTATTTGTCACAGGTATGCTGCCATGGAGGCACCAGGAAAACGGAAAATTGTATCATACTTACCAGTAATTTTCCTTTCCTGGTGCCTATCCATGGCAGCATACAATCCCACCCTCGGTATTCTATATTACGGAGAATGTGGGGGCAGTGCTAGCCAACTCTTTTATAATATTCACTAGTCCTGAGGGAGGAGCCAAGGCGGAGCTTGTCACAGGTATGCTGCCATGGATAGGCACCAGGAAAGGAAAATTACTGGTAAGTATGATACAATTTTCTGTTTTCTGATTAAAATAAATAAATAATAGTGGTTTTACTTCACAAGACTGCTTTATTATGTTGTGGACATGAGACGTGAGAGTTTTACAGGAGATAAATGGAAGGACATGACTATTTGTCCTTCACTTTCTATCTGGACTCAGCAGTGGTGTAGGGGGTGTTCTAAGCTAGTGTCAGGGGGCCATCTTACATCCCTTACATCCCTAGGGGGGGGTCATCTTACATCCCTGGATCTCCAGTGTGAGTTCAATGGCATTCTTCATATGGGATTTCCTTTCCAGCAGGGAGGACTTCCATCATGAATATAATGAGAGTTTGCAAAAAAACAAAAAGACATGAAGTACATCCACTCCTAGTCTATGACAGGAGCTTGTCTCCTAGGACTTGTCTCCTTGGCTTCTAGGACTATACGGATGGGAGGGTGGATGGGATGTTCCAGGTTCACCATGCGCTCCACTGTGGAGCATATCCAGAAGTGTGTCATAGCACTTCAGGCCTAAATTTGCATGACTTTCAGTCCATGTCTGGACTTTATTAATATAAGTGTAGCGCCGATGTACTTCCAAGTACCGGTGCTACCGTGTTTCCCCGAAAATAAGACACCGTCTTATATTTTTTTTTCCTCAAGAAATCACACTATGGCTTATTTTCGGGGGGTGTCTTATTTTTATTACAGAAAATAAAGGTTGCCTACCTGAACCACACTTGCGCTTCTTAGCATTTCCTCTGTCCACCTGTAGACTGAGATTATCGTATTCTGCACGCCATTTTTGGACCATTCGGATATCCAACTTCTTCTCTTTGCACTCATCTTGTCTGGCTGTACAGAAAGATAGGCCAGCAAAGCTGATGTGGAGCAAAGTGGAGCTGGGGTGATATCTTTGGGCTCAGTAGCAGCTTTTCCCCCTATCCCCTGGTGTTTGTGTGGGGTGAGAGAGGGGTTTGCTGGTCGGTGCTGGGAGAAGCTTTACAGCTTTACACAGCGTTCTTCTCCTCACTTCAGTTCCAGTACAGTACTGTACGCCTATCACGTGTTGTTTCCAGCTCCGCGCCGCGCCGTTACGCATACGACACTACGTCTTATTATCGGAGATTCGCCACGTCTTATTTTCGGAGATTCGACACTACATCGCTACGTCTTATTTTTGGAGGGGTGTCTTATATTTCGATCTTGTGCCGAAATCCCGCTACGGCTTATTTTCAGAGTACGTCTTATTTTCGGGGAAACACGGTATTAAAATTTAAGGGATAATCAGAGTGTAAGTGACTCTGATTCCAATTGCAATCATTTAATTAGGGTCTCTGTTTCAGCTTGGCTGTGCTGTGGGCTCATTCTGTTGCGCTGGAGTGTTTTCCCACCCCAGTGCAGTAGGTGGCATCAGTGAAGTTGAGGTTTGGGTGTTCTCCCACAGCGACCAATCAGGGGGCTTGGGCCTCGCTGGGCATGCTGGGAGAGGGTACTTATGGAACAGATGCCATGTTGGGTGAGTCTTTTTCTTCGAGTGTGGCACCCACCTTTAGGGTGGCCACATCATCGCGTCCCTAGCGTTATGGCCTACCTGTGTGCCACGCGGTGTTCCTGGTTTCTGGGCCATGTTGGCCCGGAACATTCAAGCAGGATGGGGACTCAGTAGTCGACTGGGTTTCCACTTTTGAAGATCCCAAGCAAGTGTGGCTGTTCGGTGGGGAGTCCATCTGGGGAAAGCCAATGAGAGGCTGGCGATCCAAAAGGATTCCGACGAACCACCGGGGATCAAGGTAACCGGACACTGAAGGATTGACTCCTCTTTCAGTCGGTACCTGGGCGATGTTAAGAAGAAGATCCAGGCGTAACTTTACTTAGGAGGGCTACCTCCATATCTGCAATCAGAGAAGGCCTGTGGCAGAGGCGTTTCCCTGACGTTCATTCTGGAGGGTCTGTGGCAGAGACATCTCCCTAGGTTCCGAGTGTTACTCTGGCTGCCAGGTCGGTGAGAGAGGCCTGTCCAGGTACGCTATACCGACTCCGGCTAGAGTGGCAAAGAAAACTAAATGTTGTCGGAAGCAGGACTGTTTCCCTATTATACGCCTGAATCTGCTATTTCTCCTTTTACTCCAACTCTTCTATCACCACAAGTTTTATTGTTTTTTACTCGGCTGGGTAATAAAGAGCACATATAAAAGACATTTCTGTGCGGACATTCCTTTACTACTGCTGTATGCATCGTTCACCCCTAGACATTCTACAAGAGCCATGAGGTAATGTGCCATCCCATTCTATTACCAGCAGCCCCTTCAGGGGTACCGCTACATAAGTTAGGCATGTCTTAGGAGGTATGCAATGTTTTTTTTCTAACCTGCCAAGAGTCCCTTCATCAGGTCGAGTGATATGACACTGCCTAATTAAGGGACCTCTTGCAGGTGCCAAAACATTGTATTCCTTATGTGACATGGCTAACTTACACTAATAATGGTGGTTTTACTTCACAAGACCATGTCATTCTGTTGCAGATGTGTAATGTGAGACTTTGGTGCAAGATAAACAGAGAGGGGTAACTATTTGGCCTTCTCTTTTTACCTGGACACAGCAGTGGTGTAGGTGGCATGCCACCTTTGTCAGTGGCCATCTTACATTCCTGGATTTCTGGTGTAAGATCAATTTGGGTTGCATGCTTCACTTAGGATTTCCTTTCCAAAGGGGAGAATTTGCATCATATATGGCCCAGTGGGCACTTTATTCACCTTTTTCCCCACCTTACAGTATATCGGTGTATTGTTCGGGCCCAAGAAGAGAAACCTTTTTAGGCAGGTGTGAAGAAAAGCTGTAAAGCAGGCATGTCCAAAGTCCGGCCCGCGGGCCAAATGCGGCCCCCCTGTTGATTTAATATGGCCCCCCTGGGGATTTGGATATATATTGTTTGTGGCCCCCAGGGCCACAAAAGATATATACCGTATTCATAGGCACTGCCTTGGAGGGGACAGGGAAGGGGCAGGACGAGCGCCGTCAGATTACATGAAGAGAATCTCCTGTTTACTCAGCAGCGTCTGTATTGGAAGTCTCGTGTCCTGTGATGCCATTGGACGACTGTTCTGTCTATCATAGGAGGCGGGACTTTGTATTAAAGAGGCCACAGAGTAAACAAGAGATTCTCCTGTTTGTAATCTGTCGGCACTCGTCCCGACCCCCTCCCTCTGCCCTCCGAGGCTGCACTGATGGCACATGTGAGGCTGCACTGATGGCACATGTGAGGCTGCACTCATGGCAATGGTGGGCCCGTGCGTGTTATACGCCGATAAATACGGTATATCCAAATAACACCCCCAAGCTCATCTCTTCACCACACACAGTCACAAAGGCAAGAGAATTCTTGTTGGGCGGTGTATTAGTGCTCAGACGAACACGCTTAGACCGATTTATTTTAATGGTTCAAATGGTTCAAAGAATGTCAGGCAAAATAGTCGGCCCTCACGCATGTTCACTTCATCAAATCTGGCCCTTTTTGAAAAAAGTTTGGACACCCCTGCTGTAAAGTAAGAATGCTTTTTAAAATATAATTTTTAATTGTTAATTTGTTATCAATTTACAATATGCAAAGTAATCGAAAAAAATAAAAATCTAAATCAAATCAATATTTGGTGTGACTACCCTTGGGCTTTTAAATCAGCATCAATTCGCATACTTTGTACACTTGCACAAGTCAGAGATTTTGTAGGATTAGAGTCAGGTGTATGATTAAAGTGATTCTAAACAATGGATTTTTTTTTTTTTTTTACCTTCCTGCATTCCATGCAGCTCCCTCTCCAGCCCCCCCAATAAATACCTGACACCAATCTTGATCGTGCAATATGCACGAGAGCAGCAATTCTCCCGACTCTCTCCCTCCTCATTGACTCAGACACAGCAGCAGGATGGTATTGACTACTGCTGCTGTCAATCACAGCCACTGAGGAGGGAGCTGGGGGCAGGGCTGAGCCTCGCTTTGTGTGTCTTATGGACACACAAAGTCAGGACCAGAAGCAAGCACCTTGCTATGGGGACACTTAGCAGGGGGAGGGGGAGCTAGGAGTGCCTGAAAGGAATCCAAGAAGAGGAGGATTAGGGGCTACATTTCTGTAAATGGAGTTGAGAATTTGGTCAGGGTCCATGGTGTCCTCAATGCTGAGAAATATAGGCAGATACGTATACATTATGCCATACCATTAGGGAGGCATGTAATTGGCCCAATTTATTCTGCAGCAGGACAATGACCCCCAACATACAGCCAATGTCATTAAGAACTATCTTCAGTGTACAGAAAAACAAGAAGTTCTGAAAGTGATTGTTTGGACCTTACATGAAGAGACAGAAGGATTTGAGGCAGCCTACATCCACAGAATGTCTGTCGTTACTTCTCAAACATTTTTGGAACAACCTGCCTGCCGAGTTCCTTCAAAAACTGTGGGGAAGTGTACCTAAAATTGAGTTCGATTTTTTTTTTACTCATTTTGAATTTTGTAAATTGATAAAAAATAAACTATTAAAACTTCTGTTTCTGAATGTGTTTTAAACTTACAGCATTTTTTCACACCTGCCTCAAACTTTTGCACAGTAGTGTATAACATGTTCTGTTTCTATCATAAGATTGTAAGCTGCACACACATCCTTAAAAAGGACTTTGTTCCATGAAACGCATTGGCTGGTCAGCCACATGTGCAACATTTATATGTAACATGGGCCTCACACATTTATGTGAATAAAATGTTGTTTTTTATGTTGGTATTGCATCTGTTGATTCAGTATGGTGGCCAGTGCACATTGGAACCAACTTTCCCTATTTTTAGATTTGACAGGTATATTGTAATAAAGATAAAATAAAATGTAATCACAGTATATGACTTATTCTCACACTAGTGTTAATTTTGTCAACATTTTTTTTTTGTCAGCGCCATTTTTACAGTGACGAAAACAAAACGAAAAGTACAGCACATTTTCGTCCACTGACAAAAATGTTGACGAAAATCAAATCCGTTTTCATTAACGAATGAAAACGTGACGAAAATGTCAAGGAGGGACGTTTACCCTTGTGAACTAACTACTGGTTTAACAGAGCTCCACCCAGTGGCGTATCTAGGGTATGGCAGCCATGGCAAGTGCCACGGGCTCCATGGGGAGGGGGGCAGCAAAAAGCCACCCCCTGCATGAGAAAAAACACCTGTCCTCCCACAGCCGCCTTCCAAACTAATGTAGCTCCCAGCGCCGCGCCCACCCTGCTGAAGCGCGGCGTCGGCACATCAATTGCTAATATTTCCGATTCTGCCTGGGGAGGGGAGTGACAGGTGCACCTAAGATGGGCCGATGACTGGCCAGACCGGATCCACATAGGGTAGTGGCTGCGTTTGATGGGCACAGTGACTTCAAATGATGTTTTTGTTTTTCTTTCAGTTTGTTTGCTCCCCCTCAAA
Organism: Rana kukunoris; assembly: GCA_029574335.1. Lineage (NCBI taxonomy): Eukaryota > Metazoa > Chordata > Amphibia > Anura > Ranidae > Rana > Rana kukunoris. The sequence goes on from CM056049.1 coordinate 221,934,767, forward strand.
AAAAATTCAGCTCCAGCCGCCAGTGGTCCCCGGTGTCCCTCTCTGTCCCCGCCGTGTCCCTGGTTATCTGAAAGATGGGTTTCAAGTGTTTTGACAAGGGCGCAGTTTCAGTGCTTGCCATAGGCGCCATTTTCAGTAGATACGCCTCTGGCTCCACCAGCAAGCAAGCAACTGTATGCACTGTGACTGTCAGAGACTAGAGCAGCACTGTGCATTACAGACAGCCAGTCCCCCCGAGTCCGGAAGAGACTGTCCCACTCCCGAGTACCCAACTCTGACCACTGGCAGTGGCATCCAGGGCACTGTGCATTACAGGCCATCCCTCAGACCACCATCCAACACTGTGCAGCATTACAGGCCTCCTCTGATCACTGGCAGTGGTATCCAGGGCACTGTTACATCCCTCAGACCGCTGTCCAGAGCACTATGCAGCATTACAGGCCTCCTCAGACCACCGTCCAGAGCACTATGCAGCATTACCGGCCTCATTAGACCACCGTCCAGAGCACTATGCAGCCTTACAGGTCTCTTCAGACCACCGTCTAGAACAATGCAGAAATACAGGCCTCCTCAGACCACCGTCCAGAGCACTATGCAGCATTACAACTCATCCTGAAATTCATAGAAAGGTGAGCACAGTATAAGTACACTTAACTCCACTTTTGTTGAGAAGAGTTTTATCTATGTACATTGCAGGTATTTTTTTTAACAACCTTTCTCGCAGTCATATAGCATACCTTTTGTTATTCTGAAGTAATAGCTGTTTGTTTGTTTGTCATCTTGTGCACTTAGTCACTGAATCTTAATGGGAGTGATTTCATAATATCTCTCAGTTGCAGCTTTCCCAGAATTAAAGTGTAGCGCCCCCTTACTTTCAGTATGGGCACTACGCTAAAGTTAGCTAGAATGGGAGAGCTACGTTGCTCCCATTCGTGATTTATTTAAATTATGACCCCTGTCGGTCCACAAAGGTCTCCTGGACCAATCTGCATTCTAGGGATGTGGTATCATCTCCGGCCAGCAGTTGGCACCAGCGGGGTTTCTGGCAGAGCAAGTCTTCCCCAGCAGCCAATTAGAGGAGTTCTTCCCTTGCAGGGCATGCTGAGGCGGGGTATATCTGTGACAGGTGTCATGTGTTCTAAAATCTTTTCGGGGTCCCGGTGCTGGGTGCGGCATCCACCCTTAGGGTGTGCGCACCTGTGGGCCCTGCCGGTGTGGCCCTCCCGGCCAAGCTTGCAGGCTTCATTGAGCCTCAACCGGAGGCGAAAGAGGACCCCAGTGATCCACTGGGTTCCAGGTTCCATTGAAACGAATCTCAAACTGAGTGCCGCACTAATCGGGGAACTGGTGACCGGGATGCTACAGGTACGCACTACTGTCTCCCGGTGACCCGTGCTGGAGTCCATTGGAAGGATTCGCCCCCTATATTCATCCATTACGGACCGCTGTTACTAAGGGCTGGATTGCCCATTCACATCCAGGCCTGACACTGCAAGTTCATCCCTTCACTCTCATCAACATTTTCTCTCCTAACTGAAGTTGATATTGGCTATGTTTGCCTGGAAATTAAGCCTTGGAAAACTTTATTGAATGTCTGGACCTCCGCTCACTACTTTGTTCATGCATCACACCCCTAGACAATGCTAGAGCTACTTAATGTGCCGGACCCAACAATCAACCAGTGGCTCCTTCGGGGGTAGCGCTACAAAAGTATCTCACTAAAATATATATAGAGGAAGGGAGGGGCACTGTCAATCATTTTTGCACTGCACAGGGCATCTAAAGGCCTAAGGCCAGCCCTGGGTAGGGCCATACATGTAGTATATTATAGAGGGACAACTTAGTGTTAACTGTGTGGGGTGTTAGAGAAAGTAATATCAGAATAACTTGATTTTTCCCCTAATTCAACCCCACAGATACATAAAACCTCCAATGATGGGCCAAGTCAAACCAGTGCACCACCACAGTTAACTATTTGCACTGCTATTTTAAGTGTTTCAAAATACAAAATTTACTTTAAAGGGGTAATTCCCCCAAAAACCTTTTTTTAACATTGACTGAGGCTCGTTATGTCAAGGGGAATCGGGTGGTTTTTTATTAGAAACGAAGCAATACTTACCGTTTTACAGATGCATCGTCTCCGTCGCTTCCGGGTATGATCGTCTGGTCTGGGCGTGCCTATTTGATTGACAGGCTTCCGACGGTCGCATACATCGCGTCACGAGTAGCCGAAAGAAGCCGAGCGACGGTGCGGCTCTATACTGCGCCTGCGCACCGTCGTTCGGCTACTTTCGGAAAATCGTGACGCGATGTATGCGACCTCGGAAGCCTGTCAATCAAATAGGCACGCCTATAGTCGGAGCCCATACCCGGAAGCGTCGGAGACGATGCATCTCTAAAACGGTAAGTACTGCTTCATTTCTAAAAAAAAAAAAACCTGATTCCCCTTGACATAACGAGCCTGAATAAATGTTAAAAAAAAGGTTTTTGGGGGAACTACCCCTTTAAAGGAGTTGTAAAGGAAAATGTATTTTTTGCTGAAATTACTGTTTACAGGGTATAGAGACATAATAGTTAACTGATTCCTTTTAAAAATGATTGAAAATAGATAAAAATCAATCATATAACGTACCTGCAGTTTCAGTTTTGTTTTGCATGCTTTTTCATGCTTCTGTGATGTACAGAGACACAGAGCCAATAGAGGGAAGTGATGGTTTGTAAAATAAAAGTGATTGGTTGTGAGGGGTTTTAGACACACAGTAATCACACCTCCTTGATTAGTGACCACAGAGAGAAAGCTCCCATGACTTTTTTCATCAGGAAACAGACAACCAGGAAGTGTCCAGAACAGAGAAGAATTACAGCAACATCATAGCAAAAACTAACAATGAGGACATGAAAACAGGACTGCAGTAAGGGAAAGGAAAAAAATATTCCTTTAGTGACCCTTAAGGTAAGGTGACCAGATTTTTTAAATGAAATCCGGGGACATATTTTGTTTTTTATTAGTAATGGTGGCAATCAGCAACTCTCTGCCCATCGCCACCGCTGCCCGCCTCACAGCCTGTCAAGTCTTACTTTCTGGGCCCCGGCTACTACCGGGTGGGGAGCAGAGGAAGATCGCTCCGCCAGGGAAGGCAAGGACTTAAACCAAGGCAGAAGAACATGCGAGCGGAGCTAAATGGGCATGCACCCGAAACTGAAGAAAAATTCCCCCTGCTCCGTCCAGCATATGATTATCAGAAAGGGGCACAGATAATGGGATAATGGGGGTGTAATTCTGATTTTTTTTTTGCACTGACTGTCTTTGAAATTGCCCCAGCCCCTGTTCAAATCCAATCCGGGGACAAAACCGGGGAAAGACTTGGTCCAGGGACAGTGTCCTCAATCCGGGGACTGTCCCTGGAAACCGGGGATGTCTGGTCACCCTACTCTAATGGCCCATACACACGATCCGAATATCGGCCGACGGATCGTACGACTTTTTTCGCTTAATAATCGCGAGTAAAATAAAATAGGTTTTTAAACTCACGAAAATGATCGTACGATAGAAAAAAACGATCGGAAGTGATGTCACGTGTTGAAATGTATTTGTATTGTATTATCGGACGACGGCTGTACTGACTAAACGAAAATCGGACGATCGGACATCGGACGAGAAAAATTTTCGCGCTTGTCCGATCGAATTTAATCGGATGAACGGTCGTGATCGGCTGTCGAAAGTAGTGTACACACGATCCGAAAATCGTACGATCCATCATCGGACGATCGTTTTCGTCCGATAGTCGGATCGTGTGTATGGGCCATAAGGAACTGAGGCCAGGGAGAAGCCATAGCAAAATGGATTGTGTACACTGGATTACTAGTCAGACTGATCTGCTTCTCTATGCTGCCTGTTTGGGGAGATGCTCTGCCTGGGTCTTCTGCAGCATTCTGAAAGAAACCTAAAGACTGGCTGCTTTGATGTGGATGGTGCTTTTTCCACTTCCTGTGATTTTTCAATATTCTCCTCTTCTTACACACCATCTTCAGAGTCAGACAGATCCTCATCTTGTAAGTGGGGCAATGTGGATTTTCTTGCAGCACAAGCATACTCCTCTGCCTTCTTAAGCAGTTCCTGAATATTCTCATCTGCCACATCAACAAGGATCTTCACAGGCCGCAGAATAGACAAAAAAAAACAAGCAGCTGCTACAAGCACTGGCGAGAACATTTCATCGAAGATCGAAGAATGAATGAAGCAAAATGCTGGTTCACATTCTCTTTAATACTCAGTGCAATTGTGGCAAGGTCTTGGCAGATATTGTTCTGTTTAAAGTCCTCGAGGTGGCTAAGAAGAGAGGAGATGAAAGAGGGCAGGGAGATGGTGTCACTATGTTATTTTCCGCAAAAGGCAGCAGTAGGTCATGCAATGATGTGAGCTTTTTCCATTTAACTAGGAAGCAAGCTGTGCGATTTGGCAGACCGACTTTTTTAAGAGTCTTTCGATCATGTTGAATGTACTAGTAGTACTACTTGACGAGCGTGTGGGGCAGTCTTTTAAAATGCTCAAATATCTTCAGTGTTGCAATGGAATGGAAGACTTGAAGATGTTCACTATTGATCTTGCTTTAGCAAAGATTTTTTTTAACACTTGCCTCCATGCACCAGACGAGACCACACACAGTGTCCGGTCCAACATCTTATGGGAATAGTTTTACACAAGCTACAAATAAAGTGTAAAAATAACAAAGATACACTAGTAGAGCAGACAGCCCCAAGATCATCCATTTCATATCCATTTGATGATTGACTGTAGTTTCATCATGTAAAAGAATAATAAAAATGGCTCACTGCAGATCATTAATTTTGGTCTCACAGTCACTTTCTGTCATGGGGGAGTCTTCCTCCCTAGAGCTGGGTGGTTCTTCTGCTGCTGCTGTGTTTTTTTTTAAATGCAGCCACCATATTACACCATATTACTCTTATTGTCTGTTATAACCAACGCTGTATCCTGGCCTAGGCCAACAAGGCCACCCGCTCGAAAACGCGTTGCACGCCAGTGACGTCACTGCCCTCCGACTGTTGGAATTCTTACATCTCCAGCCTTGCTCTGAAGCTCCCCCACCGCCGCCGGCTATCAACACCATACAGCGGTGAAAGATGTCTTCACACAGCACCTGATGACTTCTCCCTATGGATTATGTACAATGCCTATTTGAACTTCACCAAATGTGAGTTGCCTGTACTTACCTGTTCATTAAAATTGTTTTAACCACTTAAGGACCCCCGCACGCACATATACGGCCACAGAATGGCTCGTACAGGCACAAGGGCGTAAATTTACGTCCCCGCCTTCGTGCGGTTCGGGGGTCCCATTGGGATCCCCTCCGCGGCGTGCGGGGGTCCCCCTGCCTCTGGGAGCGATCGCCAACGAGCGGGCGGATGTCCGTGATTTCCGCCCCCCCCGCGATCGCTCCCAGCCAATGGGAGCGCGCTCCCATCGTGTCAGTTCCTCCTCCTGTGTTTACACAGGAAGGAGGAAATGATGTAATCTCTCATCGCAGCGCTGTTTCCCAGCGCTGCTGATGAGAGAAGACATCACAAGTAAGTGTGCACCAACACAACACTGACACACACTCACATAGGCAAATTAACCCCTTGTGATCGCCCCCCCCACCCCCCTGTCACAGTGTCACTGAATGCAGTGATCTAATCACTGCATTTAGTGTCAGTGTGACAGGCAGTGTAAAAAACAGTTAGTGTTAGGTTCAGGATAGCCCCCCCACCCCCCCTAATAAAGTTTTAACCCCCTGATCACCGCCCTAGTTAACCCTTTCACTCCCTATTGCCAGCATCACTAAGCGATCATTTTTCTGATCGCTGTATTAGTGTCGCTGTTCCCGCTAGGTAGCTATTTTTTTTTATTGCGATTTTTTTTTTTACTAAAGACATGTGGCTGAATTAATTTTGGCCTAAATGTTTTACTAAAATTTAGTTTATTTGATTTTTTTTATAACAAAAAGTAAAAAAATTGTGTTTTTTTTCAAAATTGTGGCTCTATTTTAGTTTATAGCGCAAAAAATAAAAATCGCAGAGGCGATCAAATACCACCGAAAGAAAGCTCTATTTGTGGGAAGAAAAGGACGCAAATTTTGTTTGGGAGCCACGTCGCACGACCGCGCAATTGTCTGTTAAAGCGACGCAGTGCCGAATCGCAAAAACACCTTGGGTCATTTACCAGCGTATTGGTCCGGGTCTTAAGTGGTTAAACAGCTACACTTAGAGGCGCCTCTTCCCTTGCTTTTTGTTCACAGTACTGGAACATGGTTTCTGTTTCTTTATGATGGCAGCCCTGAGATCGTATATGTGACCCCTGTAACAACATTTCTCCATTTATCCCTGGACTCTGCCCCATATGTACCCCTTTGAGCTTGGACTCTTTTATGTTGTACACTTCATTGTACATTATTATTTTTACTATCTTTATACTACAAGGAATTTTTGCTGTATTTAGCTAATGCGCATTTTACTTGTGTATTGCACACTGATAGGCTGCACTGATGGGCACTGATAGGTGTAACTGGTAGCCACTGATGAGGTGACACTGGTGGGCACTGATAGGTTGCACTAATATGTGGCACTGATCGGCACTGATAGGCGGCACTGAAGGACACTGATAGCTGGCACTGATAAGCGACTGTAAGACAACTGTTAGTTTTCGTCCGATGCGCACTTTTGCACATGCGCAGGAACACGGGCACTCTGAGATGCCTAGGCGCACCAATGCGCGTGCAACGGACTGCGTGCAGGAGCGTGTCCCTAGCGCCAATTGGCACCAGACGGCCTATTTAAGGAAGTGCCCTGACGCCAGACCCTTGCTGACTGGTTGTCAGCTGTTACCCGATATCCTAAACCCTGTTGTGATACTGCTTGATACCTGTTGCTGAACCTGGCTTGCCTTGACCCTGCTTCTGGACTTTGCATCTGTTCCGATTACTGATTCCTGATCTTGGCTACCCATTTGGCTCTGCTTCTGCCTGCTGCCTTGTACCTCGCTGCCTGCCTGTTACCTGACCCGGCTACCTTTGTGACCCTGCATCTGCTTCCTGTGTCGCTCCTGTAGCGCTCACCCCCGAAGGAGCCTCTGATTAGTTTGGGACCGGCATGTTAGATTACCAGTGATTCTTGTCTAGGGATGATATTAGTGAAGGTGGTTAAAGAGCAAGTGTCCAGGGGCGTGGCTTAGCAATGGCCGAGTGAGGACGTTCTTTCTGTGAGCTCCTGGCTTCCCCCCGGCTTACCCTGTCTTCCAACGAACTAAACACACCACCCTATGCGGCATGCTAAACAGCAAACGACCCCGACCCGGACCATCACCCCGAAGGAACAGACCAATCACTCTGAGGAGCGGCATTAGGAGATTTCTCTGCGATCCCCGGCGCCCATCAGCAGACGCCATTACAGAGGCTCCACGTGTATCTCCACCGGTGCTGTTCACCACTCACGAGCTGGCTCCCCCCCCATACCTGCAATGGATGCTGATCTGTCCCAGGGAATCCCGTCGGCCCTCCGACCACCCGCTCGGAGCTCCCCGCAGCAAACGGGCGACATGCCAGACGACCTCCGCTCCATCCTACAGGCCCTCCCTACTAAGGCCGACATTGAAGACCTCGTCCGCCGGGTAGAAGAAGCCCACGACCGTGACATTCAGGAGGTGAGGGAGGAACTGCAAACCATCACCGCGCGGGTTGACACGGGAGAAGCGTCCATCTCCTCGCTGGAGCAAAGAGTGCTAGCGCTGGAGGGCTCTCAGGCTTTACAGGTAACCACCGCCATAGACCTGCAGCTACATTTGGAAAATTTAGAGGACCGCAGCCGCCGCAATAATTTGCGGCTGCGGGGTCTACCAGAGGCCACAGGCTCGGAGGACTTGGCGGTATCTGTAGTGGCCATCCTCCAGGGGCTGTTAGGGGACCCACCCCTTGCCCTGGAACTTGACCGCGTTCACAGGACACTAGGCCCTAGATCCACAGACCCGGACCGCCCCCACGACGTCCTTTGCAGGCTACACCGCTATACCCACAAGGAGTTAATCCTCCGCAAAGCCTGGGAGCAAGGAGACACCAATTTTGATGGAGCTGCAATAAAGATCCTTCCGGACCTATCCAGAGCCACTTTACAGCGGAGAGCCATGCTGAGACCGGTCCTAGACCTCGCCAGGAGAACAGGCTGCACCTACCGCTGGGGCTATCCGCTGGCGGTCACCTTTCGTAGGATGTCCCTATCATACACCCTTCGCACGCCAGCGGATCTCCCAGGCCTATTTACCTTCTTAGGAACTGAACCAGTGGACGTCCCGAATTGGCTCATCATTCCACCCCGCCAGCCAAACCGACCGTTTGCGGGGCCACAACGAGGAGGCCTCCCCCATCGCCAGCAGAGGTCAACAAGGAGGGCGCGAGCTTCGTCCTCCATTGAAGGGTCACGTGAGTCATAAGTTACCAGGCGCTGCCCTGACATGTTCTTTTTGCACTGCACAGTTTTTTTTTTGCTCTGAACCCTTTCCCCCTCCTTTTCTGTTAATTAACGGTTTTACTGCCTGCTGACACCTTGCCCCCCCGTGTGCGTTCTTGCACCCCTACCCCCTGTTGTGGGCTACACTCACAGAGGAGACCCCACCTGGGCCATCTAGACTATGGGTTGACCGCCCTACTGGTCCCTGCCTAATAAGACTGCTACACAAGAAACTTGTCATTGAGCTCGCAGCTGGACTTACACACACGAAGTTACCGCCGCGCCACTCCTGGAGGTCCCCACCCAGCGGAGGTTTTGTCTGGCGACCCCACCCGGCCGTGACCCGTTATGGTCTTTAGTCCACCGCTAACTCACTTTGGCCCCTGACTCCGGGGCGTTGGTCGGGTGCGGGGGTCAGGTATGGGGGTCTTGGGAGGGGGGTGCGGGGTGATCATGAGACGGGTGGCCCTGATGACTGGACAACGGGACCTGCCCTGTACCTCGTTGGTAAGGAGGTGCTGGGATCAGGGGAATGTTGGGAGGCTGGGAGGGCGGCCACCTACGGGAGAAGGGAGGGGGGTTCGGGCTGTTATGATGCTTCAAGGTTTAACTGTTTACTTTCATCTGTGCATTCTAACAGGTTAAATCAGTCAATTGTAGCGCATATCTAATGTTAATATATTATTTGCATGCATGTTACAGAATTCTTGTTTGAGTTGTGATATTCAGGGTTTTTCCTTTTTGGGAGCCGGGGTGGCCGGGGGCAGCTGGGAGACCTCTCACGGGCTGTCTCTTTCCATTTCCCCCACCTAGGACGACACTCCAATACCAGCTTCTGTTCTGGTGAGTGTCTAGGCACTGTTGTGCCCATTCTTTTAGTGTACCACACCTACGCACTTTTGTAGGTCACTTAACTGCACTAAGTCCCTTCTAGAAGGGGTGGTTGAGCTCTCAGCCACCTCCTTCCCCTCCCCCCCTCCTCCCTCCTCTTTCTCTCCACCTCCCTCTTCTCTCTACTCTCCCTTTTACACCACCCTCTTCCCCCCTCCCCACCCTCACACAGACAGGGCGATGGATTCCATCAAGGTGATATCTTTGAATGCCAGAGGCCTGAACACGCCTGAAAAAAGACGCATGCTTCTCAATGATTTGAAAGGCTCTCATGCCGACGTCGCTTTCATTCAGGAGACTTATTTCAAACATGACAAACTGCCTGTTTTAAAAAATAGACTATTCCCCCTGACTTACCACTCCACCAACCCCACAGCTAAATCCAAGGGTGTTACCATTTTGATTTCCAGCAAAGTACCATGGAAATGCCAAGCAGAATTGATAGACCCAGGAGGACGGTTCGTCTTCCTGAAGGGCCTGGTGGGTACCACATTACTTACTCTTGCGACAATTTACGCCCCGAATGACCAACAAGCCAAATTCATCTCCCATACCTTAGATAAACTATCCGACTTCATGGAAGGCCAGCTGATTCTCGGCGGGGACTTCAACGTCCCCTTGATTCCATCCTCTGACACCTCATCTGGAAGCTCGACGATTCCCCCGACGCAAAGGAAAAGAATAGCCACTGCCCTACACAAAACGTGCCTAATAGATGTTTGGCGTCTGCAGCACCCCACGGAACGGGACTACACGTTTTACTCCGCACCACACAAACTGTACTCCAGAATCGATTTCTTTCTGATTCCACACAACCAGCTTCACGCGGTGGCCGACTCGTCGATTAGCCACATTACCTGGTCAGACCACGCACCCATTTCTCTGACGTACACCTTGGACGGGGGCACCGCAACTAGGCCTAGGTTTTGGCGGCTCAACGAGAGCCTCCTCCAGACCCCGGAGATCCTGGCGGATGTATTGAGGGAGCTCCCCCAGTATTTCCGAGAAAATGACACCCATGACTGCGATCCTGGCTCGCTCTGGGAGGCCCACAAGTCCGTAATACGGGGTGTCCTCATTAGACATGGGGCACGCATTAAGAGAGAACGCAATGCTCAACTTACTACACTGCTTTCTAAACTCCATGTAGCGGAATCTCGGCACAAACATAGACCCACACCTGACTTAGAGACAGAATTGAGGACCCTACGCAAACAGATCACAGATCTCCTCCACTACAGGGCGAAAGCGGCGATTCAGATATGCCGGAAAATAGGCTATGAATCGGGCAACAAATGCGGCAGGGTACTGGCCAGGGTCGGTCAAAGAACAAAAATCGGCGGCCTATATTCCCCACATTGTCAGCCGGGGGGGAGGTAGGGCTACACTGCCACAACATATATCACGGGAATTCAGAGACTTCTACCAGTCACTCTACAACCTGACAAACAGAGACCCGCCGCAAGCGGACATTGACGAGTACATATCGACCTCACAAATGCCATCCCTCTCCCCAGACGCCCTGGAAGACCTTGAGGCCCCGATTACACTGGAGGAACTCCAGACGGCCTTGGGATCCATGAAGCCGAATAAGGCCCCGGGGCCAGACGGCTTCACCGTCCAATATTACAAATCCCTCTTCCCGACCCTGGGCCCGCGCATGGTCTCCTTCTTTAATGCAATAGGCGGGGGCTTGCGGTTTCCTAGAGACACCCTAAAATCTCATATCACACTAATCCACAAGGAGGGCAAGGACGCGGGTGCATGTGGAAGCTATAGGCCAATCTCCCTCCTGAATACTGATTTAAAATTATTCACCAAAATCCTGTCCACCCGCTTGGCGCACCATCTCCAGTCCCTGTCTCATTTAGACCAGGTGGGTTTTATCCCCACAAGGGAGGCCAGAGACAACACCATTAAGGTCCTCAACCTGGTCCATCTGGCAAACACTAACCACATCCCATGTGTCTTCATTAGCACTGATGCCGAAAAGGCCTTCGACAGAGTCAGCTGGAAATTCATGTTCTCGGTCCTCCGACACGTCGGACTAGGGGAGAGGATGCTGTCCTGGATAGGGGGGATATACACCGACCCGACAGCTCAGGTAAAGGTGAACGGACTCTTGTCGGACCCATTCCCTATTATGAACGGCACAAGACAGGGCTGCCCGTTGTCCCCCCTTCTTTTTGCCCTCTCCCTAGAGCCCTTTCTGTGTAGGATAAGATTAAACCCCGACATTCAGGGTCTCACTACGGGGACCTTGCAATGCAAGGTTTCTGCTTACGCAGATGACCTCCTTTTTTCCCTAACGAATCCAACAATCTCCCTGCCGAATCTAATGAAAGAATTCCACGAGTACGGAGCTATCTCGAACCTTAAAATAAACTATTCCAAATCAGGGGCGATGGGGGTAGCTATCCCCTCACAGCGCATTTCAGCTATGCAGACGAGCTTCCCCTTTCAGTGGTCCAACACGGCCCTCAAATACTTAGGAACGTTAATCCCGGCTGACCTGTCGAAGGCATTTACTCTTAACTTCCCTCCACTACTGATAACGGCCCGCTCCCTGCTCGATAAATGGCATAAGGGCCTGCACTCTTGGTTTGGCAGATGCAATCTCATAAAGATGTGCATTCTCCCCAAATTCTTGTACCTGTTCCAGGCCCTGCCCATCCAGATCCCCGCTCCCTTCTTTAAACAAGCCCAAAGCCTCTTTACACGGTTTATTTGGGCTCAGAAAAAACCCAGACTGAACAAAACCCAAATGTCTCGGCCCAAGCAGAATGGAGGCCTGGCCGTCCCTGACATCAGACGGTATTACCAAGCATCCCACCTATGCAGAATAATAGATTGGAGACGAAATGCAACACATAAACTGTGGACTCAAATTGAACAGGCTCAGACCGAGATTCCTCTGAAAAGTGCATTATGGTGCACTGGCGGCCTCCCCCCAGGGCTGAAGTCTCACCCACTGATAGGCTCCACGTTGAGACTTAGCTCCCGTGTGACCATGAGGGGGCTTCTAACGTCCGAGTCCTCTCCGCTCTTCCCGATCCTCGGTCACCCAGACTTTCTGCCGGGCCTCCACCCGGCGGAATACTCGGGTCTACGGGAGAAGGGATGGGAGCAAGCGTCTAAGTTCGCGACGTCGGGACGCTGGGCCTCATTGACTGAATTGACAGACTCCGCAGGTGAATATAACCTTCCCTTCTGGAATGCGGTGCGGCTGCACCACTTCCTTCACTCTATCCCAGACCCACAGAAATTCTCACGCCCACTGACGACATTTGAGGAATGTTGCTCTGAGACCGGATTAGCGTCGCACACCCTCTCACAAATGTACTCACTTCTAAACTCACCCCCCACGCAACCTAGCTTGCGTTGCCTAGAGAAATGGGAGTCAGACCTTGACCGAACTTTCTCAGTGGAGCAGAGGCAGCGCATCATCACCTTAGCTATAAAGTCCTCATCTTGCACCAGACTTCAGGAAACTAATTTTAAACTCTTCTCCAGATGGTACCTTACGCCCACCAGATTACACAAGTGCTTCCCCTCTACGTCGGACCGCTGTTGGCGGTGCGGGGTGGAGGCGGGCTCATTACTGCACATTTTTTGGTCCTGCCCAAGTCTGACGAAATTCTGGACAGAGGTTCGCCGTATCACACAGACGTTTACGACATATGTGATCCCGGACGACGCGTCGTTTTTTCTCCTGCACCTGTCAACGATATCGGTTAAGTCCTACAAAAAATCGTTGGTATGCCACCTTGTGAACGCCGCTAAGGCGTGCATCCCCCTCTGCTGGAAGCAGCAGTGCCCGCCGACGGTTGGGTGCTGGTTGCGGAAGGTGGAGGAAACAAAAAAGATGGAGGATCTGATTCTCACTGCACAACATAAACACGAGACCTTCACTGAGATTTGGGGTATCTGGAATGTTTTTATTTTCTCAGACGAGGGGACATCCCTACTCGGGACCTGAGGTCACCTCGGTCAGGAGCTATGTCGTTTGCTCCCCGATATCGCCCTGTCTGTGTCCCCCATTCCACCCTCTCCTCCCTCTCACTCTTCCTCTCTCTCCCTCTTTCAGCTTCACCTGACTTCATCTCTACTTCTAAGATAAAATTAAGCACGGGGAGGTTATGGCTCTTGGAGGCTACCTATAGGGCTATAGATTGCAATATACATGTTGTTATGACTCCTCTTTAAGCGTGTCTATATACGGGGTTATTTTACAATGTTGGTTGAAATACGTGTATAATTCCTCTGTACTTGTTTTTTATGGACATGTATGTTTCTGTTGGAATGTTGTAATCTCTCCATGTGTGCTTTCTTAATAAAAACTACATATTTGAAAAAAAAAAGAGCAAGTGTTCAGACGTCAACTTGAGTTTTCAATGCTTTATTCCAAGCCCCAACACGGCCAACATTAACATGACACGCGATAGAGAAAAGGTTGATGAACAAGGAGAGAACTGTAGTATCAGGCCTTGGATATCAAAGAGAGAGCAAGCTTGCTCTCAGCATAGTCAAATTTAAACGTCGCCACTCTCGCCAGAGTGGGTAAAGTGCCCCCGGACAGGCGATTCACTTGAGCCCGGCAGCCGAAGGGTCACTTTTAACCACTTGCTCACTGGGCACATATACCCCCCTCCTGCCCAGGTGAAATTTCAGCTTCCGGCACTGCGTCGCTTTAACTAATGACTGCGCGGCCGTGCGACGTGGCTCCCAAACAAAATTGATGTTATTTTTCCCCACAAGTAGAGCTTTCTTTTAGTGGTATTTGATCGCCTGTGCGTTTTTATTTTTTTTTGCGCTATAAACAAAATAGTGTGACAATTTTGAAAAAAAATACAATATTTTTTACTTTATTCTTCTACATATTTTTGGTAGAAAAAAAAAAAATCGCAATAAGCGACTGGTTTGCGCAAAAGTTATAGCGCCTACAAAATAGGGGACAGAATTATTATTTTTTTTAATTTTTTTTTTACTAGAAATGGCGGCGATCTGTGATTTTTATTGGGACTGCGACGTTATGGCGGACACATCGGACACTTTTGACAAATTTTTGGCGCCATTCACATTTATACTGCGATCGGTGCTATAAATATGCACTAATTACAGTATAAATGTGACTGGCATTGAAGGGATTAACACTAGGGGATGAGGAAGGGGTTAAATGTATTCCCTACATCCAGGGCAGGACTTAGGGTGGTGGGGGCCCCTGGGCTTGAGTGTTGAAGGGGCCCCCTGGAGCGAGGGGGGGGGGATCATAGTTGTTGAGCGGGGGGGGGGGGGTGCGCATTAAAGTTGTTGAGCTGGGGGAGCGAATTCAAATTGTTGAGCAGGGGGGTGACTCTCATCTGTGTGCATGGAATGTGTCGGCTCTCTTCCCAGCAGACATCCCCACACCGCTCCGGTTCCTCCTGGGGGGGGGGGGGGTTTGCAGTTGTTGAGCGGGGGTGGGGAGGGAGTGCCTCTCACCTGTCCCGACAGCCAGGGCCACAGACTGTCATTAGCCCGGAAAATTACCCCTTTTGCGGGACTGCGGGAAGAAGCGGAAAGTCCCGTAGAATCCGTGCGTGGTGGGAGGTATGCGCAGGGCCGCTATCAGGAATTTTGGGGCCCCTTACACAGCTTAAGACATAGGCCCCCTGGAGCAGAGAACCGGGGGAGGGTGCTGCCGCCTGAAATTGAAAAGCAGGGGGGGCTGCCGCAAATTGAGAAGCAGGGGGGGCCTGTACAAAAAAAAGAAGAAATAAAGAAAATATATATATATAAAAGGGGGGGTAGCCACCTGGGGCCCTGGGGATCTCTGGGACCTTTAATAAAAAGAAAAACTAAACCTCTGGGCCCTTTAATAAATTTTTTTTTTTTTTATAAAAATATAAATATAAATATATATATAAATATTAAATATTAAAAATATTAAAAAAAAGTGGGTTGCCATCCGGGGGCCCTGGAGACCTCTGGGCCCTTTAATAATAATTATATATATATATATATATATATATATATATATATATATATATGTAACAGAATGGTCTGTGACACCCAGAGACGTTGGAAGGATGAGAGATACTCTTGTGCCAGCAGCACCAAAAACTCTTGGGTCGAAATCCACCCTGTGCCCTTTTGGGTATAGGGTGGCTAATAGTGAATCATAATTCATATTACATGAGATGGGACATTAATAATACTTCATATTGCAGGACTGAGATATCACAAGGAGTCATGATGACCTGACCAGGTCAGCCAGTGAGTCATACCTTTTGTATAATAGGCTATTGAAATATCCTAAGGTGTTGGCTATTCAATGTAAAGACACCCACTCTCACTGCCATTGTGTGACAAAGCTGTATAGAGAACTTATTCAACAGATGTCTGTGTTACTATTCAAGGTTAATTGAACCCTATTGATAATACGGTGTCTAGCTACCAATTAAAGAATTATCCTCAGTGAGTGAATAGGGGGGTGGAGATTGCATTGTCCTGTGATTAACTGTATTATGCTGTACTGGATATAAGAAGCTGAGAAAATACTAATAAATTGTCATATCTTTGGAAGCAAGAACGGAGTGCTGTCTCGTTTATTCTGGGAAAGGATATGGATCCGTGTATGCAATATTGTCGGAGTGTGTCGGATAAGCTTGTCGTGGTTGGATGGAAGGTTGTAAGCGGTGGTCATCCGTTACAATATATAAACATTTTTTTTTTATAAAAAAACAAATAAAAAAAGTGGGGGTTGCTGTCCAGGGCCCTGGGGGCCTCCAGACCCATAAAAAAAAAATAAACATTTATAAAAAATACATAAAAAAAGGGAGGTTGCCATCCGGGGGGCCTGAGGACCTCTGGGCCTTGTAATAAAAAAAAATATATATATATAAACAAATATATAAAAATAAACATTTATAAAAAAAAAAGGGGATGGCCACATGGGGCCCTCTGAGCCCTTTAATAAAACAATATATATATATATATATAAAAAAAATGAAGAAATTAAAAAAAGGGGGGTTGCCATCCGGGTGCCCTGGAGACCTCTGGGCCCTTTAATAATATATATATATATATATATATATATATATATATAATATATATAAATATATATATATATATATATATATATATATATATATGTATATAAAAATAGATTAAAAAAACAGGGGTTGCTGTCCGGGGCCCATGGGCTGCGGTAAGTCCTGCCCTGCCTACATTGTGTTCTAACTGTTGGGGGGAGGGGGGGGTGACTGGGGGAGGTGACCGATCTGTAGATCGGTTTCCTCTCCAGAGACAGGACGCTGTCTCTGTGTAAAACGGTAATGAGAGATGATCTCATATGTTTACATATGAGATCATCTCTCATTGGCCACGCAGATCGCATAGCAAACGACCACTCTGATTGGCCGTTCGCCGCGATCTGTGATTGGCTGTGTCCAAAGGACATGGCCAACACAGAGCTTCCCCGCTGCGCGCTCAGGAGCGCACGCGGGGAACGCCTTAAGGGGCGGCCGTCAATTGACGGCTTGTTGGCTTTTCAGGTCCGAATGATGGCTACAGCGTGGGCCGCAAGTGGTTAAACAAAGTCACTGGGAGGAAACAGGGCCTCTGCCACAGGCCTGATGAATTTCTCTTAGGTTTGTCAAAAGTTAGAACCAATGAATCCTCCCAGTAATTCCAATTTCAAAGTCACCGATTGACAGCTAAAGTGTACCTGTCATGTGGCGTGGTGTCCGGATGCCCGGTGGGTCGTCCAGGCCTCGCAGACAACCTCTGCCTCTGGGTTCTCCCGAGCCGATCCCCTACCGTTCAGCTCCGCTTAGGATCTGGGACCCAGCAAGCCGCTGGGGCCCCTCTCTGCATCAGAATAAGGTTCCGCTGGGTACGCAACCTTGGCCAGGCGGGCCTCGATGGTGGGGCCCATGGATGCGCGCACCCTGAAGGTGGATGCAGCACCTGGAACTCGGGCCCCGCATAGCACAACTCACGCAGGCGACTGCCCCAGATATACCCTCCCGCCAGCACGTCCAGAGAAGAAAAACGCTCCTCTGATTGGCTGCTGGGAGAAGGTGGGTCTGTCAGAACCCCCTCTAGCGCCGACTGTCACTCAGGGGTAATTACACCCCCCCCGACATGCAGACCGACCTACAAGGCAGTTCCAAATGGCAGCAGCCTAAATTTAGGCAATTTGTGAATGGGAGTAACTTAAAGGGGTGTTCCAGCCAAATTTAGTGTTTATTAAAAGTCAGCAGCTACAAAAAGTGTAGCTGCTGGCTTTTAATAAACACACACTCAACTGCCCCACATCCAGCGATGCGCCGGCCGGAGGTCCGCTTCTTTCCCCCCCTCCCCGGCCGGTGTCTTCATCCTAAGTGTGGGCACCCGACCGTAACAGCCTTCGGCTTCACGGCTGGGCACCCACTGCGCATGCGCGAGCGGCGCTGCCCTCTCCTATTGGACAGGCGATCGCATGGGACCTGTCATGTGTCCCATGTGATCGCCTACAGGGAGGGGCTGCTGTAGGCGATTAAGCTTAAACGCCTAACCAGCCGCTCGGCGGAAGGAGAAAGTGGGACAGAAAGCCCCTGAAGCCCCCACTCCCCCCCCCCAAAAAAAATTACATGCCAAATGTGGCATGTAAGGGGGTTAGGAGTGGGATTAGCGGAAGTTCCAATTTTGGGTGAAACTCCGCTTTAACTCTCCCTTTCCCCACTAACTTTAGCGTAGCACCCACCAAAAAGGGGGGGCGATACACTCCTCTTCAACCTCTGAGTGTCTGCGACTTCTGTCCTGCGACTCTCTGCTCCAGGGACTTAACATCATCTGACGTCGCAGTGCCACTGTTCCAGCGGAGTGCCTCTTTAACCCCAGCTGATCCTTGGTGATCAGCTGCCCTCCCTGATCTGATGGTCCTCCTGCTCGTCCAGGCTCAAACCCTCTGCTACAGGTTCCCAGGTCTACATCTGCAGGCACTCGTGTTCCTCCTGTCCCTTGGTTTCCTCTGTTTCAGCTCCAGCGGGACCAGGGCTGGAGATACAAGAGAGGCCGACCTCGTCACTTCAGTCTCCCATCAGGTACGTGACAGCGACAAAGATGGGTAGGGTTGCACCGATACCGATAATGGTACCGGTGCCGATACTAAGCATTTGCATTAGTATCGGTACTAGAAACCGAAACCTTCAGGTTCGGTTTTTTCAGCTGTCAACAGGGGAATATGGGGGAATGTAACAAAAGAATGAAGGCAATTATCGGTTGTTAAGGAGTGGGGCCGCCGCGCCATCCCATATTTTGACCGGTTGTGGGGTAGGTCTTCAACTGACTACCCCCCAAATGTGGGGTTTCTGTGACCTCTGATCGCCGAGCTACAACCCCCAAAGACGATCTTTTTTATTCAGATTTTTTTTTTTTTTTTGGGCAAATGGGCCTATCTTGAGAAAGGGGCCTGGAGATGCAGCCCCAACAGCCCCCCTGTTAATCCGGCCCTGGTCAGGGACCCCAGTGACTAACTTGGTTCCCACTTCTACTGAGAAGATCCCAAGCTGGGTGCTGTTAGGTGGGGGATCGGTCTGAGGAGAACCCGGAGGCAGGTGATCCAACAGGGCTTGAACGAACCATCGGGGATCTGGTTGCCAGAAACTGACAGATCATATTCAGACTGTCAGCTGGTGACCTTTACTAAAAGACATACTGGGAGGATTTGCTCTACAGTTCTACTCTACAAATATTGTGCCTGTGGCAGAGGTTTCCATCTTAAAACCTAATCCAATTAGAGCCAAATCATGGCAGAGACTTGTTCCTTCCTAGAAGCTCTAAGGCTACATTCACACATGGCGGATTCCGTCGCAGTCCGTTCCGACGGAGTCTGCCTGTGTCCGCCAGCTCAGCAAGATATCAGTCTGCAGATCTCCGCTGAGCCGACGGATGACAAGCTCCTCTCTGCTCACTGAGCGGGGAGGAGCTTGTGCAGCGCCGCTGTCTCCTATGGAGCCATCTGATGAAAATGGACAGCATGTCCGTTTTCATCAGATCTTACCTGATCCAATCCGCATGGACGGATGGGGACGTATCCCCCATACTTTTGTTTTTACTGGATTGGATCAGGTCGGATGTCAGCGGACGTGTCTCCGCTGACATCCGATGCTCCATAGAGATGCATGGAGCACCCGTTCAGGTCCGCCGTCAAAACTGACAGACGGACCTGAACGGACTGAAGTGTGAATGAGGCCTTAGTGACACTCTGGCTGCCAGGCCTGTGAGAGGGGTCTGTCCAGGGGGCACTTTACCCAATCTGGCTAGAGTGGAGACGTGATAGAAAGAATTGTTGAAGGGAGGACTGCTTTCCTTATTCAAAGCCTGATGCTGCAAGGTTTATCTTTCTTTCATCCACCTGTCCTGTCTACCTCAAGTTGATGTTGGTCGTGTTTGACCAGGAATAAAGCATTGGAAAATTCAACCATCAGTCTGGACATTCAGTCACTGCTCTGCTCACCACCTTCACCCCTAGACACCATACAGAGTTAACTTAAATACGCCGATCCCAAATCTGGAGTGCGGCGATCGGTCCCCGGAGCTGAAGAACGGGGAGAACAGCATCGATCGCGTCATCCCTGTTATAGGGGGACGTGATCGATGACGTCACACCTACAGCCACACCCCCCTACAGTTGTAAAGACACACAGGGAACACTCAAATCCTACAGCGCCCCCTTGTGGTTAACTCCAAAACTGCAACTGTCATTTTCACAGTAAACAATGCAATTTAAATGCATTTTTTGCTGTGAAAATGACAATTGTCCCAAAAATGTGTCAAAATTGTCCGAAGTGTCCGCCATAATGTCGCAGTCACGAAAAAAAACGCTGATTGCCGCTATTAGTAGTAAAAAATATTTTTTTTATAAAAATGGCATAAAACTATCCCTTATTTTGTAAACGCTATACATTTTGCGAAAACTAACCGATAAACGCTTATTGCGATTTTTTTTACCAAAAATAGGTAGAAGAATACGTATCGGCCTAAACTGAGGGAATATATATTTTTGGGGATATTTATTATAGCAAAAAGTAAAAAATATTGCATTTTTTTCAAAATTGTGGCTCTATTTTTGTTTATAGCGCAAAAAATAAAAACCGCAGAGGTGATCAAATACTACCAAAAGAAAGCTCTATTTGTGGGGAAAAAAGGACGCCAATTTTGTTTGGGAGCCACGTCGCACGACCGCGCAATTGTCAGTTAAAACGACGCAGTGCCGAATCGCAAAAAGGGGCAAGGTCCTTTAGCAGCATTTTGGTCCGGGTCTTAAGTGGTTAAAAAAAAGTATTCGCACTCGGGGTTAAAAAAATTGTACCAGTGCGTCCCTACTTATGAGCACTGATAGGTGACACTGATGAGGAAGCACTGATTGGCAGCACTGATGGGCACTGTTGGGACTGCACCGATATCCGGTGGCCTGATTATCAGTGTAGATGTACCTTTATGGGCGCATGTACACTGCAGCTCAAAAAAAAAAATGTTTTTACAGGTATTTGAGATTTTATTTCCCTGCCTAAAAGCTTGAAGAACCTTATGTTTTTTTGTGCTTTTTTGCATTTTTTTTTTTTTAGCTTATTTAAACTTTTTGGAGCATAAGCATTTCTTCTCACAAACACGCCCCAGCTAATTTTTCCTTTTGTGTGTTTGCATTTTTGAGCTGTTTCACACCTTATCGCCTGCTTTTGGGGAGGGGTTCTGCCTGTAAGGGCTCATTTTCACTTGCTTAAGCTTCAACACACATTAATGACTAGTTTACACTTGCTTCAAAACAAGGCTTCGGACAGGCTTTGATAAAGCTCTCTGAACGCCAGTCAAAGCTCCTGTCACTAAATAAAATGATTAGTTTACAGTCTTGTTTACACCTTGCTTTTGCTTTGGCTTTGCTTAAAATAATTATACTCCGTGTAGCTTTTGTGGTGCTTCAAAGCATCTTCAAAGCCTCCATAGAAGTCTATGGCAAAACTCACATGAAGCTTAATCGAAGCCCTGTGAAACCTCACCGAAGCAATGGTAAACTAGCCCTAAAGCCTGTAGAAGCCGCTTCTTTGAGATGCAGTGTGCATGAGCCCTAACGCAAGCTGGTTATTGGCTTGCTTCTCCCCTCCTCATGTTGTCAGCATGAGAAAAGGAAAGTCGATGAATATCTTGTGTCTACATTGTGATCAACTCTCATTGGACACAGCTGATCACGTGGTAAAGGGCCTCTGTAATTGGCCCTTTACCCCGATGTGTGATCAGCTAAGTCTGAAGCTGTCATAGAGGGTGCAGCCTTGATTTCGCAGGGGGGCACACAAGCAGCGGGATTATGGGATGACATCATAGAAAGTAAGCGGAATGATGGCTACAGCTTGGGCGGGAAGCAGTTAAATATCTGCTGCATTCATTTTGTTAATAATAGTTCTGTCATTTTTCAGGTTGTCAGTAAAAAATTGTGCGCTGTCAGTAAATATTCCATGTTTTGTCAGTGAACAATGCTGGGGGGGTTGGCAACACTGCTGCAGGCGTTTTATAACAGAAATGGCAAGCCGACCTTGCATTGTTCTAATAATGCAGAGACTTTGGTGCCTCATGGAGTGCCGAGTGGGTCATCTTGTTGGAGGACATCAGTCAGTCATCATCTCCCCCTAAAACCCCTCACAAGTCACATGACATGGTCGCCATTTGTTGTACGCTAACCCATCTTCCCGCCAGGGGGAGACATCACCCTGAAGCACACCGAGACTCCCCCTGAGCATTCAATCACGGTTCCCATAGCAACATCCACACCCCTGAATGTGCGCCCATCTTTTGAGCCTGCGCAGCCGGCTTGTCAGTGCGCTTGCGCGGGTTGTAGCTCAGTCACACCGTGAGTCCCGGGCACCGCCGGCGGAGTCTCCATAGGACACGGTTTACGAGCTTGTGCTTGGCGCCTGAGGCAGGAGCGGCAACCATGGCACAGATCCTGCCTATTCGCTTTCAGGAGCATTTCCAGGTAAGCCGGCCTGCTTTGTATGGGAGCTGCAAGGGGAAAGGTTCGTGATGTTGAGGAGTGGGGGGAGGAGGAGAGGGTTACACAGAGGAGGAATAACGGATTTTCATTAGGGAGGGGAGATGTTCCCTGCAGGGAGGCCTGCACTGTGGGGGCCACCATTGTCTGCAATGAGAAGTGATTCAGCAATTGTCCTTGGGAAGGGAGGAGTGTGGGGAATGAAGGGTTAAAGGTGTATTATTTTAGGGGAGGTAATAGGAGGCTGAAGTGCCCCCCCAAATCTTGTGACATCTCCAACTAGCTGGAAAGTATGTCTGTCAGACATGGCATGTCACAGAGGGAGGCCCCACCATCCTCCCAAGTCACTGCTCCGTGATCCCTATGCTGTGCCTGTTCTACAATACAAGGAGATAGTTCTCTGTACTTCCATCTGCTGGGCCTGGATGAGATGTGTGGGAAATGCGGGTAATGCAGATGTGCAGCCTTACCCCCCACCCCCCTTTCCTCTGAGTTATTGATTTCCAGCAGTGAGAAGAGAGAAGGAGGGGGTGGCCTTTCCTGCCATGCCTGGGTACCAGACCAGGGGGCACACTCACATTTGGGATGTGTCACCACCATTAGAGATGACATAAAATGCCTCCTGCCATGGAGTGACCTCCCCGCCTTCAGTGCTACTCATCAGTGCTGGAAGCTGGTGCGTCCTTTTATTTCATTATATGTACACATTGGTAGACCAATTTTCAGCTGGGATGGTGAGGCCTAATGTATGGACATTTTACAACCTCTCCTGAATGATATAACTTGACAGTAACATTTAATAACATCCGTTTTGCCCTGTTAAGATGCAGCGTTTGCTTTTCGTTTTTTTTAATAGTCAAAAATTAACCCCCCCCCTTTTTTTTTTTTTTTGCTTTACAAAAAATGCTTCAAAACTTGACTGCCTAGAAACAACTATAAACGACCCTGTGTACATGTAACTGATAAGTAAGGATAAGCTCAGGTGTGTTCGGAACCCGCACATGCAGAGCCTGCCAGGAAGTTGGCGCTGCACTAATCACAGACAGTGAGACATTTCCCTATCTCTGCAGCTATGGATGAGGAAAAATGCCACGCTGCCTGCGATCAGCGCAGTTCCGACTTCCTGGCGGGCTCAGTACGTGCGAGTTCCGAACACGCCTGAGCTCATCCTTAATGATAAGATGACATGGAGGAGAGTTTAAGGGCAGCTGAAAAAAAAACACCCAGCTGCTCCTAAATGTCCGTTTACCAGCAGCAGTGTATAGAAAACCTAAGGGCTCTTTCACACGTGTGTTCCGTTTTTCGGTCCGCTCCGTGTGTCCGTCAGCTCAGCGGGGGGTCTCCGCTGAGCTGTCGGGCGGACAGGGCGGTCCCCGCACCTGTCTCTCCTCCGCTATCCCCTATGGGGAATCGGATGGAAACGGACCGTCTGTCCATTTGCATCCGATCCGTTTGGCCGGACGGAAGAAAAATAGGACATTCTTTCGTCCGAAAAAACGGATGCGGATCTGGCGGACGTTAGCGGATGCATCATCCGCTAACGGATCCGCTCCCATAGGGAAGCATTGAGGTCCGTTACCGGACGTCCAAAAAACGGACGAACGGAACGGACGTGTGAAAGAGCCCTTAGTGAGATAAGTTGGCGACTGTTTTTTACTATTCTTATTATTCAGGCATTATTTAGCGCAGGGCTTGACACATTTGCTTTGAATTTAAGAGCCAGCTAAAAACGTTAGCCAGTTTTTTTTGAACTAACAAATCTTACAGAATTAACGTGTCCCTGAACGTTTACCCCTTTCACAATGAGCCATTTTTGCGTTTTTTTTGCACACTTTAAATAGAAAAACGCTTTTAGGCCTGACGATTACCTGAAACCCCCAAATATTACATAAAATGACCACAAAGGTGAACTGAGCAAATAGACACCCAACTTGTCAAACCTTAATCTTGTCACTACTCTCGATGGGCAGCAATTTAAAAGGCCCCTATAAGTCATCTGTTTAGCATTATGAAGGAGGCCTGGTGATAGAATTATTGCTCTCATTCCGTCATGCACGGCAATATGTAACGTGTATTGCAATCAATGCTTTCAGGCATAGGAACCCTGTACATGTCTATATTTAGGGGTGGGGGGGGGGATTTTATGTGCTTGGGTTTTTTCTAATTTTTTTACAATATTTTTTTTTTTTTTCATCACATAGAGCAGTGGTTCTCAAACCTGTCCTCAAGTACCCAAAACAGGCCCTGTTTGCAGGTTTTCCTTTATCTTGTGCAGGTGCTTTAATTCAGAGTCAATGGCTTGGTACCTTGGACAGCTATTTTATCAAAGAGAAATTCCCAAAACATGGCCTGTTGGGGTTACTTGAAGACAAGGTTGAGAACCACTGACATAAGGGAGAAAAATTCCCCTATGTAATGCAATGCACATCGCACTGCATTCTTTTCTGGCCTTGATGGCCAGGCAAATGGTCAATGGGGACCATTTGCGGGTCAACAGCTAGAAGGGGAGGAGAGCGGATTTGTTTCCACTGCCCGCAGATGGGCAATCAAAGCCATCGATACATAGCAGAAGGGCTGCGGGGTGTGTGCAGCATTCGGGCACCAGATCCAAACTTTGGCAATGGCGACCTGGTGCCTGGGGTTTGTCGAGCTGATTTAGTGCCTACAGTTTGCTATGCAGTGTCTTACAACCTATAGCTCTTGTATTTATAGTTACATTTCTTTATTGTGGAGTTCAGCTTTAAAGCACTATTAACCTAAAAAATTAAAATTGAATAAATTGTCTGTCATATGTGGTGGCTGCATTTGTTTTCTTTTTTAGGTGTGCTTTTATTTTCACCTGGTGATCCTGCTTTCCCAAATAATGTGCTGTCTTGCCAATGTAGCATGATCTGCCCAATAACATATCTCCTGTATTAGAATGACTTCACTCTAGATGGAGGAGCACAGGAGGCACTTTTGGACAGCAGCATTGCCAATCTAGGGCATAGAGTGTTAGATGTGCTGGCTCAGGGGTCTCCAAGCTTTCTAATCAAAGGGCCACTTCACTGTCTTTTAGGCTTTAGGAGGGCCAGACTGTGGCCATTGGGAGTAAAAAATGCCCCGGCATCAGTACCCCATCTTTCGTGTCAGTAGGAGGAATGGTGGCCCATCGTTGGTGTCAGTGGGAGGAATGGTGGCCCATTGTTGGTGTCAGTGGGAGGAATGGTGGCCCATTGTTGGTGTCAGTGGGAGGAATGGTGGCCCATTGTTGGTGTCGGTGGGAGGAATGGTGGCCCATTGTTGGTGTCGGTGGGAGGAATGGTGGCCCATTGTTGGTGTCAGTGGGAGGAATGGTGGCCCATTGTTGGTGTCGGTGGGAGGAATGGTGGCCCATTGTTGGTGTCAGTGGGAGGAATGGTGGCCCATTGTTGGTGTCGGTGGAAGGAATGGTGGCCCATTGTTGGTGTCAGTGGGAGGAATGGTGGCCCATTGTTGGTGTCAGTGGGAGGAATGGTGGCCCATTGTTGGTGTCAGTGGGAGGAATGGTGGCCCATTGTTGGTGTCAGTGGGAGGAATGGTGGCCCATTGTTGGTGTCGGTGGGAGGAATGGTGGCCCATTGTTGGTGTCGGTGGGAGGAATGGTGGCCCATTGTTGGTGTCGGTGGGAGGAATGGTGGCCCATTGTTGGTGTCGGTGGGAGGAATGGTGGCCCATTGTTGGTGTCGGTGGGAGGAATGGTGGCCCATTGTTGGTGTCGGTGGGAGGAATGGTGGCCCATTGTTGGTGTCGGTGGGAGGAATGGTGGCCCATTGTTGGTGTCGGTGGGAGGAATGGTGGCCCATTGTTGGTGTCGGTGGGAGGAATGGTGGCCCATTGTTGGTGTCGGTGGGAGGAATGGTGGCCCATTGTTGGTGTCGGTGGGAGGAATGGTGGCCCATTGTTGGTGTCGGTGGGAGGAATGGTGGCCCATTGTTGGTGTCGGGGGAGGAATGGGGCCCATTGTTGGTGTCGGTGGGAGGATGGTGGCCCATTGTTGGTGTCGGTGGGAGGAATGGTGGCCCATTGTTGGTGTCGGTGGGAGGAATGGTGGCCCATTGTTGGTGTCGGTGGGAGGAATGGTGGCCCATCGTTGGTGTCGGTGGGAGGAATGGTGGCCCATCGTTGGTGTCGGTGGGAGGAATGGTGGCCCATCGTTGGTGTCGGTGGGAGGAATGGTGGCCCATCGTTGGTGTCGGTGGGAGGAATGGTGGCCCATTGTTGGTGTCGTTGGTGTCGGTGGGCGGTGTCAGTGGGAGGAATGGTGGCTGTACTAGCAGTTGGTGTCATTGGGCCCATTGTTGGTGTCAGTGGGAGGAATGGTGGCCATTGTTGGTGTCAACTTGTTGGTGTCTAGCCCATTGTTGGTGTCAAGGAATGGTGGCACTTTATAAATACAGCAAACAATTTTTTTTTCTTCTTCTTTTGGGATGAAGGTTGTACATAATTAAAAGCTGATCATTGTAAGCACCCCTCTTAAATAGTAAGGGCTCATTTCCACTGGCGTTTTTACAGCCACTTTTTCTGAGCGTTTTTTGCAGCTTAAAAACGCCTGTCCATGTTAGTCTATGGCCTCATGCCCACCATGACGTTTTTAAGCTGTAGATAGCTAAGCTGCAAAAAAAACGCGGGACCAGTGCGTTCTGAAGCTCCAGCAATAGAGCTGTAAAAACGCCAGACATTAAACGCGCACAAACGCTCAAAAACGCGGCCGCAGCTTTTTCAAAGCTCCAGCTCCAAAAAAAAAAAATTATTTATTTTCTAAAATAAACATGGACAGGCGTTTTTAAGCTGTAAAAAACGCTCAGAAAAGTGTCTGTAAAAACGCCAGTGGAAATGAAGCCTAAATGTTTTCTCCACCCATTAACTGCTACATCTAAGAATTGGTAAGCGGCAATATGATGTTTGCATTTGGGTTAAATATGGTTTAGAGAGAGTAGGAATCGCGCTAACCGTGAATGTATGTCCAATGAAGGGCACAGTGCATGCTGTGATTATTATAAACGAATTAAATGTGTATCATGTGAACACATGAATTTATAATAAATATCACACAGATGTGGATACAATTTATGGATCCACCAACAAAAATTAAATAACAATGTAAAAGAAAAACACCACACTATGGGGTCAATTCACAAAGAGAAACGTTATTGGTTTTCTTCAGGTGTTAAATTAGCACTCCTTGTTTAACGCTAGCAAACATGGTATTCACAAAAGCTATAATCGTTATTTAACACAGTCGTTATGGTTTTCAACTGACTCTTTATCCAAACGTTATTCTAACTACTCAGACGTTATTATTAAGATTCGGGACGTTAAAATAACTCTTAAGATCGTTAAATAATGCTGGAGAGATGCATTCTGGGAGCAGAAGGGGAGGAGAACAGCTGCATGTGGAAAAGAGCAGATACAGAGAGAGAGAGGGAGACACAAGCAATACACATGGAGATTGAGCATGTGATGTGCAAAACTTCTAGTGTGTGCTTTTCTAAAGCCATGTGTATTTCCTCATACAGAGAATAAATCATGGAAGATGATAATCGGAATTTAGCTATCACCTGGGTTTCAGAAAAGTCATCCAAAATAGTATGTGAACGGAATACACGTTTATAAATCTGAACAACATTCTAACGTGTTCTTCTTCGCCTCTGGATAATTTTAAGTTCAAATAGAGCACGGTTCTAGCTTGCCCAACACTACACTACACTACAAAAATCGCCAAAAGCTTCCTCTAACAACAAAATATCGCCTGGGAAATGTCATAACGCCACCCTGAGGGAGGTGTTAATTTAACGATTGCTTAACGATTGATAACTGTCCAAAAAATCTTTGTGAATTGCACTTCTGTACATATTTAACGATTTGAATCTTTAAAATAACGATTTGAATCTTTAAAATAACGATTTGAATCTTTAAAATAACGATTTGAATCTTTAAAATAACGATTTGACTCTTTAATAAGGATCCACACCTTAAAATATTGTTTCTGTGTAGGGAAACGTTATTTGATGATTTTTCAGAGCGTTAAATCGTTTAGTGAATTGAACTAGCTTCAATAACGTGCAAAATCGTTAAAATAACACTCGCAATCTGAAAATAAAGCTTTGTGAATTGACCCCAATATGTGTAGTGTCAGTGAAAAACGTTGGACTAATAAAGCCACACAAGTGGTAAATGAATAGATTGAATCAAATTAGACTCCACCTGATGGACATGAGGAAGCCAATGCAAAGTCTATGATGTGTTGAAAAATAGTCAATGTGGTGAAAAACTCAGATGAATTAAAATAAAAATAAAAATATAATGTCTCCACCTTGATACCAGATATGTAAACAGAAGAGGAAGGAAGTCTCAAGCTGATATAGATGTATCAATCTCCTGAGTGTCGATCACAAATGGACTTGCACAGATTTGAAACTGCAGAATCTCGGCGACATAAAAACAAAGACAAAAAACTTGCATAGTGTAAAACCTTTTGGATGACTGAGATAACTACACCCGTGTGGGACAGTCTTGCGACCGGGGGAGGGAATAGTGCGGACCCACCACCTCTGCACACACTGACCCTTACCAGATCTGGACCCCACAGGGTAGATATAGGCACTCAGAGAAAAAGGATCGTAGTTCAGCAGCCATGGGACATCAACCGATGACAGTGTTGGTGATATCATGCAACAACATAAAACCGCACATAGTGTAAAATCCAATAGTATTTAATATGTAAAAAATTAAAGGTTGCACTTACAAAGATAGAAATCAATAGGGCATTTTAAAAGCAAGGTGCCGGCCGGCTGGATGGTACGCGTGCGTCCTTCCGTCTGGATGCGGTGACGTGGGAACGTCTCCTCCCAAGGTTAAATATGGTTAGCCTATTGATTTGGCAGTGCCCTTTACAATTACATATTTAACACAAATGTATTTCACATGTTTTATATAACTCTGCCAATTTGCGCATTTACATTTTGCAAATTCACATGGGTCTCTGCCCTCAGGAAGCTACAATCTAATGTTCCTACATGTGTACATACTAAGGCCAGTTTACACAGAAGCCAATTAACCTCATATCCTTACATAGTTGTTAGGTTGAATAAAGACGCGGGTCCATCCAGTTCAACCTGTGTGTGTGTGATTTTTACTCCTACAATTTCTATAGCCATGTATATTCTGTTTCCTGAGGAAGCCATACATTATTTTTATTCCCGATTCATACAACGGCAGCAGTCTGTGCAGTGCAGTGCAATACAATATGAAGAGAGACAGAACAATTACAGTGCAATTCAAGATGGTTCAGCTTTCCCCTGTTTCATTATTCCTGATCATTCAGCAATGTAGAGGTTAAACCAAAAATGAAAAGAATGTGTTAAAAAGAATGGATCAGGAAATGCCGACTGAGCGCTCTCCCCCACCTTCCCTATAATTGAGGGTCTGGGAGTGTCAGGATGGCAAATCTTCCGTCCTCCCCTTTTTGTAGCTGGTGGGTGCACATAGATGTGTCTAACACTGTTGTTGTACATATAGTATAGAGTTCTATTTTACGCATATTTATACCGTTTTTCAAGCCTTGTGTAGCTCTGACAGTGTAAGTACTTTTGGTAGTCATCCTGAGCCAGGCTCAGTGCTACACAATTGTTTAGGTGTTTGCTTCTTATCCAGCCAAGGTCATGACAGGGTTTTATGGCAGTTTTGTATTGGACATCTACTGAGTTAATGGAGGAGTGATGGGTTTCAGAGAAATTACACCTGCAGTGACAGTTGGGATGTCTGATAGCAGAACCACATACTCTGTTGCTTCTATTGCTAAATAGAATATATATAGGACCTATTCCTATTACAAGGGACATTTACATTTTTTGTAATAAGAATATGTGAATAAAAAAATAAACGAATAGTGTATAAATAAAAACTACTAAGTAAACGCATATGTAGGTCATACTCGCATATGTTAACAGCATTCACACCACACATGAGGTTTTGCTGCAATACTTCTAATGCTAGATCTCCTCTGTAACTCTTCTAGGCCTGCAACTAACGATTATTTTCATAATTGATTAGTTGGCCGATCATTGTTTTGGTTAACCACTTAAGGACCGCCACATGTACATATATACGTCGGAAGAATGGCATGTACAGGCACAATCGCGTACCTGTACGTGGCTGCCTTCCCACGGGTCGGGGGTCCGATCGGGACCCCCCCCCGGTACCTACGGTGGTCAGGTTTGCTGTGGGAGCGATCCAGGATGAGGGGGCGGCCATTGGTTTCTGGCCACCCCCTCGCGATCGCTCCCAGCGAATCACCTGCTTCCCCTGCCTGTGAACTGTAAACACAGGCAGAGGAAGTGATGTTATCTCTCCTTGTGGCGGTCTTTTCATCCGGCGAGAGGAGAGAAGACATCTAACAGAGAGTTGCACCAAATGGCACACTAACACCAGTACACATAGGCACACTTAACTCCCCCAGTCACCCCCCCCCCCCCAGCCTCCATTCACAGTGTCACTGATTGCAGTGATCATTTATTTACTGATCACTGCATTTAGTGTCATTTGTGACTGAAATGTGTTTTGGACTTTAGCTTTAGGTCCAGGGTAGCCCCCTACCCCCCCCTAATAAAGGTTTAACCCCTTGATCTCCCCCTCCACTTAACACTTTCACCCCCTATCGCCAGTGTCACTAAGCAATCGTTTTTCTGATCGCTGTATTAGTGTCGCTGTTGCCGCTAGGTAGCCAGTTATTTTTTTCGCCGCCAGGTTTTTATAAAGCGTCAGGTACCCCCATATATTACCTAATAAAGGTTTTACCCCCTGACTGCCCCCTAGTTAACCCTTATACCAGTGATCACCGTATAAGTGTTAAGGGTGACGCTGGTTAGTTAGTTTGCTGTTTTATAGCATCAGGGCACCCGCCGTATATAACCCAATAAAGCCCCTGATCACCCAGGAGGTGATAATTAAATTTTAGCATCAGATAGGGTCTGCGTCGCCCCTGGCAGCGTTGGGTTAGTGCCAGTAACGCTTACACCCGTGCGCAAAGCATACACCCCCCTTAGTGGTATAGTATCTGAACAGATGAATATCTGATCAGATTTATACTAGTGTACCCAGCAGTTTAGGGTTCCCAAAAATGCATTGTTAGCGGGTTCAGCCCAGATACCCGCTAGCACCTGCGTTTTGCCCCTCGGCCCAGCCCACCCAAGTGCAGTATCAATCGTTTACTGTCACTTGCACAACACACATAACTGCAGCGTATGCAGAGACAGACCTGATCCCTGCAATAGCTAACATTTTTTTTTTTCTTTAAGCGTTTGCTGAAAGGTTAGGTGCTTTTTTAGCTGTAAATCCTTACTAGTGTACTACTAAATTTACCACTAAATTTAGAGCACAAAATGGCAAAGCGAAAGTACACTAATAAAGAGGCCTACGAGTTTCTGAGCCTGACAGATAGTGAAGAGGAGGTCATGCATATGTCAGATTCTGGCTCAGAATACATCCCCGTAGAAGACAGCGGCTTCATGTCAGATAGCTCTGTCGACGAAGTTGTGGTCCCTGCTAAGGCCAGGCATACCTGACCCCATTCTGATGTTGAGGAGTAAGAACCACAGGACCCTCGTATGGAGCAGAGAGCCAGTACTAGCGCCGCTATTCCTTCTGGTGAACTGGCAAGCACCAGCGGCCTAGTACAACCTGGTCGTTCATCCAGCACTGCAGTATTATGTAGTGACGTGGCAAGTTCCAAAAGTGCAGTTCAAGTTGGCGAGGTGGCAAGCACAAGTAGTGTCCCGCTGCCACCAAGAAGAAGACAAAGACAGGCCCGTCGTGCCCATAGTGCCCTTCCTGCAGAATTTGCATATCCTGATTGGGTCCCCACCACTTCTGCAGAACCCATACGCCCCCCCCCCCCCCATTCACTGGCCAACCCGGTATTCAGGTGGAAACAGCTGATTTTACGTCACTTAATATTTATTTAACAATGAACTTTGTCCTCCACGTGGAGACCCTGAATACGACCGGCTCTACAAAATTGGGCCCCTCATAAACCACTGTAACAAATGTTTTGCAGCCTTGTATACTCCCCATCAAGTTGTCTGCGTTTGAGTTCCTAATTCAATTTTCTGGTCGCTTGTCTTCCCAGCAAGCATGCCAGATACAGAGTCAAGCTCTATAAGCTCTGTGACAGAGCAACAGGCTATACAGTAAGTGACCGCGATATTGTGTCAATCTCGCTCCGTTTCTCGGCGAGATTGACCACCTACGAGCCCCATCGCGGGAGCCAGTGCCGAGCTGGCTTGCCGCGATGGAGACAAAGACGTCATAGAAGCGACGGGTATCCGACTTGGATTCCCGTCAAATCTACACGCGGCGTTTGGTATGAATCATGAGGGGCAACTCCACGCCAAATTTTAAAATAAAAATCCGGCATGGGTTTCCCCCCAGGAGGCATACCAGGCCCTTAGGTCTGCTATGGATTGTAAGGAGAACCAGACCCGTATCCAAAGCGCGTCGCCCGGCCGGTCAGGAAAGGAGTGTGGACGAGTGAGCGCCCCCCCTCCTGAGCCGTACCAGGCCGCATGCCCTCAACATGGGGGGGGGGGGTCAGGTGCTCTGGGACAGGGGGGCGCACTGCGGCCCCCCCACCCAAGAGCACCCTGTCCCCATGTTAAGGACAGGGCCTCTTCCTGACAACTCTGGCCGTTGGTTGTTGGGGTCTGCGTGCGGTTTATCGGAATCTGGGAGCCCTCTTTAATAAGGGGGCCCCCAGATACCAGCCCCCCACCCTAGGTTAATGAATATGGGGTACATCGTACCCCTTCACCTGGAGGCAAAGTGTAAAAATAAACAGCTCCGGGGGCCCCCCCGCTTCTTTAGCTCTTTTACCAGGGGGGGCCTTCTTCCGCTCTACGGGGGTCTTCTTCCGCTCTCCGCTGTTGACTCGGCACTCTCCTGTGAGAAGAAGACAGAAGAACGGACTGGCCGCTGCTAGTAATTGAGGTAACACGAAGATGGCGGCGGCCAGTCCTGAAGAAGAAGGTGGAGAAAGAAGGGCCCCCCCCTGGTAAAAGAGCTAAAGAAGAGGGGGGCCCCCCGGAGCTGACTAATAAAATACTTTAAAAACCCTGTGTTGTGTTTATTTTTACACTTTGCCTCCAGGTGAATGGGTAGGGGTACGATGTACCCCATATTCATTCACCTAGGGTGGGGGGCCGGTATCTGGGGTCCCCCTTATTAAAGGGGGCTCCCAGATTCAGATAAGCCGCCCGCAGACCCCGACAACCAACCGCCAGGGTTGTCGGGAAGAGGCCCTGTCCTTATCAACATTGGGACAGGGTGCTCTGGGGTGGTGGGGGCTGCAGCGCACCCCCTGCCCCAGAGCACCTGACCCCCCCCCCCCCATTTGAGGGCATGCGGCCTGGTACTGCTCAGGAGGCTCGCTCATCCCCACTCCTTTCCTGACCGGCCGGGCGGCGTGCTTTGGATACGGGTCTGGTATGGATTGCGGGGGAACCCCCACGCCGTTTTTTTCGGCGTAGGGGGGGTTCTCCTTACAATCCATAGCAGACATAAGGGCCTGGTATGCCTCCTGGGGGGGAACCCATGCCGGATTTTTATTTAAAAATTTGGCGTGGAGTTCTCCCTCATGATTCATACCAAACGCCACGTGTAGATTTGGCGGGAATCCAAGTCGGATCCCCGTCGCTTCTATGACGCGCTCGCTGGAATGTGCTTTCTCTATTCCAGCGAGTGCGAGATGTCGGCACCCTGACACCTGACATCTCCTGGAAACACATTCTCGGTGACAGGTACTGTACATTGAGCTTTAGGGTTAATGAGGGCAAAGATAGTAAGGTAGAGCCGGAGGACTGCCCAGATTACATAGGGAACGCTGACTAGATTGTGTAGGACTTGTCGCCCTTATTTGGAAAGGGGTACCACTTGTATGAGGACAATTATTACCCAAGCGTGCCACTTTTTAGTCATTTGTTTGATCATCAGATTGGAACATGTGGCACTGTGCGACCTAATTGCCAGGGCTTTCCCCAGCGGCTTGTAGATTCCCGTCTTAGGCTGGGGGCGAGAGCCTGCTACAGGTGTAATAATTTGCTCGCTGTGAAGTGGCGGGACACTAAGAATGTTTTCGTTCTTACCACCCTACACGCAGACAGGACAGTACAAATTCATTCAGTGGCTGGTGTTGTGGAGAAACCCCTCTGTGTCCACCAATATAACCAAAATACTTACAGTGCTGAAAATAAGTATTTGAATACCCTGCTATTTTGCAAGTTCTCCCACTTGGAAATCATGGAGGGGTCTGAAATTGTCATCGTAGGTGCATGTCCACTGTGAGAGACATAATCCAAAAAAAAAATTCCAGAAATCACAATGTATGATTTTTTTTAACTATTTATTTGTATGATACAGCTGCAAAGAAGTATTTGAACACCTGAGAAAATCAATGTTAATATTTGGTACAGTAGCCTTTGTTTGCAATTACAGAGGTCAAACGTTTCTTGTAGTTTTTCACCAGGTTTGCACACACTGGAGGAGGGATTTTGGCCCACTCCTCCACACAGATCTTCTCTAGATCAGTCAGGTTTCTGGGCTGTCGCTGAGAAACACAGAGTTTGAGCTCCCTCCAAAGATTCTCTATTGGGTTTAGGTCTGGAGACTGGCTAGGCCACGCCAGAACCTTGATATGCTTCTTACAGAGCCACTCCTTGGTTATCCTGGCTGTGTGCTTCGGGTCATTGTCATGTTGGAAGACCCAGCCTCGACCCATCTTCAAAGCTCTAACTGAGGGAAGGAGGTTGTTGCCCAAAATCTCGCAATACATGGCCCCGGTCATCCTCTGCTTAATACAGTGCAGTCGCCCTGTCCCATGTGCAGAAAAACACCCCCAAAGCATGATGCTACCACCCCCATGCTTCACAGTAGGGATGGTGTTCTTGTGATGGTACTCATCATTCTTCTTCCTCCAAACACGGTTAGTGGAATTATGACCAAAAAGTTCTATTTTGGTCTCATCTGACCACATGACTTTCTCCCATGACTCCTCTGGATCATCCAAATGGTCATTGGCAAACTTAAGACAGGCCTTGACATGTGCTGGTTTAAGCAGGGGAACCTTCCGTGCTATGCATGATTTCAAACCATGACGTCTTAGTGTATTACCAACAGTAACCTTGGAAACGGTGGCCCCAGCTCTTTTCAGGTCATTGACCAGCTCCTCCCGTGTAGTTCTGGGCTGATTTCTCACCTTTCTTAGGATCATTGAGACCCCACGAGGTGAGATTTTGCATGGAGCCCCAGTCCGAGGGAGATTGACAGTCATGTTTAGCTTCTTCCATTTTCTAATGATTGCTCCAACAGTGGACCTTTTTTCACCAAGCTGCTTGGCAATTTCCCCGTAGCCCTTTCCAGCCTTGTGGAGGTGTACAATTTTGTCTCTAGTGTCTTTGGACATCTCTTTGGTCTTGACCATGTTAGTAGTTGGATTCTTACTGATTGTATGGGGTGGACAGGTGTCTTTATGCAGCTAATGACCTCAAACAGGTGCATCTAATTTAGGATAATAAATGGAGTGGAGGTGGACATTTTAAAGGCAGACTAACAGGTCTTTGAGGGTCAGAATTCTAGCTGATAGACAGGTGTTCAAATACTTCTTTGCAGCTGTATCATACAAATAAATAGTTAAAAAATCATACATTGTGATTTCTGGAATTTTTTTTTTTGATTATGTCTCTCTCACAGTGGACATGCACCTACGATGACAATTTCAGACCCCTCCATGATTTCCAAGTGGGAGAACTTGCAAAATAGCAGGGTGTTCAAATACTTATTTTCCGCACTGTATTTCAATTAATTTTGCTGAACGCTCATGTGATAAACAGAGCTTTAGGACGGACTGGGTCCTTCCTAAATTCCAGGATGAGATCATCTTAGAACTCCAGGCGGTTCTGCACCTCACCATTCCCAACCAAATGCAGTAAGCCGACTGCATGAGAGGCATTTTCGGTTTCTCCTCGAGAGTACCCCTACCCAACGAGCCCCCCCAAAAAAGATGTCTTGTCTGTAGCAATCAGGGATATAGGCATGACACCTGTTATTATTGTCCCGCCTGTCCTGACAATCCTGGTCTCTGCATTGGCATTTGTTTTTTACGCTTCCACACACGAGTGAAGTATAGTGTGAAGTGTAGGGTAAAGCAATTCACAGGCTAGGCACACTTACACAGGGTCTCCCAAGATGCCATCGCATTTTGAGAGACCCAAACCTGGAAATGAAAGGTTGAACAGTTACAGTTACAAAAAAAAGTGTTAAAGTGAATGATAAAAACACAAAAACAAATAAATATATATATAAAAAAAATGGTTTTATTGTTCTCTCCCTCTCTATTCTCTCTATTGTTCTGCTCTTTTTTTTTTTTTACTGTATTATATTCTGCAATGTTTTATCATGCTTGCATTTCAGGCATGTAATTTACTTTACTGTTTTCAGGTACGTTATTCAGCTGTTGCGCGGATTTATTTATCTTGACAGCAACAGCATTTGCTCCCACGATATATAAAGCCGCGACTCCAGTGCTGTAGGAGGTGATTTCACCACCACAGTTAAAAAAAGAGCATATATGCCGAAGCATGGGGGCATTAGGGGCGGAGGAGCGATTTTGCTCCTAATGCCGCATACCGAGCGATTTTGCTCCTAATGCCGCATACATATGGTCGACATTCCGACGGATGCTTGCCCAAACAAAAGTCAGACCGTGTGTGCGGGGCATAACCTTTTTTGCGGGAAGATGCCCCCATGCTTCGGCATATATAAATGGTGCATGTATGCCCATCATTAGAAGTGGGTGGATGAAGGGAGGTATTCTAATGGTGGGCATACCCACAGATCAATACTGGTATGTTGCTGGATTTTGAATGGTTATACCGGAATGATGCCTGTGTGTTTAGATATCATCTTGGTATCATTCTTTTCAGCCAGCGGTCGGCTTTCATGTAAAAGTAATCCTAGCGGCTAATTAGCCTCTAGACTGCTTTTACATTCAGTGGGAGGGAATGCCCCCCCGGATATAAACAGCGCCATTGGGAAAGCGTTTTATCACACCGATCTTGGTGTAGTCAGATGCTTTTGAGGGCAGAGGAAAGATCTAGGGTCTAATAGACTCTATTTAGAAAAAAAAAAAAAAAAAGTACCGGTCACTAACTATTGCTATCATAGGGGATATTTACATTCCCTGAGATAACAATAACAATGGTAAAAAATTAATATAATGGAAGGAACAGTTTACAAATACAATTAAAAAAAGCTAATTAAATATTAATAAAAAAAAAAGCAAGCATTCCTGTCTAAGTCGTATGTAAATAGCAATTGCACCATGCATGTGGGGTATCACCGCGAAGGTCAGATCGAGGGCAGTAATTTTTAGCAGTAGACCTCCTCTGTAAATCTAATGTGGTAACCTGTCAAGGCTTTTAAAAATGTTTGTAGTTTGTCGCCACTGCGCGTTTGTGTGAAATTTTAAAGTATGTTGTGTTTGGTATCCTCGGCCTAAGATCATCTTTTTTTATTTCATCAATAATTTGGGAAATATAGTGTGTTTTAGTGCATTGAATTAATAAAAAGTGTATTTTTTCCCCAAAAAAATGCGTTTGAAAAATCGCTGCGCAAATACTGTGTGGAAAAAAAAATGCAACACCCACCATTTTAATCTGTAGGCATTTGCTTTCAAAAAAATATATGTTTGGTGGTTCAACCTAACTTTCTTGCAAAAAAATTAATTTTTTTTTCCATGTAAACAAACAGTGTCAGAAAGGGCTTTGTCTTCAAGTGGTTAGAAGAGTGGGTGATGTACGATATAAGCTTCTAAATGTTGTGCATAAAATGCCAGGACAATTCAACCCCCCCCCCCCAAATGACCCCATTTTGGAAAGTAGACACCCTAAGCTATTTGCTGAGAGGCATGTCGAGTTTATGGAATATTTAATATTTTGACACGTTTCGGGAAAAAAAAAAAAAAATATATATATATATATTTTTTTTTGCGCAAAGTTGTCACTAAATGATATATTGCTCAAACATGCCATGGGCATATGTGGAATTGCACCCCAAAATACATTCTCTTGCTTCTGAGTACGGTTATACCACATGTGAGACTTTTTGGGAGCCTAGCCGCGTACGGGACCCCAAAAACCAATCACCGCCTTCAGGCTTTCTAAGGGTGTACATTTTTTGATTTCACTCCTCACTACCTATCAGAGTTTCGGAGGCCATGGAATGCCCAGATGGCACAACCCCCCCCCCCCCAAATGACCCTATTTTGGAAAGTAGACACCCAAAGCTATTTGCTGAGAGGTATGGTGAGTATTTTGCAGATCTTGCTTTTTGTCACAAACTTTTGAAAATGTAAAAAAGAAAATTAGTTTCTTTCTTTTTCAAAAACAAATGAGAGCTGTAAAATACTCACCATGCCTCTCAGCAAATAGCTTGGGGTTTCTACTTTCCAAAATGGGGTCATTTGGGGGGGGTTTTTTGTCCTATTTTGGCATTTTATGGCCTTCGAAACTGTGATAGGTAGTGAGGAGTGAAATCAAAAATGTATGCCCTTAGAAATCTTGAAGGCGATGCTTGGTTTTCGGGGTCCCGTACGCGGCTAGGCTCCCAAAAAGTCCCAAACATGTGGCATCCCCGTACTCGGGAGAAGCAGCAAAATTTATTTTGGGGTGCAATTCCACATATAACCATGGCATGTGTGAGAAATATATCATTTAGTGACAACTTTTTGTGATTATTTTTTTTTTTGTCATTATTCAATCACTTGGGACAAAAAAAAAAATATTCAATGGACTCAACATGCCTCTCAGCAGTTTCCTTGGGGTGTCTACTTTCCAAAATGGGGTCATTTTGGGGGGTTTTTGTACTGCCCTGCCATATTAGCACCTCAAGAAATGAGATAGGCAGTCATAAATTAAAAGCTGTGTAAATTCCAGAAAATGTACCCTAGTTTGTAGACGCTATAACTTTTGCGAAAACCAATAAATATACTCTTATTGCGATTTTTTTTTTTTTTTTTTTTTTAACTAAAGACATGTGGCTGAATACATTTTGGCCTAAATGTATGACAAAAATTTGAGTTTATTTTATTATTATTATTATTATTATTATTATTATTTTTTCAACAAAATGTAGAATTTTTTTTTTTTTTTTGGTCTTTTTCTGTTTATATCGGCAAAAATAAAAATCGCAGAGGCAATCAAATACCATCAAAAGAAAGCTCTTTTTGTAGGAAGAAAAGGACGCACATTTTATTTCGGTACAACATTGCATGACCGCGCAATTACCAGTTAAAGCAGTGCAGTGCCAAATTGTAAAAACACCTTGGGTCCTTAGCCTGCATATTTGTCCGGGTCTCAAGTGGTTCATCGGATAATAGGGGGGCCAATTTTGTTGTTGGACAGATTACAAAACACTAATTGCCGCAAAAACACATTATATGCTTTTCTGCAGTTTCTCCATTGAAGTATATTGAACAAAAAAATAAATAAAATGGCACCGTTTTGCGTTAAAAAGTCCTTGCTCTTTCCAAATACGTAGTAGCCGAAAAAAAATCCTGGATGTGAACGTGTCCCATAGGAAAACATGC
Source organism: Rana kukunoris (assembly GCA_029574335.1). Taxonomy (NCBI): domain Eukaryota; kingdom Metazoa; phylum Chordata; class Amphibia; order Anura; family Ranidae; genus Rana; species Rana kukunoris. The sequence goes on from CM056049.1 coordinate 221,974,819, forward strand.
AAATGAACTGTAGTGTGTTTCTGCAAAACACAGAGGTGAGACCCAGGCCTGAGATGTTTAGTAACATAATGGGGTTAAAAAAAAAAAAAAAGTACAAAAAGCAAATAATCGCTACTGTAAAGGGTTCATTTTTTTTTTTTTTACTGTGGGACAGTGAAAGTAATATTTACAGTAGCGATTTGCTTTTTTTGTACTATAAAGGGCTCTTTTTTTTTTTTTTTTTTAACCCCATAATGTTACTGGCCGATCGATTTATGAAAATTGTAATCGGTTATTTCATAATCAATTAGTTGTTTTGGCCCTAAACTCTACACTGGTAAGCTGTAAGTCGCCTATGGAGATTTTTTAAGTACTGTAGTTTTGGTGCAGGGTGGATTTGATTTAAATCCCTAGTAAAAAGGCTTGATTTATTCATTTTCAAAGAGCAGCTGTCATCTGTCTTACAGCGGCTCCTCTTCTGACCCGCTGTTGACTCTGACCCGCTGTTGTCCTATACACTTTAACCACTTAAGGACCCCATTCACGCCGATATACATCGGCAGAAGGGCATGGCTGGGCACAGGCATGGACCTATACGTTGCCTTTAAGAGCCCAGCTGTGGGGTCGCGACCTGCGGACCCGATCGCCGTCTGTGTCCCGCGATCGGTCACAGGAGCTGAAGAATGGGGAGAGGTGTGTGTGTGTGTGTGTGTGTGTAAACACACCTTACCCGTTCTTCTGTGTGGCAGTGACACTGATTGTCTGTTCCCTGATAAAGAAGGTTGGGGTTGTGGCGCTGTAAAACAGTGGCATATAAGTGAACAAAAAGTCCGCTGTGCAAACTCCAACTCCTTTTGTTAGAATGACATAAAAAATTAAAAATAAAACCTGGGATGATGAGTGGTGAAAGGAACGACAAGGAGGACACTGTTCTGTAAATAGCTGATCATCCAAACGACGATGTTCCAGGGGCAAGCCTTCTGGCAGGGGAGACCAGAGCAATAACTCCAACATGTGCAGAAAAAATAAAAAAACAGAGGGCGCCTCCAGGTTAAGCGTTGCAAAGCTTTAATACAATACACATGACGGTGTAGACTTACATTAAAAACAAGTGGAATCCAATATGTAGATTCGATCAGGAGGTTCTTGGATGGGGGGAGATGTGGCGTCTTTCCGTGCTAGATGTTTTGCTGATCGTGCTGCCGGATAAACCTCCTAAGTCTCACCGTCCAGAGCAGGTGAAAGCCAGCTGGTACGGAGGACTGGATGGAAACTAGGCCCGGAGAGTAGCGTGAGCCGCGGTGACGTCACTATAGTGCGGCGACGTTTCGAAGCTAAGCGCCCACCAATGAGCGCGCTCCTTTCTCAATCTTGCCTGTGCCCAGCCATGCCTCACGCTGCGCTCCGGGCCTCGTTTCCATCCATTCTAGCTTATACAGCGTGCAGCACAGATCTCCTCATGATGTTTTGATCGCAGCTTTACCTCACAGCATTTCTACTCACACACATGCTGTGTTCTGAAGGTAGGCAGTGACGCTGAACGGTCTCCTCCGGTGATTGGTGAGTGAGTCCCCTGGGTAACCCCCGGTCAGTGCAGCAAAGAGGGTGGTATTTATTCAGTTCTGTAATGGATCCCTGAGAGCTGTCTAGATGTAGTCTGTGTCTGGTTCATGCCAGAGGTGGCTGCTGGGGCTCCTATGGTTCATGGACACATTGTTGGAGCGGCGTGGAGGTTGGGGGGGGGGGGGGGTTGTTAAAAAGAGGATAAACTAATACAGAAAGTGAATACACATCAGGACAGGCAGTCTACAGAGGTCCTTCTCTCAGACTCTCTTATAGTAGTTGATTTGTGTTTTTATTGTGCTTTAAAAGAGAAGTATGGGTATTTTTTGCACCCCACTGGGCTGTGGGGGGGGCTGTTGGCTCAACAGACTGCACTCCTGTGATCCATAGGAAAAATACAGCCTAACTTTGGTGATGGGTAAGTCTTGTTTGAAATCGAGATATACTATGTTGTATGCTGATGGACGAATCTTGTATGCTTATAAATGTGACAGATGTCATTAGAATCTCTTCATTATGTTTGCAGATAGACCAATCCTTCCCTGCCCAAAGCTGTCATATGATGTCCTGGACTTAGAGTGCAGCTATTCAGCCGCTTGATTGTTTTTACAGGCTGCGGTAGGGGACAACCGCTACCCCACCCCCCCCTCCCACTGCCCTCCGGTGCTCTACCGGTTCGCCCATGCGATTGGCAAGCTGGAGAAGGAATCCACCGGACGCAGTTTACCATAGAGAATACCAAGGATCAGATGGCCCTGTACTTGGCTGGAAAGGCCAAGATAGTGTTTTTTTTTTTTTTTGTTTTTTTTTTTTTTTTATATCCCAGTCTCTTTTCTGCTTATAGACCCCATATCTTGCCATAAAGAGGCAATGCCTTATCACTATTACAAGATAACTTTTCAGTTCTGCTTCAGGCCAGGTTCACACTTTTGTGAATTGGATGCGGGTTATCAGCATCCAATTCACATGACAAGAGACTGACCGGTTCTCAATGGAGCCGGTGTTCTGTCAGATAGTGCCCACTATCCAGAAGTGCCTGGGACTAACTGCGAATGCTCTACACGGAACAGCACAACAGCTGATTTTCCAGCACCTGCACACAATAGCCGACTGAACAAATTTTTGTGTCAGATTGTGCCTCATGCTGTGGAGGCGCATGCCGGTGAGGGGCGAATTTGTTACATGTTGGGGGGCGGTTTTTAAAATGATGGGCAGTGCTACAAAATCTTTTTATGCTATTTCTGCTCTGCTCCTCATCGACGCAGCCACCCAATGCATCCCTATACGTTGGAAGACCACCACCCCCCACCATTGCTGAATGGATTAAAAGAGTCAATAAAATAGAGGAAATGGAAAGAATTATCCACGAGATGAAAGACCCACACGAGACATTCAGGACCACTTGGGCCTGTTGGTCACATTACAGAGATTCCTTGGGAGCTGCGGACCTTGCCAATCGGGCCGTAGATACTACTAGTGTCGCTTAGCTTACTCTGGTTACCCGTCCCCTACTCTTTCGTCCTCCACTGTGTATCCCCACCCCCCGGCCCCTACTTCCTGTTTACACATTGCCCAGTAAGGTACCCGCTTGTACTTTTTGTTGCTACCCTTGATAACATACGGCAGTTTGTTGGTCCCGCCCCCGACCCACCCCGAAACCGCGAAACTGATTACTCCCAAGGGCCGGACACCTAAATATCCCTGCCTAATTCAACCATCTAGGGACGCACCTGGCAGGGACGCGAGGTGGTTATATACTTTGTAGTCTCGGCGGCTTACATTCAGTTCACATACGCCTTTTGACTACCCCCCCCCCCCCCCTCCGCACGCAGTTAGGCCCGCCATTGGAATATGAAGGGGTTACTTCTCCAGGAGAATTCTATGGATTCCCTCAGTTTATGGCTGCACTGCTTATTTCAAGCTCCTCCCCTATCCGCGTAATGAAGGTTTTACGTCCTTTTATGGACCCATTTCATGTGATCAGGAGGAGAATGGTCTGTCTATGCATTTATTTTATTGTTTATCAGGTTACCTGTACTACATTCAAGGCTACTGTTTTACTGTACCCTTTGTGCACGTTTTGAAAACATGTACCACTTAATATGAGACCTTGTATGTACTGACTTTGTACTGTGAAACCTTTAATAAAAAATATAAAAAAAAAAAAAAATGCTATTTCTGCTGGACGCTTGCGGGGCGAGTTTAGTCAACTGAAGGGTGAGTTTGCAGGGTATAGTTTGTTTTGCAGCTTTGCCCATCTTATAAAAATCCGGCCCCATCTTTGCAGCACTGGCCATCATTTAAAACTGATATTAACTGGCATTGTCCAACGCCCAATCAGTTAAGATCCTTTTTGAAGAAATAATTTTATTATTTTTTTGTTTATCTGGGAACTCAACCTATGACCAAGACAGTAGTTGGACAATAGGCAGTAAATTGGAAGTATATCCCCTAAGGAGAACCACAACCAGAGATGTCTCTCAAGAGCAGCCCCTAGTCAATCTGCTTTTTCTTGCTCTCCTTTCTCCACACATAGGCAAATATGACAAACAATGTCACGCTGTTCCAAAAATTGTTGGAATCCATCGACCAACGCAGATAGCACACACAAGGTCAAAAGGAAGGACACAGCAAGGGACAAGTCACTCACTAAAAACTGCAATGCAGCATGGGAGGAGCAATGTTCTCTGGGTGAAAAATGTTAATGGGTCCTTCGCGCTACTGTGAGTAAATGTATAGAATACAGAAAAAGTGATAAAAGCTAAAAAGCTGCAAAATCTAACAGTGTTCACCATACATAAATATATAAACAATCTTGCGCTAGAAAGTGATGTCACTGTAACTCCCTATAAGAGGGAATTATGTTCAAAGTGAAAATATGTTGAATGAACAAATTGAAAAACGATCAATACATATTGTCCCACAACTTCAAATATACTAAAAAGTCCTTCCAATAAATACAGTATATATTTTGTTCCCCAACCATATAGCTGGATATTTGTTTACCACTGCATAGAAATATTCATGAATAAATTGCTTTTTTTTCCACATAACTTTATTATACACCAACCTTTTTTGAGGTTTAATCTGCTAACCAATCAATTTATAATCGTTAGTTGCAGACTCCAGGTAGAATAAAGCATAGAGGTGAAATTAGGAAACTAAAAGTCTAAACCAGTACGACAAATTGCCTTATCTGGAACGATGCGCGTCGCCTGTTGTGCAGTCCATTAACCACTTAAGGACTGCCTCCTGCACATATGCGTCGGCAGAAGTGCCCAGCCGTGGGTCGCAGGCGCAACGCCCGCAACCCGGTGCAAAGCTATTTTTGTTTATAGCGCAAAAAATAAAAACTGCAGAGGTGATCAAATACCAACAAATAAAAGCTCTATTTGTGGGGAAAAAAAGGACGCCAATTTTGTTTGGGAGCCACGTCGCACGACCGCGCAATTGTCAGTTAAAGCGACACAGTGCCGAATCGCAAAAACTGACCAGGTCCTTTACCTGCATTTTGGTTCGGGTCTTAAGTGGTTAAAGCCCCATGCACACTGGACATTTTTGGACGTTTTTACAGCAGCTGTTATTTAGCTTCGGACGTTTGACGTTTTTGATCCATTGAAGAAAAAAAACATTATTTCTACATCCAGTGTGCATAGTTACATAGTTGCATAGTTAGTCAGGTTGAAAAAAGACACAAGTCCATCCAGTTCAACCATAAAAACAAAACAAAAAAACAAACATAATAAAACACAGTACATCCCATACACCCAACTCCATACCCACAGTTGATCCAGAGGAAGGCAAAAAACCCCAGCAGAGCGATGATCCAATTTGCTACCGGAGGGGAAAAAATTCCTTCCTGATCCCCCGAGAGGCCATCGGATTTACCCCAGATCAACTTTACCTACAAAACTTAGTACTCAGTTATATTATGTGCATTTAGGAAAGAATCCAGGCCCTTCTTAAAGCAATCTACTAAACTGGCCAGAACCACCTCTGGAGGGAGTCTGTTCCACATTTTCACAGCTCTTACTGTGAAGAAAGCTTTCCGTATTTGGAGGTGAAATCTCTTTTCCTCCAAACGTAAAGAGTGCCCCCTTAGGCATGAGGCCTAAGATGCGAGAAAGTGTAAAAAGTAGCAACACTGCATCATCTTCCGGTAGCAATAAGGCCTCATGCACACTGGACGTTAAAATAACGTTATAAAAACGCCATTAGCTTTGCAGTGAGTTTTTCAACGTAGGGTTTTTTTTTTCAATAGATCAAAAAAGTCACAAACCGCTGCTGAGGTTTTAATTTATTTTTTTTCTGCTCAAAAAGCCACTGCTCAAAACTGCTGATAAAAGCCGATGTGTGCATGGACACTAGAGCTGCACGATTCTGGTAAAAATTTGAATAGCGATTCTTTTGCATAAAATGAAGTTCACGATTCTCAAAAATGCTGTGATCTTAAATACAGTATATGTAAATCTGACGGACTGTTTACATGCTAAAAATGCGATCTTTTTGCGATTAATCGTGCAGCTCTAATGGACACATAGGATAAAATGATGGAGAGTTTAATGTCTGTAGAAAATAACGACTGCTGTAAAAATGTCAAAAAACTTCCATTGTGCCATGAGGCCTAAGACCCCTTTAGCATCGGTGCTAAAACTCCGCTATTTTTATCGCAGATGCTATGGGTGGATTTGCGGCACATTTTGACTGCTAGCGTGCGCTTTTAACCCTTTCTCAGCCACTAGCGGGGGGTTAAAACTGCCTGCAATGTGCTGCTGAAGCAGCGCATTGCGGGCGGTATAGCCGCGCCTTGTCCCATTGATTTCAATAGGCAGCAGCGGTGGAGGAGCGGTAAACTCACCGCTCCTAAGATGCGGCTAGCAGGACTTTTTTTTTTACCGTCCTGCTAGCGCAACGCCCCAGTGTGAAAGCTCTTTGGGCTGAATTTTTTTTCACGATCTCATGCTTTCAAGCCTGAAGGAGAGATGTGGGGTCTTATTGACCCCACAACTCTCCATAAAAAGGAGCTGTCACAGTGATTCCTATTACAAGGGATGTTTACATTTCTTGTAATAGGAATATAAGTGATCAAAAGAAGTGTAAAAATAAGTAAATTATTATTTATTTTTTTAAATGCCCCTGTCCCCGGTAGCCCTAGCTCAGAAGTGAACGCGCATGTAAGTCACGCCCACATATGTGAACTCTGTTCAAACCCTACATGTGAGGTATTGCCTCATGCGTTAGAGCGTGTGCAACAATTCTAGCATTAGACCTTCTCTGTAACTCGAAAATAGTAACCTGTAAAAAAGTTTAAAGCGTCGCCTATGGAGATTTTTAAGTACCGAAGTTTGGCGCCATTCCATGAGTGTGCGCAATTTTAAAACGTGATATGTTAGGTAACTATTTACTCGGCTTAACATCATCTTTCACATTTATACAAAAAAATTGGGCTAACTTTACTTTTTTGTTTTTTTTAATTCATGAAACAGTCTTTTTTTTTTTTTTTTTTTTTTTTTTTAAGGCGTTTGAAAATTTATTGCGCAAATACCGTGCGAGAAAGAAGTTGCAATGACCGCCATTGTATTTCCTTGGTTATCTGCTAAAAAAAATATATAATGTTTGGGTGTTCTGATTAATTTTTTAGCAAAAAATTTTGATTTTGTACATGAAGGAGAGAAGTGCCAGAATAGGCCCGGTGGATAAGTGGTTAAATATTTTCCAAAACTGTTGCATTCAAGGAATGCACAGTTGCATATTCTCTCAAATTGTCAAGCCATCAAATGGCTAGTATCATAACTGATGACTTGTGCAGCACCATGCAGGTCAAACGGTGCCTAAGATGGCAGCTTCCTTGGCTGTAAAGCATAGGAGGGTATAGTTCCACTTTGAGTACTATAGAAAGAGCATTTTATTATTTATTTCTCTCGTATACATATGAAGTCATCCTTTGTAATATGCTCATGCTCTTTTCTAATATAAATAAATAGACTTTGTATTATTTGATGCACTTGGAATGTTTCAGGTGAGAACTTCAAGTGATTGTAAAGCCATTGTATGCATGAAGATAAAAAAAAAAAAAAAACTTCTGTGTGCTGCAGCCCCCCTAATACTTACCTGAACCTCCTCTAGATCCAGTGATGTTTGTTTCGGCTGCCCAGGACCCCACTTCTTCTTCTTCCTGCCATTATCGTAACCTTTTTTTTTTTCTCTTTTCGTCCATGGACGGACACAGCCTCATTAAATCTTGACATGTGGGTTATGTTCCGTCTATTAGGAGTCCTCTCCTAATAGATGAAACATAACCCACATGTCAAGATTTAAGGAGTAGGCTGTGCCCGTCCATGGACGACAGAGAAAAGGATTTTATGGGGAGTACAAAAAATGGGTGCCTCTTTCTTGCTAGTACCTGCTCCCTACCTCCTGGGATAACACACATGTTGCAGGATTATTAAGAGAACGCAGCTTGTCTTGCGCATTGCGTAATGGGAAGCCCATTGCAAAACACCAGTTGTGGAGAGGGATTATAACACCTGTCAGTGTTATTGTGGTCTGTGCCTTTATTGGGGACATTCCCCCTCTGCAAAATGTTCCTCTTGGGGAGCTGGACCGCCTCTTTAACTGCAGCAGAAGAAAATCAGGTTGTCTCCCCTACCAGAGATGGCTGCGTGTGCTGGATCTGGGTAAATATCAAACTGGATACACAGAAATACAAATGCTTCGGTAAAAAAATAAAAACCCAACAAAGGTTCTTACTTTTCCTTACACTAACCACAAAAAACGTTATGTCTGGAATTATCCCTTAAAGGTTTAATAGTCCAGGAGAAGTTGGTATTAAAGTTTTTTTTTTTTTTTTTCCATGGAAAAGAGTTTGACATAATTCTCTACCGGTTTTGAAACATACTTTTGCCAAATACCTTTCTCCTATTGCCACAGAGAAACTATATGTAATAGTTGTTACCTAATTTATGTTTTTGTTTTTTTTCTTTCTTTCAGTTCCTTAAAGTGCACTTTACAAGTATTTTGTGAATAATTTCTTGGCAAGTTACCAACATGTTGCAGTATACAGCTACAATATAATTTAAAAAGCAAGCACTTTTTTTTTTATATGGTATTATTGAGCTCCAGGTAAATGACTGTCAAGGCTGCAAGTTGCAGTTTAGGAGAATGGTGTCCCCAATCAGGCAGAGTGAAAGGGTTCCTTAAAGTGGAACTTTAGGCTTCAAAATAAAAAAAAGTGAACAGGTAGAGTTTTTTTATTGCAGAAGAGACATGCTTTGTCTCTTATGCATTAAAGCTACTTACCTGCCTGTCGGTCCCTGTACAGTAAGCTGTGCAAGCGGAGCTCACTGAACAATTTTCGACAATGCCGAATCAGACAGAACTCCCACACATGCGCAGGAGTAACATAATTTCGGCTTGCCCAATGACAGACCTGGAAGCCGGCCACCCGAAAATGACAGTGGTGAGTTCCAGGATGGTGCAATTCCCTGGATTCAAAGTGAGAATGGTTCCACTTTAAGGCTAGGTATACATCTATGCGTTTTGCAGTGCATTTGCACAACCACACCAGTCTATTTTCACATTAGTTCCTATGGTTCACACTTGCATCTATGCAGTTTCAGGTGGTTTTTTTTTTTTTTAATGGTGCGGGTACTTTTTTTACATGCAACACGGTGTGTCTGTGGCTCCATAGACTTCAATGGAATCACATAAAAAAAAAAAATCAATGTAAAAAGTGAAAAATATTGCATTTTTTTCAAAATTGTCGCTCTATTTTTGTTTATAGCGCAAAAAATAAAAACCACAGAGGTGATCAAATACCACCAAAAGAAAGCTCTATTTGTGGGGAAAAAAGACGCCAATTTTGTTTGGGAGCCACGTCGCACGACCGCGCAATTGTCAATCAAAACGACGCAGTGCCAAATTGCAAAAAAGGGCAAGGTCCTTTAGCAGCATTTTGGTCCGGGTCTTAAGTGGTTAATGTGTGTTTTTTTTTTTTTTTTTTTTAAAGCATGAAAATTGCTGCGCAAATACCGTGCAAGATAAAAAGTTGCAACGTCCACCATTGTATTCTTTAGGGTCTCCGCTAAAAAAATATACATAATGTTTGGGGGTTCTATGTAATTTTCTAGCAAACAAATCTTTTGATTTTTACATGTAGGAGCGAAGTGTCAGAATTGGCCCGGATGGGAAGTGGGTTAAGGCCAGATTGGTGGAGTGCACAACTAATAGTTGTCCTGTGGACAGATTCTCCCACCTGAGCTGTGGATCTCTGTAGTGCCTCCAGAGTTATCACGGGCCTCTTGGCTGCTTCTCTGATAAATTCTCTCCTTGCCCGACCTGTCAGTTTAGGTGGACAACCATGTCTTGGTAGGTTTGCAGTTGTGCCGTACTCTTTCCATTTTTAGATGATGGATTGAATAGTGCTCTGTGAGATGTTCAAAGCTTGGGAGATTTTTTTTTTTTATAGGCAAACTGATTTAAACTTCTCCAACTTTATCCCTGACCTGTCTGGTGTGTTCCTTAGCCTTCATGATGCTGTTTGTTCACTAAGGTTCACTTGACAAACCTCCTGAGGGCTTCACAGAACAGCTGAGGGCTTCACAGAACAGCTGTATTTATTCTGAGATTAAATTACACACAGATGGGCTCTAGTTACTACTTAGGCGACTTCTGAAGGCAATTGATTGCACTAAAAAAAATTGAAAACCATTTATCATTTTCCTTCCACTTCACAATTTTGTACCACTTTGTGTCTGTCTATCACATAAAATCTCAATAAAAAATCCAGTTTTTGGTAGGTACATTTTTCCACTTTTTGCCATGTTACAAACTGTGTCTGGCTTCAGTATTTCTGAGGCACAAACCTGCACCACATGAGTGTCCAAAAGGTGTCAGAATTCCTTATTTTTAAATTTGTTGCATGTTAATAGTTCAGAGATTAGTGAAGCCAAGGAATCTGATGCATAACCAGGCAGCTATACATGATAGTTTTGTATTTGCATACCTGAGTTTGGTCTCATGTGATAGACTAGTGTGACTATCAAATGACTAAGCTAAACCTCTTATTGGGGTTACAATGCCAGAGGCTTAAAACCTCATTATACAGCTTTGTCTCTTAATCCTTGCCTATGTTCCAGTTTATGCTGGAGCCATGACTGCTGCCCCAGGTTCCCTATTTCATGGTGGCTCCTTTCTCTTTCAGCATCCTACAGAGCCGCCATTGTATGCAGGGACTAGCTCTGTAACCTCCTACACTGGCCATAGAAAATCACATTTTGTTTCATTGCAGCCTGACATTAAGACAGACACAATTTTTGTTTTATGCTGCTGTATTTACTAGTGTAACTTGGAACATCCAAGTGAAAGCTGTAATGCCAATGTGTCAGGAAAAAAAATCAAAAGAGAATGCCTGCGTTGTCAACGACCCCCCCCCCCCCCGTCAGTATCTTGTTGAACCTTGTTGAGTCCTTTCTTGTATTAGGAGGTATGGACTCCAGAGAGAGATATCATTTTGCCCATGTACAAATCATTAGTAAGACCTCATCTGGAATATGCAGTTCAGTTTTGGGCACCAGTTCTCAAAAAGGATATCTGGGAACTGGAGAAAGTGTAGAGAAGGGCAACCAAATTGATGAGGCATGGAGGAGCTCGGCTATGAGGAAAAATTAGAGGAACTGAACTTAAGAGACGAGGAGATAAAGGGGGGATATGATCAGCATGTGCAAATATATAAAGGGTCCATATAGTGAACTTGGTGTTGAGTTATTCACTTTACGATCAACACAAAAGGCAAGGGGGCACTCTTTACGTCTAGAGGAAAAGAGATTTCACCTCCAAATATTTAAAGGTTTCTTCACAGTAAGAGCTATGAAAATGTGGAACAGACACCCTCCAGAGGTAGTTCTGGCCAACTCAGTAGATTGCTTTAAGAAAGGCCTGGATACTTTCCTAAATGTACATGTAAATATAACTGGGTACTGACATTTATAGGTAAAGTTGATGCAGGGAAAATCGGATTGCCTCTCGGGGATCAGGAAGGATTTTTTCCCCTGCTGTAGCAAATTGGATCATACTCTGCTGGGGTTTTTGCCTTCCTCTGGATCAACTGTGGGTATAGAATTGGGTAAATGGTATTGTACGATATTTTTTATTTTTTTATGGTTGAACCGGATGAACTTGTCTTTTTTCAACCTGACTAACGATGTAACTTTGAACCACTCCCTTCTCACCTTTTTTTCATTCTCTCCACCCCCTAACAGTGGATGGTTGATGAGGGTACATATGGTTATTTAGAGGTAGGAATAGGCAGGGTATTATATGTGGGGCTGAATGGTGCCACCTTGGAGGTTTAGGGTGATGGTGTGATGGCGAGGCATTGCATGGCATAGTAGGGATTATGCGGTGGCATTCTTTTCTTGAGATTGATATTCCCTCCTTGGTTATTAACCTTAGGAAACCTAAATGGTTGGTTTTATTCTCCCCATTTATAGATTGGACAATTGTCTCCATTTTGGCTTAGTTGTAGTTGAGTGCATATATGATGCATATGTGATCAGGTGACCTCAGACACACCACATTGCAATAGAACAATAATAATGAGAAAATCACTCAAGCTTCTACTCTGCCCAGCTCTGACTAAATACATCTCCCCTAATCACTTGTCTATGTATATTGTGATGGCTGTTCACTGCACCATACATTTCCTCATCACACTGAACTGTGGATCACACCCCATGTTGTGATAAACATCCAGGAAAGGCAGCCAATCCTGGGAGAACTGGAGGGGAGGGGGATGTGAATTGTGAACTGTGGCTGTGCATGTGTCCAAGCTAGTGCACAAGATATGTAAATAACCTGTCACTCCAAGCATGGGGGCGGAAAGGACTTTTTATTTAGACAGGTTTTTCTCTGAAAGTCTTTTTATTTTCACTGAACAATAAGAGGATTGCTCAGCGCTGGATTAACTCTGTGTGGCAAGACTGGGCCCAGATGATAGGAAATCTTATTTTCTACATTGTGACATCAAAACAAGTAATAGGATAATTCTTCCCCTGTGATCAGTCAAACTTCAAGTGTTCCAGAAGCAAGATCATTTTATTTTCAGATGTACTAGTACAAGTGGATGAGCTTACATGCTAAGAGAAAAAGCCAAAAGTCCCATACAGACACGAGGTGTGCGACGACCTTTATAGGGTCAACAGGAAGAATACTATTGGCTAAAAGACCACCGGTGGCTCATGACGCAAACAAGCTTTATTGCCTATCACAGTGCCTTTTTACAATTCTTAGCAAAGGTTGATTTAAAGAAGTAACACAAACAATAGAATTAGGCTAGGTAAAACAACGTGTCTCTAGAAGCCATTACAGAGGCAAGTAAAGCAACGTGTCCTTAGAAGCCGTTTTACATTTCTACAAATAGTCACACAATACACATAAAAAAAAAAGTTTCCAACAACAAGAAATATTTTTTTTTGGGGGTTTACATCCACTTTAAGTGGATTTTTCAGGAAATCACAGGTTTACCGGTATTTGTTCATGATGTAAGTTGTACAAGGTAATACAGTATCTCACACAAAAGTGAGTACTCCCCTCACATTTTTGTAAATATTTTATTCTATATCTTCATGTTAGAATGTTTGCTACAATGTAAAGTATTGGCCATTAATGTCTAAACCGCCAGTGTTCTAACAAGCTGGTTCCTACCATCGATATGGTTCTGACGGAAAACTCAGAGCGGGAACAAATGTTTGTCAGCTGTAGACGCGCTCGTTCCCTATGGCTGATTATACACTCTATAGTACACGCCGCTCTACACAGCAAGGGGCGAATGTGATATTGACCAGTGTTTTTTTGATTGGTTATCTGTGGCGTGGATAACCAATCAAAAAAGCCCTGCTCAATATCACATCTGCCCCTTGCTGTGTAGAGCGGCGTGTACTATAGAGCGCTGTGTATAAGCAGGCATCGGGAGCGAGTGCGTCTAGGCTGTTGAGCCTCTGAGATTTCCGTGGCCTCCTACTGCGCCTGCACAGTCGAGGCAGGAACCATATCGCTGTAGGAACCAGCTTGACAAGACACCGGCAACAAAAGTGAGTACACTCCTAAGCGAATGTCCAAATTGGACCCAATTAGCCATTTTCCCTTCCTGTGGAGCAGGTGTGTTAAATTTGTTAAATTTAACATGGCACCTCATGGCAAAGAACTCTGAGGATCTAAAAAAAAGAATTGTTTCTCTACATAAAGATGTCCTAGGCTATAAGTCGATTGCCAAAACCCTGAAACTGAGCTGAAAAAAAAGGGGTGATCACCATGTCACTGTACCCATTGCACTTGCCACATCCCTATGATATAGAACAAGGGTCAACCTTCATCATTTCGCATGAGGCATTGTAAAATTCTGACATTCACAGACATGACTAAGCATGATGGGAATTGTAGTTCCTGAACAACTGGAGGGCCATAGTTTGGAGATCCCTGATATAGAACAAACAGTTGTTCCCCCTGGGGTGGGACTTTAAAAGCCAGACACTGTGATTTTTTTTTTTTTTACACACACACACACACACTCACACTCACACACTCACACACTCACACACTCACACACTCACACACTCACACACTCACACACTCACACACACACTCACACACTATGTTTATTTTAGTAGAAAATGTTGACAGACATACATACAAAAGTTAACAAACGTGAACCAAGATGAATATTGTTCATGTGTGTAACAATACAGGCATCAACAAAGCATATAACAAAAACAAAAGAATATGACACAAACTCTGAGTGGTGATTGGTATAACGGGGATACGGTCAAAATTATTTTTTACTCAATACAAGTGGTTCCATATGAAAAAAACGAATAGAAACAAATTTTGGAATTATGGGGATACAAAAAGGCATCAATCCAATCCCCAACATGAATTTGGTAGATTCAGGTCCTGGGAATAACCCATATGCAACAGTGTCCAAATTCTAATGATCCAGTATGGGGCAATATGAGCTCGTCAGTCAGGATATGGCGCTATCGGGACTTTCAATAAGGCAACCCAAGGTAATTCTTGTATACCGCTGTACTGGCCCCTATATGTCCCCGTATGGCAATAAAGTCTGCGTGGTTGGTGTTTCAGGGGGAAACGCCAACTACGCAGACTTATTGCGGGGAATGGGTACCTGTTTTTGACAGGTCCCTCTCCCCACTTTGAGGAGACGGTGCCCCTCCTTCCTCTGGCGCATCTGGAGTTCAGCTTTACTGCAATGATATATGGATGGATATCTCTTACACACACACACTTTATATACTTTATTCACCTAAAGCTCTCAAGCAGTTGCTTTGTTTAAATACACAAGTGTGCAATTCTTAAACTGAGTTCTGAGGAAATGAGTGTGGTCAGCTGGGTTTTGACTAGCGGTTCAGTAGAAGCTGCATTAGAATGACAAGTGGTAAATAAGTACTGTAAGTCAACTTTGTGTTTATGTCCATGTCCCCCTAGCTTCGGCTCTTGCAGAAGTCTCCTTGCCCTGGCACGTTGTGCATGCTTAACATCTCAAGTTTTTTTTTTTTTTTTTTTTTTTTTTTTCCTGGTGCTTTAGGAAGCCGATTTTTTACTCTGCAAAAGGCTACAGAGTAATCCCAGCTGTAAAAAAATTTCCCTGATACAGCAGATTGCCATGTACTCCTTCGGTAAAAAAAAAACCCTTATTGATTCTGAACTGGCCTTCTCAAGCAATGGGCACTTTGCAAATCATTGGCTGTTGGTAATGAGGGTTTAAAGTAGAAAATAAACAATGGGATTATTTCACGGTTGTTATCCTTGCATTTTAGGATTGCAATTTAAAGAGGTGTTCCAGCCTGGGGATTTTTTTTTTTTAAAGTCGGCAGCTACAAATACTGTAGCTGCTGGCTCTTCATATTTGAGCACTTGCCTATCCAGAGCGCCTGTGATGTCGGCACCCCAGCCGATTTTCGGATTGGCTGTCTGGTGCTGCTGCTGCAATCTCCACTATGGCAAACCTTTCGGCTTCACGGCCGTCTCCCTTACTGCACATGCTCGAAGTGCGCTGTGCTTTCTAATTTCCCTGGCGGCAGAGGAAGGAGGTGCACTGTCTCCTCAAAGTGGGGAAAGGGACCTGTCAAAAACAGGTACCCATTCCCACTCCCTCTCCCTGAAAGGTGCCAAGTGGGGCATTGGAGGGGGGGGGGGGGGGGAGGAAGCAAATAAGAGGAGCTTCCACTTTTGGGTAAATTACTAAAGACTAAATATACCTTTTTTTAAGAAAAAAAAAAATGCACATTTTTGCAGATGAAAATGTTTATTATATTTTTCCACAGGAGCCTAAAAAGCATTTCACCTGCGATTAATGGATCATGGGTGCAATGCCAAGCTCCTGCAGATACTTCCTGCAACTCGCTCTTACCTCAGTAGGGGCTTTCAGTTACTGAGCTCGAGAAAGTGGCAGTGATCTGATTTCCATACTCTGCCACAATAGAACACAAGACATGCAGCACAGTGGCTAAGTGTTTAGCACTTACACCATGGTACTACCTGCTTGGAGTTTGTCCTCCCTGTGCTTGAGTAGGTTTCCTCCCACACTCCAAAGACTTACTGTTGGGCTAATTGGCTCCTGTCTAAATTGGCCCTAGTATGTGTATGTACAGTATAAATTTGCATTAGGAACCTTTTAGATTGTAAGCTCCTTGAGGGCAGGGACTGATGTGAAGTCGCAATATATATGTAAAGTGTTGGGTAAATTGATGGCGCTATGTAAGTACATGTACTACATATAATTTATTCATCACAGATCTCTGTGATTAAATAACATGGCTGCATGGATGGAGCACCACACAGCTTTGCCAATTTTAAATATGACAGTGGCTGTGGGGGAGAGGAACACACACACACACACACACACACACACACACACACACACACACACACACTTACTCTCATGACAAGGCGCAGCCCATTGCTGTCATGGAACAGTTCAAAGTACCACCACTCATGTGGCAGCAACTTTAAAAAAGGTCCCTGCACTACTTTTCTTCCAATTTAATTACAAAATGCATAGACTTCTGTTAAACAAAGTCACAAGCTGCAGTGATAATGGTGCAAATCGCACTGATCTACGTATTTTAAAAACTGCTGAAGTAGCGAGATTTCAAAGCCGCACTGGCGTGAACCAGGGCTTGCTTCCCATGACTGTGCCACATCCTCCATTTGTGTCCCAAATGATCCCACTCACAGGCCCCGTACACACGACCGACTTTCTCAGCAGAATCCAGCGAGAACGTCCTTTTGGCTAAGATCAAGTGTAGTATCTGTTCTTATCAGTTTTTGGCAGACTACTGAAGCACCTCCTAAGTGGAGGGTGGATGTAGTCCAATGATGTTATTGCACCTGGAAGGATGGTTTCGGTAGGGGCCATGTCGTGCTGCCCGACAGTAAACTGGGGGCCGGCAGTGTCGAGTCTGAGCCATCTGGAAGGGTGCTCCTGGTGAGTGGAGAGGCATGAGATCTTAGCGGAGGGCCGGGGCCCTGGCCTTCTGGCCTGGATTTGATGCGGTTCCTAACCTGATCCTGCCAGTTGCTCTAGAGGGAATGTTGGTTGCACCCTTCGGGGTGTGGTTTTGGGGCCAACTGGTACCTCGATGAGCATAATTGGGTAAGGAGCGAAAGAGGTTGTCCTGGGCCTCTTGTAGCACCTGATCCTTCCTGGTGGAGTTGGGGAAGGGTGCCGTGACTGTCCGGGCCATGGACCAGGGTCCATTGAAAAGCCTTTGGAGATAGTGCCCCTGGAGTGGCAGTCCAGGGGTGCCATACATTGCACTGAGTGTGAGGGACACTCAACGTGTGGCACCTTTTTGGTCACTAACCTCCACAACACCCTTTTCACACTTGCCTCTAGGGCCGAGCCTTTTGGCTAGGACCAGAGGAATTTTTGTTTCCTGGCCGGAGGGCCGGCCAACGTATTGCACGTTGGTCACTTTCCACTCACCTCTCCCACCTTCCTTCTCCCCCACTTTCTATTTATTTACTCCGTGTGTCACGTTACTTCTTTTTATGTTTGGTGCACTGCACTTTTATGTGTGACAAGTAGGGTGCTGGTCCTCGGGCCTGCCCTGAACGTCTTGGGAGTGGGTGGACATGGCCTTCTTGCTTAGTTCGCCCGCTCTTATGGGGTCTCCCTTCGGGGGAGCCCCACCGAGGAGTGTTCTGCTTCGGCAGTACCTCCAAGGATGTTGGGTCCGTGTTGGCTTCGGCTACATGGACCACTGATACCTCAGTCCCTGTCAGGAGCCTAACGCCCCGGGGGATCAGGGTTGGGCCCTTTTCGGAGGGCCTATTGACGATGCACCCGTCAGTTTTGTGTGTGCACATTTTTCCTGCACCGGGTGAAGTTTTTGGGTTGTGTTTTGCACGCCACAGGCTTTTCAATAAAAAAATAAAAAAAAATAAAAAAAAAAAACCTCGATGGGAGACGTATTCTGCCGAGAAAACCGGTCGTGTGTACACTTTTCGCCGAGCATCCCGTCGGGAAGCTCGTCGAGCCAAAAAGAGAGCATGCTCTCTATTTCCTCGTTGTTCTATGGGGAAATTTGGCTCAATGAGCTTTTGGACAGCTGAACGGGAACCTCGACGGGCAGAACGATGAGTTTAGCCCGACGAGTTTCTCGGTCGTGTGTACGCGGCCTCACACATTGCAGCTTGCAGTGGTAGGGTTTTAGCACCAGAGGCATTTCTCTGAATTTTGAAAGCGGTAGGAGGGACTAGGTGTGGCCAGGTGCATAATCACAAGCTACAAGCTTGTAAATTAGCAGTGACAGTGCTCATAGCAACAATCCCTGCACAGTTTTTATATCTCTTCCCTCTCATAGGATGTCATATGACATCCTGAACTATTAGTGGTGATACCAGGATGATGGCTGCAGCCAGGGCCATCATTAGAAATCGTGGGGCCCCATACTGCCTGCTTCTCTTTCCCCTTGGGTAGAGATGAGCCAGTGGTTCGATCAAAAATCAGGTTCGGTCTAAAATTTGGCTGTTTTAAGCCTTCAGACAGACAACCAAACTATTGCTCGGGTTGCTCAAAAAGAACGGCAGTGCTTTTCGGCCTCTAGTGGGTGCTTTTAAACCCCGCTAGTGGCCAAAGAAAGGGTTAATAGCGCCCGTGTTGCGGCGTTGCAGAAACGCTTTACAGGCTCTTCGGCAGCACTGCCCAATCATTTCAATGGGCAGTGCGGGAGAGGTGTATACACTGCTCTCGCAACGACCCAAAGATGCTGCTTGCAGGACTTTTTTCTCATCCTGCAAGCGCACTGCCCCAGTGTGAACGCTTTAACACTGGGGTGGCTTGAGAGGTGCTATTTTTTTTGCGCTAAATGCTTAAAAAGCAACCCAGTGTGAAAGGGGTCTCAATCTCTGACCAGCACCTTATTAGTAGAGGAGGGATTGCTATCGCCTGGAGCGCCATTTCTTGCTTTTCTAACTGACCTTAAGGGTTACTCGCCACCAGTTGCCCCACCCTGCCCCGCCCCCAGTTCCACCCCAAACACGCCACCATAAATGATCTCATGAAATGACACTTTTATGCAAATTTAAGTTACAAAAATATTAACTTTAATCAGTGCAGCGTGACCAGTGTCCACCAATGTAGCGTTACCTTGTGCAGAGGGCGGGCAGATCATCAGTGGGAATAGCTCCCAGAGTTCATATGAATTGCTGTCCAATTGCGGTCACACACAGTCCCGCCTCCTGACCCGGTGCCTGTGACGGAACACTCCCCGGGTCTAGAGGCAGGACTTTGTGTGACCGCGAGCAGACGTCAATTCAAATCAAAGCTGTTACAGCGGGAAATCCCTGTTCTGTGCTGATCCAGCCAGCTTGCCTCTAAATGGTCCCCTCGTTTCTGGCCTGTGTTGCTGAGCTGGCGGAGCCCAAGAAACGTATTTAATTGCTGGCAGCCATGACCCCTGAGATTACTGTGCATACCCAAAGATATTTAAAGGATCCCCTTTCTGCCCCTGGGCCCGCTGGTGAACTGATGGTCCCAGTACATGAGGGCTGGCCCTACCTCCCTATTCAGTCCTTTCAGCAGGTACAGCTGGTATCTTTTGTTATTTGTTTTGCCGGTGATGATCTTTTTAATATAAAAGCAATCCTAGCAGCTAAATAGCCTCTGGATCATTTATGCATTTTTGGCGAAACACCAGAGCGCAGGAGGTTTTTTGTGTTGTTGCAGCAGGAGATATACCCCCCATTTATATTTTTTTTAAAACAAGGCTATGACCTTGGTAATGTATGGCTACCCTTCTTTTTATAAATGGGCCGCTTTGTTTGTAGGGTGCCAAAGGGACCAAAGTGGAGGGCAAATTTTCAGGGCACATTGATAGGCTTTATAAACGTGCTGGTATGTGTTTTTTTTTTTATGTTTTTTTAAGCAAAGGTATGGCCTTGCTACGTCTACACATCTCTTTATAAATGGGTTGCTTTGTCTCTTTTTAAAAGGTCTTGTGTACCAATGCACACTAATGCAGACACCAGATGTAAGAACTGGCAACATGGTCCTTAGATGTGTGTCGGCATTAAAGCTTTGTGTACACTGCTGGTAAACTGACGGACGTTTAGGAACACTTGGACATTTTTTTTTTCAGCTGTCCCTGAACTTTCCTCTGTTCTCTTATCAGTACATGTAAACAGGGTTGTTTCATTTTTTGGAAAGCAAAAAAAATATTTCAGGATGGATGATGTACAAAGGCATTTGAAACTCCAAATGCCTGTAACGGCTTGCAAATGCGGTAACTCGCGTTTAGCCGCGTTTTAATTTACAGGCGTTTTTTTCATTTTTGACTATTTGCAAAAAAAAATTAGTAGTTTTTGTCAAGTTAAATCCTTTGGGGATGTTGTAAAACGTCCCGTGTACATTAAGCCTTACATGTAAAAGAAAATGATTTTATTCCATAATTCCATTGGCTTTGGGTGAATAGTTGGACTGTAAGTGATGATGTTTAGAGGAGGTTTAGTTTTCCATCTCAGCCAAAGTCGATTGATATGCTACGTCAACATTTCATCATCGATGTGCAGAAAACACCCACTGCATTTGGGCATGGAATTGAACAAAATATTTAAATGTTGGAAACTTTTGGCCTATTCATTTGTGTCATAACTTTGAAATAACTGTTGATGTGAGTCAGTTTTGTAAGGGGAATGACGTATGTGTGGATACTGGCTGAATTAAAAATCCTGTTTATAAAAGAACCGCCTAAAGTAATTCTAAACCATATACCTTCTTCATCAAAAATAATCCATGCCCATCCATTACTGTGGTATTCAAACCCAAAAGCAAACATTTATTGTATTGCAGCTTACCATATCTTGGGTGTGGTGACCGCATTAGTTTTATTTTTTTTGCTTTTTTTTTTTTTGCTTTTTTTTACCTGGTGATCTAGCCAGTAAGTCTGTTTCTCAAAATAAAAAGCTCTACAGCCGAATATAACAGTTTCAGAGATGAGAAAAAAAAAACTATTTAACACAGACAGAGGTGCTTACAATGATCAGCTTTTACTTATTTGTGTAAAACATTTATCGCAAAAGAAGGAAAACCGTTTGCTTGTAAATGCTTATAAAATGTTAGCTGGAGTTTGGCTATAACATTGTGTAGTGTAGTTAAATCTGCTAGTACATATAATATTCCCATCCCTCAGACTACCAATTCTACTGTCCAAATCTGTGCTCATTTATCCAGAGTGGGGGCTCTCTAAGGCCCCTTTCACATTGAGGAGTTTTTCAGGCGGTACAGCACTAAAAATATCGCTGCTATACCGCCTGAAAAACTCCTGCCAAGCAACCTCAATGTGAAAGCCCGAAATTTTTTTTTTAAATTGGGATATTTATTATAGCAACAAGTAAAAAATATTGTATTTTTCTTCAAAATTGTCGCTCTTTTTTGTTTATAGCGCAAAAAATAAAAACCGCACAGGCGATCAAATACCACCAAAAGAAAGCTCTACTTGTGGGGAAAAAAGGACATCAATTTTGTTTGGGAGCCACGTCACACGACCGCGCAATTGTCAGTTTAAGCGACGCAGTGCCGGAAGCTGAAATTTCACCTGGGCAGGAGGGGGGGGAGGGGTGTGTATGTGCCCAGTAAGCAAGTGGTTAATAGGCACATGAGAGTCTCAGGCATGCTGGAAGACTGACATCCGATCAAGTCCACTGGGGTCAACAAGAAAAGCTTCTCGTGTACCCTGCATAAGTTTGTGCTCTTCTAGAACACCCAGATCCCTCTCTTAGTTGTGTCACTTTAATCCCGTTTTTGGTTTTGTGCAAAAGTAGCTATAAAGATTTTCTTGGTTTACTTAGACCCCTTTTACACTGGGTTGCTCTGCAGGCACTATAACGCTAAAAATAGTGCCTGCAAACTGACCTGAAACAGCTGCTGCCGTTTCTCCAGTGGGAAAGCCCTCGTTTCCCACTGGAGCAGTGCGCTAGCAGCACGGTAAAAAAAGTCCTGCTAGCAGCATCTTTGGAGCGGTGTTAATTCCGCTCCTGCCCATTAAAATCAGTGGGGCACCACGGCTATACCGCCTTTGCAGAGGCGTTTTGTGGTGGTTTTCAACCCTTTCTCGGCCGCCAGCATAGTTAATATCGCCCTGCTAGCGGCCGAATAGCGCCGCTAAAAATACCAGTGTGAAAGGGGCCTTAACATGACATTGTCATTCCGTGTATATATCGTGCTTTTTCTTGAAATGTGCAGTGGTTTACTTCAGTGCCAGCATCCTGGAAACCTCCAGATTGGTTAGAAATCAAGGCTGCTGTGTAGGAGTGGTTTGGGTGGAAAGAGTTGTTTGTTTTCTGAGATAATTCGATACAAATTCATAAGCAGGTCTCTTGAATTGTTGAATTAGCATGCACTACAATGCCATCTCTGACTCCGAATGTGGCAAATACAAAGAACTACCCCTTGGGGTTTCAGTTGCAGCATTCTGTCTAGGGAAACGGCCTCTCTTTTGCTTCACTTGCCTTTTCTAGTTATTCGTCCTGGTAAAAGTAGCCTCAGGTTAGTAGTTTATGCATAGCGTGATTCATGTTGGAAACTGTCCCAGTGCTCACTTTGTGCGCCGCATTCCCTCTGCATATAAAGCTGTCTTGTGTGGAGATTTAGACCAAATGTTCAAATGCTTTTGTGGTAAAAAACTGCAAAAGTGAATATACTCATCTGAGATGTCTGTGGTGAGGTAGCAAGTCATAGATAAGTCTTCACTTTCAGGTTAAGACAAAATGTTCTTGTGTGATCTTGTTTTAGAGAGCCATCCATTTACAGGCTGGGAAACTGTGCTTTGACTTTAGCAATGATGAGAGTAAGTATAGCACCGCTTAAAAATTCCATCTACAGCTAAGCTTGAATGATTTTGTAGCATCATTCTAAATTTCTATTGCTGCTATGTTCCCTTTTCTTGAAGTTTTAACCGTAGTTCGTGTTTGCTATGTCACTGGGACAGTAGGAAATCTGACATGACCACCAATAAAAATTGTTTTGGGTAGACAGGCCTCCACCTTGCCATATTTTTATTGCTCTGTGTCTGTTGGGTTTATGCATTATTATATCCTATCCCAGTGATTGTATGATCAGGATAGGAAGTGAGAGCACAGCAGATGCTAATCCTTCTGTAATCTACATTTTTTGTTGGGCTATAAGGTGCGTGTACATTTATGAGTGCTTGTTTAAAACGAAACAATAAAGTTTTCTATTGTGTTGGTCATACCTGTGTCAGGTCATCATCTAATGATTTTATGGTTGTCCTCGGTGTACTGCCATTTTCATGTCAACATGCAAAGCGTATTATTATTTTTTCTGCTTTTTATTACAGCTCCAGAATCTGGGAATCAATCCAGCCAACATTGGCTTTAGCACTCTAACTATGGAATCTGATAAGTTTATCTGTATCCGTGAGAAGGTTGGGGAGCAAGCCCAGGTGGTTATCATTGATCTGGCAGACCCCAACACACCACTAAGACGTCCAATCTCTGCTGAAAGTGCCATTATGAATCCTGCTTCTAAAGTCATTGCTCTAAAAGGTGAGATTTCTATCTGTTGTGTAAAATAGGAGAATTGCATGAATAAGGTAAATTGCTTGATAAATCTTTGAACAAATCCTGTTTTGCTAACCGAAAGCTACAATCGTAAAAAAAAAGGTCATCTTTATTAATATGCAGTTCTTTATCCCAGGGCAGTTTCCTAGCAGGGTCTGGTCTTTATAGCAGAAGCAGGTACCTGCAGGCATTTATGCTGGAACCACATGTTTAAAGTGGAAAAGCCACTGTATCATTTTGCGCGTCACCTGTTTGTGCTGCCAGCTTTCAAATGGGGAACTTGGGTTTAAATACTCTTTGCACAGAGTACAGTACCTGAGAATGTTACAGATGGAAGTTATTTCTCATTCACAATGGAACCTGCTAAAGCACGTCTCTGGAGGACTGTGTTTACCTGCATGGGGATGCAAAGGTTTTCCATGCATCTCTGTACAGGTAGTGCCATTGATGTCAATTGGTATGCTGTAGCTTTATGGACACGCGCTGCTTTCAATGTGGCATTCATGTGCGTGCGCAGCCCCAAACGCACCGTGGAATGGAGGAGGAGAAGCAGTTTTTTCAGCAGGCTATTGCAGAGGAACTACAGAGCTCAGAAGAACATGGAAAAAAGTTTTTGCCTGGAGTTCTGCTTTACGTTTTCTCAGGCCGCTGTGGTCCATTTACGTGAACTCCCTTGTGTCAGCCAGTACTGAGAGAATAGAGCACTCTGACAACGACTGAAATGACTGGTGATGTCACCCATAGGATTACTATAGGCCATCTGTTGTTGGTGCTCCCTCTACCTTGAAGACGCTGCTATCTGACAGAGGGGAGCCAATCACGTGACTGGACTGAGTGGCCTAAAGATGGCTATACAGATCTTTCTTTCACAGGATAGTTAGTATAAGTGTTAGTGGTTCAGGATAGGGGGGGCAGTTTTAAGATTAATTGGATTGATCCCTGACTTCTACTTCCACTTTTTACACAGAAAAAGGTCAGCAATGGCAGCCTTCATATTCTGTGAGTATAAAGCCATATAATCCGTCCTATTTTTGCCAAATACATAGAATATATATCTATATCTCTATCTATCTCTATCTAAACTGAATAAGAAACAAATTTAACCCCCCCCCCCCCCCGAACATATGTACTTAAATTATAAACGGAACACATTCTAGGGCTATACTAGTGTTGGAGAAAGTGGTGGCATGCCAATGCACCACAGCAGACCTGCTTTTTAATAGGTGCATTTTTAGATATGATGTGGTGCTCTGGGAGTCCATTCAAAATAAATGGGCTGCCTTAAACTAGTGAGTTTTAATGCACTTCAATATTGTGAACTAACCACACAGAACAAACACACCACAGTAGTTAAATCTAAATTGATGGACTGTAAATGTTTTTTAAAAGGCTTGGCATAATTGATATTTTTTAACTTTACAGTCTTCTATATTACTATTACTTGTGTGCATTGTGCATTTTTTTGAATTTTTACTGAAAATAAATATTTCATAAAAATATTGTGCAACATAAAAATAAAGTAGAATCATTTTATTCTACAGGTCCTATGCTTTCTGAAAATGACATAGTTTTCAAATCCAGTAATTTGCATTTTAGCATGTGTGCTAGCATTTAGTTGAAAGTGCATCAAAGATGCAGCAAGCAGGATTAAACCCTCTATAGCGAGTACTTGTCTCAATTAGGACCACAAAGGCCCCTTTCACACTGGGGCATTATTTGCGCGTTTTTCGAGTGAAGCCTCATCTGCAGTCCTAATGTGCTGGTAAAGCACTGCTAAGACCCTAACGGTTTAGGGCGTTTTTGCAGTGCCTCAGTGTGAAAGGGTAAGGCGTTTTTACAGCGCATTCATTTCAATGGAGAGGGGCGTTTTTTTTTTTTTAGCGCCCAAAAGCTGCTCCAAAGATGCTGCTTGCAGGACTCAGTGTGAAAGGGTCCATTGAGAAGCATGGAGAGTGTTTTAATGGAGCTATTTTTAACGCCAAAACGCTGTACAAACGCTTTAGTGTGAAAGGGGTCTAAGTGTCACTTCTGTCTGCTGCTGCTTTTCTCTTCTGACAAGTTTTATTGCCACTGAGACAAAAAAGGTGACGGGTGACCTCCAGCTGATTGACAGCCTCGGCTCTGTTCTTGTGTGCTGTGTGGAGAAGAGTGTCTCTCCTTTCCAATTGTTGCAGAGTGTAATTTCCTCTCTCCCCCTTTTTCTAGCTGCTCAGGCAAGCTTTATAAATTGTGGAATTGTGGAGAAGAGACGACTACAGATAAATGGGTACAACTTGTGTAGGAGAATTTGTTTAATCTCGGGCCTATCACTTTAGGCCAGTCTACACTGGGTGTATGGAAGGGTTTACAACCACTTTAACTGGCAAAAGTGTAACTTCAGTATATCTGAGCCACTTTTCTCTAGTTTTGTAACAGAGCTTAGAATGTAAATAAATGTAGGTGTTCTAAATACAAGACTTGTAACAGGATAAACAGTACATTTGTTTCTCTGTTGCTGAGATCCACCACCATGCTTTTCTGTTATCAACAGGCTTTGTCAGTGGTGAGGAAGCTTCAAAAGAAATTCCTTGCCTGAAGTACAAAAACAATATTGGTGTTATTGTAGCTGGTGTTCCCTGTCGTCTTTAGATCAGCAATCAGCACTTTATTAAAGGAGACCCTTTTTGCTTGTACAGTAAATGTTATTCAGCAATTGGCCTGATGCAGCTAAAACACTAAATTTGCCAAAAATGCCTATTTATGCACATCTTTCCATGAAAGTAGTAGTTGGCTAGACACCGGCTTCAAATCTGACCTGAGGTATCCATTTTTGGAAATCTTTCCTGCATACATTTTCCACTCTTCAGATCGTGTTCTGAATAAATGATGTTGTGTCAGTCAGCAGAGTAGTAGAATCTGAGGCTGAGTAGTAGCTTATTTTGCAGCAGGGAGGCGCCTCTTCTGAGGAAGATGGGGAAGGTCAGAAAGAAAATTGATGTGGAACAGATTTATTTAGGTGGGAGCTTAGCTCAGCTAGGACTCAAGCCAACTATTCTGTGGAAAGCACTGAAGATATTTGCCATTTACTGCAAGGAAGGCAGAAAATGTGTTAATTTATGATGCAGAACATTTCAAATGGGTTAGGGTCTTTTAAGATAAGGCAGTGCAACGAGCAATGGTGTTATGAACAGTAGTCTAACCAAAAAGGACTTCTACAGGTAAATTTCAGTAAAATATTCATTACAAGCATACAGGCATATTGAATTTTGCATATTGTTCTGTGCCTTGTTAGTTAGGCCTGGTAGAGTTCCTTGGAACTTTTGTCATCTGCATAGTATGCTTTTAACTACAGCAGACCGTATCGTGAAAAATGAGCGGTATGCGCCACCTAAGATTTTTTGCCCCCCCCCCCCCAACCCCAAAGCACCCTATTCCCATGTTGAGGACAAGGGCCTCTTCCTGACAACCCTGACCG
Organism: Rana kukunoris; assembly: GCA_029574335.1. Lineage (NCBI taxonomy): Eukaryota > Metazoa > Chordata > Amphibia > Anura > Ranidae > Rana > Rana kukunoris. Next base: position 222,001,913 of record CM056049.1, read on the forward strand.
TTTTGGTTGTCAGTCTGCGGGCCGGGGCTTATCGGAATCTGGAAGCCCCTTTTTAATAAGGGGGCCCCCAGATCCCGTCCCCCCACCCTATGCGAAAACACACTACACAGGTTTTTAAAGTAAATTATCAGACTTCGGGGGGTCTCTTCCGACTTCGGGGGGTCTCTTCCGACTTCGGGGGGTCTCTTCCGACTTCGGGGGGTCTCTTCCGACTTCTCCGCGCACTCCGGTGCCTAATAAATTACTTTAAAAACCCGTGTAGTGTGTTTTTAATTTTGACACTTTTTTCCCCAGGTGAATGGGTAGAGGTACGATGTACCCCCATACTCATTCACATAGGATGGGGGACTGGTATCTGGGGACCCCCTTTCTAAAGTGGGCTCCCCCACCTGCAGACCCCGACAACCAACGGCCAGGGTTGTCGGGAAGAGGCCCTTGTCCTAATCAACATGGGGACAAGGTGCTTTGGGGTGGGGGGCGCACCCCCTTTCCTGACCGGCCGATATGCTCTTGTATGGTATGCTGGTATGCTCTTGGAGGGGGGACCCATGCCGGTTTTTTAATTAAATTTGGCATGGAGTTCCCCTCGAGATCATCGGAGCTTAAGTCGCATGCCAAAGTCGGATCATGCAAGACGGCGATACGACTTTGATCCGACTTCAGTGACGTTCAATGGCCTAAAGCAGGATCAAAGTCGGACCAGAGTAGTGCAGGGAGCATTTTCAAAGTCGGACCGACGTGTGGGACCAGTTAAGACGGCTCCCATAGGGAGAGATTGATTTTGACACGTCATGCAACATGAGCTCCCAATGTCGGAGTGTTTGTCTCACTAGTGTGAACTTAGCCTGAAACTAATAATGCTGGCCATACACAGTTCAAATTTGGAGCCGATTACTATTGAATTGGCAGAAATTCGAGCCATGGGGAGGCCTTGTCGGTATCGCCTGGCTTGACAAAATTTTAATCTGAAAATTGGAGGAGCCGAGCATAAGATTCTCTGCCAAACAGTGACTGCAGCCAATAGGATGTAGTCATTTTTCAACTGCTGTCAGAATACATAAGCTGTCAGGGGAGACTCTCTATTGATTTCTCTCATAAAGCCCACAGGGATGAATGAGAGACTGTTTTATGTGTATGGCTAGCCTCATTTTGAATTGACCAAAATGTGCTCAGTGGTTGACTGTTCGCTGCCTTTCTGAAATTCCTGGTTTGGAAAATCAAAGGAGCCTGGAAAATTGTCGGCTGTAAAGCTGATGCATCCAATCAGATTGAGCTGCTGTTTGGATATTTTAAAAGTTTATGGGGCTGGCTGTCGAATTACAACAGCAGCAGTGGAAGATTTGTCTAGCATGGATAGGTATTGAAGTGTGATGCGCGTGTGTTTTTTTTTTTTTGTTCAGTCAGCTGAACACAGTGTATGGTCAGCTTTAGTATACATTTGATATGCCAATTCAGGGTTTGACAAATTTGCTTGGAATCTAGGAGCCAGCTAAAAAAGTTAGGAGGCAGAAAAAGTGCTTGTCCCTCCAAGCTTGCTCGCAGAAGTGACCACATATGTGTGTAGCGCCCACATATGTTAACGGTATTCAAACCACACATGTGAGGTATCGCCGCGATCGTTGGAGCGAGAGCAATAATTCTAGCTCTAGACCTCCTCTGTAACTCAAAACATGCAACTTGTATGGCCTATGGAGATTTTAAAGGCTAAAAGTTTGTCAGCATTCCACAAGCGGACGCAATTTTGAAGCGTGACATGTTTGGTATCAATCAACCATATCTTTCACATTATAAAAAAAAAATTGGGATAACTTTACTGTTGTCTTATTTTTTTAATTAAAAAAAAAAAGTATATTTTTTTCCCCCAAAAAAGTGCGCTTGTAAGACAGCTGCGCAAATACAGTGTGACAAAGTATTCGATCGCCATTTTATTCTCTAGGGTGTTAGAATAAAAAAATATACGTAATGTTTGGGGGTTCTAATGGGAGGGAAGGAGATGGCAGTGAAAACAGTAAAAAAACACACATTCGAACTGCTGTTTTACTTGTAATGCCAACGGTCACCACCAGATGGCGCCAGGTCACATAAGGCAGCTTAGGCCTTCACAAGGCTGCAAAGCCGCGGCCTAAGTTGCCGTCCATCGTGGGCCCGCCGCAATCACACGGAGGTGGGGGTGCACGGAGACATAGGATCCTGTGCCTCCGTGTGCCCCCACCTCCCCCGCCACGTGCGGCGGGCCTGCAACGGCAAAGCCGCGGCCTTAATTACCGGCGGGCGCCAGGTCACAATTTCTTGTCGAGGCCTGTGCTAATTATTCCTTAACCTGCCAAAGGATTTGTCCATTTTTTTTATTTTTTTTCAACTTTTCCATGATTTACAAATCTACCACATTGTACAAGTGTGAAGGATCACTCTGCCACTTGCTGGCTCCATTCTACTGCTTTCTAATTCATTGGACAGAGGTAATTTATATATCTTTATTGTCAATATGCAAGTTCAGGATTTGAGAAAAAAATTACGTTTATACTCGCCTCGTGGATGCAGCATCCATCCGCTGCTGCATCTGTCCCCTGTCGGCTCTGAACTGAGTGATCAAACACAGCTGATCGGTCAGTTCTCCCTTTCATTCTGAGCAGAGAGCCAGGACCCGGTGAGTGCTAGCTCAGGCTCTCGTGGATCACTAAAAGGCTGAGCCAGGTCACGGCCCAGGCAGGTTCTGGGTGGATACTGACCATATGGTTGCGATCTTTCCCGAGTCTGCACTGGCTCTGTGATGTCAGCTGACAGCAAACTTCACCCTGCAGTCGTTTAAAAAAGGATCACAGGAGTGCTGAACGAACTGCACTCCTGTGATTCATTGGCGAAATACAGCAAAAAATCTTTGGCCATACCTCTCCTTTTAAACCAGGACATGAGTTTGACATCTGCCTTGACTGTAAAATATAGCATAGGTGCATTCATTATAGGCCTGCTCATTGTTACAAATCTGTGCTGGGTAATATGGCTTTTAACTGATTGCCGACCGCCCGCCGTCATATTATTGCGGGGCGGTGGCACTGCTACGCGGGAGCACGTAGCTCTACGTCCTCCCTTTAGCAGCTTTTCACGCGCCGCGCGCGTGCCCGGGGGGTACGATCGCCGCCGGGCACCCGCGATTGCTCGTTACAGAGCGGGGATCGGGAGGTATGTGTGTAAACACATACCTCTTGTTCCTGTCAGCGGGGGAAACGCTGATCTTCTGTCCATACAATGTATGGACAGAAGATCAGTGATTTCCCCTAGTGAGGCCACCCCCCCCATACAGTTAGAACACACCAGGACCACACTTAACCCCTTCCCTGCCCCCTAGTGTTAACCCCTTCACTGCCAATGGCATTTTTATAGTAATGCAATGCATTTTTATAGCACTGATCGCTATAAAAATGCCAATGGTCCCAAAAATGTGTCAAAAGTGTCCGATGTGTCCGCCATAATATCGCAGTACCGAAAAAAAAACGCTGATCGCTGCCATTACTAGTAAAAAAAAAATAATAATAAAAATGCCATAAAACAACCCCCTTTTTTGTAAACGCTATAACTTTTGCGCAAACCAATCAATAAACGCTAATTGCGATTTTTTTTTTTTTTAACGAAAAATATGTAGAAGAATACGTATCGGCCCAAACTGAGGCAAAAAATGTTTTTTTATATCTTTTTTGGGATTTTTATTATAGCAAAATGTAAAAAATATTGTTTTTTTTTCAAAATAGTCGCTCTATTTTTGTTTATAGCGCAAAAAATAAAAACCGCAGAGATGATCAAATACCACCAAAATAAAGCTCTATTTGTGGGAAAAAAAGGACGCCAATTTTGTTTGGGAGCCACGTCGCACGACCGCGCAATTGTCAGTTAAAGCGACGCAGTGCCGAATCACAAAAAGTGCTCTGGTCTTTGGACAGCAATATGGTCCGGGGCTAAAGTGGTTAAACAGTGTAAGTAGTGCTTTGCATAGAGTTCAGCTTTAAAGTAACCCTAGCTGAATGATAATTGGGTCCCTATTTATAAAGTGGTGGCACAGCCTTTGTGGTCATACTGCTGTTTAAAAAAGTTAATGCCTAATGAAAATAGAAAAGTTTTATTAAAACATATTAGTGATAAGGGGAAGGAGAAACCAGGAAAGGCAAAATTTTAAGCAGATTAAATGACCATTTTAATTGGTAGAATGCAGATACACTGTGGTATCTGACAAATGGTGACCTTTTCTGTAAATAAAGCACTGTGTAGTACTAAAAAAAAAAAAAAAAGTTATCTTCTTGGAAAATGTTACACTTTTTTTTCATGTCAATGAAATCTTCTATTTCTGCATTTTTTATTTAACTATACCTTGAGCAGAAAACGTAACTTAATATTAAACTGTCAATTTATGCTACATATTCTGCCAGAAAAAAATACCTCCCAATGTTGTATATTTGCGCCCATTTATGCACATATGGTATTTATAAGCGTATGAGTTCTATTGGCTAAAATATTCATTTATTCTAGCCAGTGGAATAAATTTGCACGCTATCATGTGTGTACGCATGTAAATTATGCTCATAGGCACCTCTCTTCCAAATGCATACTGTTTTTTTTTTATTAACCTGAATGCTGCGCACACATATACGCACATTAATGCCTGCATGTGCATGGCCACATTAAATCTACGGCTGCATTCATGAGCATAAAAAAAAAGCCTAACTCTCCTAGCGGTGACTTGTGACACACTGCTGGTGAAAATACTTACTTTCTTCTTTTTTTTTTTTTTTTTGGTTAGAGTTGGACTAGATCACCCCATGTTTTATCTCCTGGACAGGAAGTGAGGCATCTATATCCAGAGGGGGGCACAATCTGCACCAAAATACAGTTATTAGTAAAGTAGGACATGTTTGGATCCTTTGTTTTTCTTGCTTACCTAGTTTTTGCTGGTAAGAATTCTAACTTGCTTCCTGTCCCTATGACAAAACAGAAATATAAAGTCACCCCAGTGGGGATACAGGTATCAAAAAAAGCCATAGAGATGTTCTAACACTACTGCAAATCATAACATTGTCTGGCAATATAGTTGATATTACTGGATACATTAACCCCCTGCATATAATTATACAGTGTTAATAAATAAGGTTAAGCAAAATTAAAGTGGCAACTTTCAGGGACAGCTGGACCATTGGCATCTGAAGTCCTGAAATGTTCCATTCATGAAGCTGAGTAAGAGGCTGTCTTGTATCTTTTCAGTGGAGTTTATAGAAAGCTAAACTGTTGATGTTTTTCGATTTTCTGAAAAGGCTTCTTCTTTTTTTTTTTTTTTTTTGCAGTAGTTCCTTGTTGCTAGTAGGGTTAATGGTGGAGGGGAGGTGGTGGGTAGTAGTGGAGATTTCGCAATGAACTGAAAAGAGCATTATTTCATCAGGGCCACCAGGTCAGATGGTGTACTCAATTCTATTCATGTGGAAAGTTGGAGTCCCAGGCTTTTTCCTGCATTTCTCTAAGAAGAAACACTAGCTATTTGCAAGTGTACTGTGTGTCTTCTTTGCTTATATACGTGCACTTTGTCGCTTGGTGAATGTCATTGGTGTAAATTCTTTGACATGACTTTGTTTTTTTTAACTGTTTAGTGTTTTTAATGTACAATATTGCTTTATATAAACATTTTTTTTCCACATTCAAATATCAACTGGACTTATCCCTTATTGATTTTGAGGGAGCCATTTTGTGGACTTTACCACATTTAAAAAGATGATTACAAGAAATGCTTTTTTTTTTTTTTTACAGTTATATATATATATATATATTCTCAAAATTTTGCGTGTGCCCAACTATGCAGTCGTGTGCCCACCATTCAGCTGTGTGCCCAGTGCCCACCATGGAGCCTTGTGTCCACCTTGCAGCCTATCTGTGCAGTTGAGGAGAGGAACAGGAGAGCCACCCAGGTGTTCAGAGCGCAGCGGGGGGAACAGTAATAACTGCTTTCATTTCAATAGCCGTGTTCCCGCTGCGCAACGTCATATACAGCCCTGCCCCCTGGCCGGGGAACCTTGATAGACAGATTACCCTTCCAATCCCAGTGATGTATGATCTGTCAAAGTCCCGGAACCAGGGGGCAGGGCTGTATCTGACAGCGAGCGGCGGGGAACACGGCTATTGAAATGAAAGCTGTTAGCTGTTATCACTGTTCCCCCGCTGCGCTCTGAACACCTGGGCAGCTCTCTCTCTTTCCCCTCGGTGATCGCTGGGAGAAGGACTCCTATTTGACACAGGCTGACGGCTCCCCCCCCCCCACTCCCAGGCAGTAGATTTTTGGAGGGATATATATATTATTTATATTTAAAGTGGTGAAACTGACTGGCCGAAATAAGCAGTTTGTTGGGGCCTTGTTCACACAGGCTTATAAAAGAGCAGTATGAACGTCAAGATTTTATAAAGCTTTTGGCCATCTTTTCAAAACTTCTGTTTAAAAGGTACACAGCTCTTAATGGGAGCCCTGACTATCACTTAAAGTGGTTCTTCAGTCACCTGTGGAAAACATTTAATGTTATCTGCTACAAAAACTGTAGCTGCTGTCTTTTAATACTCACACGTATGCCTCTCCAAGGAATATGTCTGGTGAAACTCTGGACGAAGTAAAGTGGTCACAGGTGGGAGAATTTTACTTCCACAGCAGAAGGTCCCAAAGCCACCCCCCTCTGGATCTTCTAGCTCTTAATGCAGTACACTTGACAACTAATCGGGCATCAACTTCAAAACCTAAGTTAATAAACCTCTCCTTTTGGTGCAAGGCCACGCCCAGCAAAGCTACCAAGCCTTGCCCAAAGACTTTTTTACAATTAAGGGGTGGGGGTCTGTTGTAGTTTTCCTCTCTTGGGGGTGTCCCAGTCCTGTGAGATTAAGCTGGGGTACAAAATAGAGGTCAAAACTCTAGCATCTTTCTTTCAGACCACCCAAAAACTTCCCACGAATTGTTAGGTTTGCAAAATGTTCAGAACCACATTTTGTCAGAGGGAGCTATTATGCCAGCACCGTCACAAGACGGTCCAATGGATTCTACTCAGACCTTCTCATTGTAACAAAGCCAGATGGATTATTCATCCTATTCAGGATTTAAAATCCCTTAACAAATTCCTTCAGAGAGACATCTCACATTTGAGATCATCCTTGAGGGTTACACTCCAAATGATGGCCTCATTTGAAGCAGTTCCGTTCATGAACTCTCCCGCAAAACATTGTGTCCATCTGGAGAAAGCAGGCTCCTTGTCTCAATTTGCCCAATGCCCCTGTGCAGCCAAGCAAGGAATTGCCTATCTTGGCAGATCACCAACCCAACCCTAATGATGGGTGGGGGGAGGAGGCAAAGTCTCTCAGGTTGAAGAGGAGTATTTCAATCTTCCAATAGTCCAGACAAGCATTGCAAGGTAAGCCTGTAAGGTAAACTAAAATATGACTAAAGCAATCCAGATGACTAAAATGCAACTAAAACTAAAATGGCATTTTAGTCGAAATACTATGACTCTAAAGTTAACATTTTGGTGTCAAAATTATCACTGCCTCTATTCCACCCTGCTTCTCAGTCTTTTGGCTTTAATGACATGGCTGTGGAAACCCAGGTATTAAAGGATAGATTCTGTGATTTCTACCTTGCTAAAAGAAAGAAAAGCTTCTTCCAGGATCATCTCACCTTGAAATCCTTTTTTGCCTGGTATGAAAAACAGACACTTCAGTCTCGGAGGATACCTTCCTAACTCACATTCTTGCCTTCCTACAATCTGGTCTTGATCTGAAATTGTCCTTAAAGCTTTCCATCTCTTAAATCTTCTGCCCTTGTTTTAACTTTGGATAATCGTCTTTTTTTTTTTTCTGCAAGTACATACCTTATACAGCCCACTTCCTGAGCTGGAGGTGTGCCTCTGTGTGTCTGTAAATCCAGGAAGTGAACAGGCAGCAGCTTCAGCTGCCCATGCCCACAGTTAAAATGGTTGGAGCCAGATTCAGTGGAGGGAAATTTCTGCAGCATATTTGGCGAGTACAGACTCACAGTATATATAAAATAATATACAAAGTGGTTGGAGGGAAGCTTCAGAATGGCAAAGATGTTTTTATTACAGATTATGTGAGCAGACTGTAGTTCCTCTTTAAATACTTTTAAAGAATCCCACAGACGCCAAAAATTGCACTTTTCTGTGTTAAGTCACCAGGACTTTCTTCTCCCTCCCTCCCTCCCGCATTCCTCCTCCACTTCCTTTCTTCTTGAAATAAATCAGATTTACATTAATGCAAAATCGCCATCTCCTCACATTGCATCATTCAGTTTCTCTTCTCTCCATTGTCGCTCCCATCTCAAAATATATATCGCATGCATCCTCCCCTTGACTCAGAATTCTGTCCAGAATAAGATCCACTGGGGCCAGGTGTATTCAGCCAAGGGGACCACATCAAGTAAAATTTTCCTGGCTGGCCCTGGTGCTGGAAACTATTTTTCTAGTCTCATTGTAGTAACCATTTCCAACCTCTGAGGATTAGTTTGTGGGATTGCAAAGGAGCCCTCGTAATAGCCTGCTTAGGATTGTCTTAAATTGGGAGGTCATCTATAGTGGTGCAACGGATCGTCATTGATCTGTGATCCAAACCGAAGATATTGATCCAAACCTCACACTCGTGATCCGCGGATTGATTTTTGAAAAGAAAAAGGGTGGGCATGTTCAGTCCACGCACAATGTGGTGATGGCAAGTGGAGGAACAGAGGAGCTTGAACGCCTGCGTCATTTACATCCCCTGTATGAGAGCATTTTGGCTTCCCTGTCAAATATCATGATGAAGGAAAGAGGCTAGTGAATAAAACCGTGACGGTGTGTAGGCACTGTGGCACAAGAAAGCCATATGACAGTGGAAACTCCTCAAGCATGGCCACGCATTTGAAGCAACATCACCCCGGTGTTTCACTGACAGGAGTGAAAACAAAAGCTGCTCAACAACCGCTTATCACTTCGGCATTTAAGCAGCCACTAAAGCCATCACAGATGCTATAGGTGTGTATAGGTGCAGACATGAGGCCATATTCAGTTTTGCAAAACAAGGGCTTTAACCACTTCAGACCCGCGGTATAGCCGAATGACAGCTACAGCGCGGGTCTGAATATCCAACATGCCGTCAAGACGGCCGCCCCTTTGGGCGTTCCCAGCGTGCGCTCCAGAGCGCGTTGCGGGGAAGCCCTGTGTTGGCCGTGTCCCTTGGACACAGCCAATCACAGATCGCGGCGAACGGCCAATCAGAGTGGCCGTTTGCGATGCGATCTGTGCGGCGAATGAGATGATCTCACAGATCATCTCTCATTGCCGTTTTTACACAGAGACAGCGTCCTGTCTCTGGAGAGGAGGAGACCGATCTGTGTCCCTTGTACATAGGGACACAGATCGGTCACCCCCCCTCCCCCCCACAGTTAGAACACACCTAGGATACATTTAACCCCTTCCTCACCCCCTAGTGTTAACCCCTTCAATGCCAGTCACATTTATACAGTAATTAGTGCATATTTATAGCACTGATCGCAGTATAAATGTGAATGGCGCCAAAAATGTGTCAAAAGTGTCCGATGTGTCCGCCATAACGTCGCAGTACCAATAAAAATCGCAGATCGCCGCCATTTCTAGTAAAAAAATAATAATAATAATTCTGTCCCCTATTTTGTAAGCGCTATAACTTTTACGCAAACCAGTCGCTTATTGCGATTTTTATTTTATTTTTACCAAAAATTTGTAGAATACGTATCGCCCTAAACTGAGAAATTTTTATTTATTTTTTTAAATTGGGATATTTATTATAGCAACAAGTAAAAAATATTGTATTTTTTTTTCAAAATTGTTGCTCTTTTTTGTTTATAGCGCAAAAAATAAAAACCGCACAGGCAATCAAATACCACCAAAAGAAAGCTCTACTTGTGGGAAAAAAAGGACGTCAATTTTGTTTGGGAGCCACGTCGCACGACCGCGCAATTGTCAGTTAAAGCGAAGCAGTGCCGGAAGCTGAAATTTCACCTGGGCAGGAGGGGGAGGTATATGTGCCCAGTAAGCAAGTGGTTAAACACATGCTGAAAGTGCTTGAGCTACGTTATGACTTTTTTTTTTGCTCATCCAAAAAATTATCCGAGAAACGATCCAATCTGTGAGTTTTTTGATCAGTTCCACCCCTAGTCATCTAGAATGCACTGTTTGGGGTTTAGTGGAATGTTGACTTGAAATACCTGATTAATGGCTGCAACTACTCCCTTCCAATAGAGATGGTTTTGGGCACCACCATAGTAAGTAAATAAGATCTCCATGATCTCTAGAGCATTGGGGGCAGTCTGCATCTTCTCATATGCCCATCTTGTATAGTCTGGCAGGTGTAAAATGTACCAGAAAGACAACAAAGAGCTGGGACAGATGTTGCACTGTATTAAGAGAGCATAGTTGTATGGTGCGTAGTACCTCTTCCTCACATCCCCCTCCCAACAGGTAAGTTTATTAAATTTTGGCAAAAGCCAGTCCTTCAGACCAGTGGCCAAGTTGTGTGTACCTGTGTAAGAAGAGCCATGGTTGGGTCTCCTCTGTCCCCCTCCCTGATAGTCTCCTTGGGGATAACATGGGCGATATGTTGGCACTGGGCTGCTATACAATTTAGCCAAGGGTTGTGTAGGGTTAACACCCACCCCCCCCCCGCCTCCTTGGATTTTTGGAGTTCCAATTTAATCCTTGGGGGGGGGGGGGGGGGGGGTCTCTCAAGCCATATAAATGAGTGAAGCATAGAATTTATGATGCGGAATACCCTAAGTGTGACTACCATTGGTGTATTGTGTAGTACATAAAGAAGTTGTGGCATGAAAATCATTTTAGTTAGGTTTACTCTGCCTACCAATGACCTTTTTAGTTCAGACCATACTTTAATTTTGTCCTTAATTTGGGTTAACTCCCAAACTGAAAATGTCATTTTCACAATAAACAATGCATTTTAAATGGTCCCCAAAATGTGTCAAAAATGTCCGAGTTGTCCGCCATAATGTCGCAGTCACAAAAAAAATCGCTGATTGCCGCCATTAGTAGTAAAAAAATAAAAATGCAATAAAACTATCCCCTATTTTGTAAACGCTCTAAATTTTGCGCAAACCAACTGATAAACACTTATTGACTTATTTTATCAAAATAGGTAGAAGAATACGTATCGGCCTAAACTGAGGAAAAAAATATTATAATATTATAGTAAAAAATATTGCATTTTTTTTCAAAATTGTCGCTCTATTTTTGTTTATAGCACAAAAAATAAAAACCGCAGAGGCGATCAAATACCACCAAAATAAAGCTCTATTTGTGGGAAAAAAAGGACGAATTTTTTGTTTGGGAGCCACGTCTCACGACCGCGCAATTGTCAGTTAAAGCGACGCAGTGCCGAATCGCAAAACCCGGACGGGTCCTTTAGCTGCCTTAAGGTTCGGGTTTTAAGTGGTTAAAGTGGTTGTAAACCCACTTTTATTACTTTTACCTACAGGTAAGCTTATAATAAGGCTTACCTGTAGGTATAAAGAATATCTCCTAAACCTGTACGGTTTACGAGATTTTCCTCTCGCAATGCGCCGCTGATTGCAGCGGCGCATGCGCAGGGGGGGAACCTCGGCTAAGGACCGGCAGCCGCCGGACCCTGCCGATTTTAAATCTCGCGTGCGCGGGAATGACGTCATCGCCGCTCCAGCCAATCACAGCGCTGGAGCGGCGATACCCGGAAGACACGCCAAGTCAAGATGATATTTCGCTCGGCGCGGACCAGGTAAGTTTCTCTCACCTCGATCACCTCTCGGGTTTACAACCGCTTTAAGGAAAACTCCTGATAGATATTTCATAGATCTGTACGATATAGAGCATTATCAGAGGATTGTTTACTAAAACTCATGCGAGTTTACAGCGCATTAGTTGGAATTACATGATGATAAAAAAATATCTTGATAATACTCCAGGTAGAAGGATGAATGAATATAGAAGTTAACCCTTAGGAATATGGACAATGTTAACGATATCCTTTGCAAAGACCTCTAACTCACAGAATATACCTTAAGAATAGATTATCAGTTTTCAAATGTTTGTACTATAATGCAATAAGTTTTTATATTTGATGCTATGTGTAGTCACCACAAACACTTATGTACTTTTTGTACTTGTTTTATTGTGGAAAATGTGAAAACTTGCATAAAAATTATTGAAGGGGAAAAAAAACTTCAAGGAGTTGTAAAGGATTTTTTTTTTGCTGAAATGACTGTTTACAGGGTATAGAGACATAATAGTTAACTGATTCCTTTTAAAAATGATTACAAATAGATAAAAATCAATCATGTAACGTGCCTGCAGTTTCAGTTTAGTTTTTAATCTAGTTTCATGTTTCTGTGAAGTACAGAGACACAGAACAAAAACAAACACAGGGCAGTGTTTGTTTTTAAAATGAATCTGGTTCTGAGGAGTTTTAGACGCACAGTAATCACACCTCATTGATCAGGGACCACAGAGAGAAGCTCCCATGAGTTTGTTCATAAGGAAACAGACAAGCAGGAAGTGTGGAGATCAGAGAAGGATTACAGCAACTTCAAAGCGAAAACTAACAATGAGTACATGAAACCAGGATTGCAGTAGGGTAAAGGAAGCTATTTAGCAAAAAAAAAAAAAAAATCCTTTAGTGACCCTTCAAGTTTAATGCCGCTTTAAGAGGTTTGTGGAGTCGGTGACCTTTGTAAAGTGTTTGAAAATCAAATTGATTCTTCTAGTATCTTCTGAAATAGTATGAATATTGGATTGGTGCATTTTTTTTATTTTTATTTTTATTTCCTACTACATGTTAAAAGCCTTAACTCTTGATCCTGTTTTGCTTAATTTATGCTCTAATCTATTCCTTTTTATCTTTCTGTTTCTTAAAATATACATTTGTGCTCCTCTTATTTTCTGTATTTTTTGTGTTTTTTTTTACATATGCTTTTCTTCTTCTTTTTTTTTTTTTTCCTTCCTGCTTTCTCCACGCAAAACAGATGGTGAGTTTTTACATTGCCCTGTCTTGATTTTGTCCCTGTCTAAAAATATTTTGTTTAAAATATATTCTGTAAATTGGAGGTTAGCATTGTCATTATCAGTCGGCTTATATTTTTTGTTGTACGTTTTACTTTTCTCCCTCACATTTAATTAAATTATAAAAGCAGCACAGTTTCAGATATACTTCTGTTAACATATTTGTTAGCTTACTCACCACCTGAGTGTCTGCAGGATGAAAGAAGCCATTGGGTTGCTTAGCTCATCTATATCTACAAAAACTGAACTATTGAGCTTTGCATAGGCCAACACTGTAACAGTATATTTATTGGCACTGTCATTGGGATACAAGTGGCCTAGCCACAAGTGTCTCTTTATGCTGGCCATAAATGGTTTGAATCTTTGCAGGTTCAGCAGGACCTGTTTTAGCCGCTAGCAATAATCTCTGTGTTCCAGTCATTTGCATGAGCGCAGCGGCTCGAGTCGCTGTCTCTCTCCTCATTGAACAGACTGATCGCAGCAGGAGCCATTGGCTCCCACTGCTCTCAATTAAATCCTGTGACACGGGAAGCGGTATTAAAGGCAACATTTTTTTTTTTTTTAATTAAAATAACCAACATGTTATACTGTGCAGTGGCATAGAGCAGCCCCATACCGCCTATTCTGGGGTGTCCCACTGGCGATCTTGGCAGCTCCACTTCTGCGTCTTTCCCCATAGCAAGTACTGTACTTGCTATGGTAGCAGACATGCGGTTCGCTCTTGAACTGGGCTATGTGTGTCCGTAGACAGACACCGCACGACTTGGCCCCTTGGGGAGAGAACAGCAATGTTGCTCTTGGACACAGCACTAGATCGAAAGGTGAGTTTTTTATATATATATATATATATATATATATATATATATATATATATATATATACTCTTTCTCTCTTTTCATGCATACAATTCATTAAGATAGAGAGATTATATATATATATATATATATATATATATATATATATATATATATATATATATATTTTTTTTTTTAAGTCCTAAGAGCCATTTTTAAATATTGCATGTTCAGCCATAACAAAATATGTGTAATGTTCTGCTGAGTTATTCTAGACTGCCAACAGACTTCCCGGAATCTTCCTACACACACACACAGCCAAGTGTTAAATACATTTCTTCTGACTCTACCCACTCTTCCCAAATAACATTTACAACCACCTACTTATATACCCTAGTATCGCTACTATGTCCTAATAATTTTCTTATTTTGCTTAGTCTGATTTATTTTATTTTTTTAATCCAATGCTGTATTAATATATTCCCACATGTCTTTAAGGGAGTAAAGTTCAAACCTAGTAAATCCTTATTTCTACTTGTATATTCCTGTTTGAGCATGTTTTGTATGTACCATTCATATGTTATATATATGTGTATGTATATATGTATATATGTGTGTATGTGTGTGTGTATATATGTATGTATGTATGTATGTGTGTGTGTGTGTGTGTGTGTGTGTGTGTATGTATGTATGTGTAATAGTCCCAAGAAATGATTCTAAAATGATGGTTCAATCTGTGGTAAGCAGAAGATGGTGAGACCTGTCACCAGCACCAATACATCCGCTTACCCTATTAAATGGACCCTCCTCACAAAGGTCACATATGAAGTAATACGGGAAGCCCATCGATCTTCATACATCTATAGCAGCAGACTTGATAGTGGATGCAGCAAACCCAGGTATAACTCTCCTTATTCAAGGTTCACCCCAGAAGCACTCCAGTGGTAATCACGACACATACAACATCCCATGTGGACAAAAGGAAAAATGCCTCATTTGGCAGTACATCAGGATAGTGTTTTAATCAAGCAAAAATAAATAAAATTCACTGACATTGACAACAAACAAATCAAGCTCTATTTGCATGTATGCAGCCTTTCCTCACCACAAAGATGGCCGCTGTGTCCCAGCATGCAGTAGCTGGGTACACGGGTAGTCTGGCACCCTCACATTCAGTAATTGGAGATGTGGTGGCCAGAGACCCGGAGCAGCTTCAAACAAAGAAATATGAGGGACTATGTTTTGAAAGGGTCTTGACCACCTAAGGGAACATAAAAGATATAGTGGCGCGACCGGCCGACAAGGGGGGGTGCGACAGTGATTCTGGACTCTGGGGCTTATAAGTCTAAGATGTCCAGATTGCTATCCGATCACAATATCTATATCCCCCCTGGCCTGGCATCCTACTGCCAAATATAAAAAAACTCCTATGTTTGGTTAAAGAGGGCTACCTGAACACGATCGTTTCCAAGAAGGAGAAATCTTTTTTTGGTATCCGGCTGCCCCATGTGTACTGGTAATTTATTATTTAGCGAAGGTACTCAAGGATCCTGTTTAACTCCCCCCTGGGATGGCCTATTGTTGGTGGCATCAATTCGGTTACATCCCGGGTGGGTAAGTACCACTTTTTGCAACCACTAGTCATCCAACACCTTAACCTGCATAGAGTCACTCAAAAATTAACATCCTTCATACAGTGGAGAGGAAGGATAAATCTATCCTGACCACTGCCAATGTCTCGTCCTTGTAGTACAATAATTTCACATCAGCATGGTCGGCAGGCAGTGCAACATTGTCTTGAGATGGATGACTTGCTGCCATCCCAGAGAGGTTTTATTTTATCACTCCTTGTCTTTGCCATGGAACAAAACTATTTCTGGTTTGATGGATCTTATTACCTGCAAAACAGAGGTGTTACCATGGGCGCTAAATTTGCGCCAAGTATGGCCAATCTCCAAGACTAAGTGGGATGAGGATGTCATCTGTTGGGCCTAGACCAGAGTTGATTCTCCGGAAAAGGTACATAGACAACATCCTTCTTATATGGGGTGGTAAACAGAGTGGCCTTGATGATTTTGTGGCCTTCCTCAAATGAAATGATAGGGGCATTTCCCTCCAACACATCCAGTAAATCTGAGGTCCATTTTTTGGAACTTAAAATTGAAGTGCAGGATGGAGCCATTGTCAAGTCAACTTTTTTTTTTTTTTTTAAGGAGACGGACAGAAATTGCTTCATCTTCACTAAGAGTTGTCGTCATCCTGCCTGGCTAAGATTGGTTTTCCAATCAGTCAGTTCCTACGTTTCCAACGAATTACGCAAGGTCTGAAGACTTCATGTGAGAGGCCTCTCTGCTCTTAAGTTAAAATTCCTAAAGAAAGGGTGTAATGAGATAGAACTTGAGAAAACTATAGTAGACTGTTCAACTTAGAAGAATAGAGAGGAACTGCTGGGCAGTGATACACAACAATCACTATAAGCATGTATTTTTTTTTACCACTTTTTCCACACAGAAATAGTCTATCAAAAACCATCTTGCGTAAGGATTGGAGTGTTCTTAAGAACGACAGGGTCCTTGGGACTCTTCTTCCGGAGACACCAGCAGTCGTTTTTAGGGGTGCTCCACCACTTGGGCTCCAAGTAGCAATTCCATATCCGCCCAATAGAATCTTTTTTTCACAATATGGGGGGTTAGCAGCGCTTTACTGACCTTTTTGCAAAGGTATTTGGCCACTAGCGGGGTGCTTCTAACCCCTGCTAGCGTCTGAAAAAAGGGTTTAAAACCACCTGCAAATCGCTGCTGGTTCGGCTGCGCTGCCCATTCATTTCAATGGGCAGGAGCGGTGTACACAACGCTCCTTTCCCCGCTCCAAAGATGCTACTGAAAAAACGCTTTAGTGTGAAGGGGTCTAAGGAGTTGAAGTTCCCAACTGTTGGCAAATCCGTATAAGAACTTCAGTCTGCATTTGCAATGCTTGCTTGTCCTTGTACAAGCATTGCATGATTCATTCAGATCATGAAGATTGCACCTCTTTGGATATACAGTAGAAGGGGATTGAAAAGGTAAAACGGTGTGTGTTCTTATCCCCCTAAACCTTATGTTCTATTTGATGCTTGTCAGGACCCGGTCAGCATTTACTGACAGCTCTTACGTCTTCCAATTGGCTGAGGGTTAAGCAGAGCACACTTGTTTCAATGAAAGGAGATTTAGTATTTTGGCTGTCCTGAGCCTTTTTGTTGGATTGACACAGAGGGGGAAATGTACTAGAACTGATGCAGCTGTGAATGATAGCCAATAGGCATCTAACTTCGGCTTGTTTTAATTAGAGGTGTTCCAGCCAGGGGATTTTTTTTTTCAAAGTCAGTAGCTACAAATACTGTAGCTGCTGACTTTTAATATATGGACGCTTACCTGTCCAGGGAGCCCACTATGTCAGCACGCCAGCCGATATTCGGATTGGCTGACGGGTGCTGCCGCTGCCATCTCTATTAAAGGAAACTGGCAGTAAAGCCTTACAGCTTCACACTGTCCCCTACTGCGCATGCGTGAAGTGCGCTGCACTTATTGGCCCGGCGGCAGAGGAAGGAGGAGGGGGAGAACTTCTACCGCGCTTTTTTCCCGTAAGAGCAAACGGGGACCTGTCAAAATGCGTACCGGTTCCCACTTCCCCCCTGAAAGGTGCCGGGCGGGGGGGGGAGTCGATGGGTGGAATTCTGGGTGGAGTTTTAGTAAATCCCCCAGTATATTATTTTTCTAATTGGAGAAATGCTTTTAAAGCCGTGTCTTCTGAGTTCCCTGAGCATGAAGGCTGTTTAAACGCCATGCATAAGTGAAAGAGTAGCCTCTTAAAAAGTAAATTGATAATCTATAATAAAATTGGTCGTACCATCATCCAGAAAATTTAGTATATAAAGATCTGGAGATTGATCCCCCAAATCAACACTCAGAAAAACAGGGGGGATGCGGGCAATAGGACTATTACGGTACAGATAAGAAGATGAAATAAGGTATAAATGCACATGTAAAGAAAAATAACTACATTTTATTAATAAAAAAAATCAATAAAAGACAATAACATTCATATGGCAAACCACCCAGACCACCAATAGAAGAATCCCCAGGTGGGGGTAAAATCCCAATGGGACATCTCTACTAGTTTCGCAGTATAAACGGATTCATCAGGAGAATATCTGCGAATGATTAATAATTTAATCAAAGAACTATACAATGAAAAATTCAAGAATACAGTCTCGTACATAAAAACAAGAACCAATATATATTGAGGGGAAAAATTAGCCAGAGCTGCTCACCTGAAGTCCCTAATAGACCTGGGACACTAAAACGCCACAAGAGGAGGTCCCCCGCGGCGGACATGGGGGGAATGTGTCATGGATATACTAACTGTCCAAATGATTAAAGAAAGATGTCAATAATTAAGACAAGTCGGTATAAATAACCAAAGGATAGAGACGAGTGAGGGTGGTGATGGAAAGATGTGCTATTGGTGAGGCGTATAGGGGTGATGCAGGGAAGTGACCCTGGGAAAAGAATTGAAAAATTAAATATAAATATAAAAATTGTGGAGTAAGTGGGAAAAAAGTGAAGAAGGAATGGAAGACATATCTGGGATAAGTATGTGTAGTGATGAAGAGCAGTGATATAGGGCAAAAAATGGGTGATGTGATAATGAGAAGGGGAAGGGAGGTGTGAGAAGGGAGGGGGGAGGGGAGGAAAAGCAGGGTGAGGAAAAATAAGAAGGGGGGGTGGAGAGGGCGGAAAAACAAGGAACAAGGAGGGGGTGAGGGCAAGGAGGGTGAAGAAGCTAAGAAAAAGGATGGGTTGGTGAGAAGGGGGAAGAAAGGGAGAAAGACAGGAGTGAGAATGGGAGGGTGAGTAAAAGGAAAAGGGGAACAGAAGGTGTGGCGGGGAAGGGGAGAAAGTTGAAAAGAGATAATAAGAGCGTGTTGTACCTGCAGTGTAAATGGTCGGGCCCAGGGAAATATTACCAATAGAGTAGATGGATGCATTCTTCCCACTGATCACCAATGTAAGGGGCATTCTTCCCGCTGACTGCCAATGTAAGGGGCATTCTTCCCGCTGACTGCCAATGTAAGGGGCATTCTTCCCGCTGACTGCCAATGTAAGGGGCATTCTTCCCGCTGACTGCCAATGTAAGGAACAGTCTGTATTGTGGTGAAAACTGTCGCATGACATTAAAAAAAGTATCGGTACTTGTACTCCCTCTTAAAAAAAAAAGGGGGGGTATCGGGACAACACTAGTTGGCAGTCCTGGAATACTTTGTTGCCAGGGTAGAAGCGGCATGCGCCCCCTCCCCCCGCCATCTGCTGGGGAATGCTTTGGCTCAGACCTGGGCCTGGCTTCGGCACAGGATCTCGGTTCTGGGTTGTCAGAGGATGTGGACCAGGACCTTCCTTGTGAGGAAGACCCCTCACCCGGGTCAGTGCAGGACAGGGCACTTGTTAGTGTGCTTATCAATGCTGTGAGGGACTCCCATAAGCTGGATGGTGCGGCTAAGGCATCCACTGAGGGCTCAGTCTCTATTGGGTCACACAAGTCGGACCGCTCTTTAAAAGCTTTTCCTTATGTATCTTTTTTTTGACAAGTTCATAGATAAGGAATGGGAAAAGCCGCAGAAGTCCTTTGTGGTCCCTCAGCGCCTGGCGGTCAGTTACCCTTTTGAGGACAGCCTTTTAAAAAAAATGGGCTTCTCCTCCGGTGGTTGACCCCCCGGTTGCTCGGTTAAATAAGGTAACCACTCTCCCTGTAGAAGGGACTCCTGTTTTCAAAGACCATACTGATAGGAGGTCCAAGGCGGTGACACGCTCCATGTTAGGGTCTGCATTGCGGCCTATTTTGGCTGCAAACTTTGGTGTTTCACACTCTCACTGAATGGGCAAAGATTTTGCTCCAGACTGTGGAGGAGCATCAGCTCCCTCCTGAGTGTGTAAGACTGGCCTACCAGTTGTTCCAGGGCCTTGTATACGTCTATGATGCTGGATGCTTGATATCCAGAGCCTCTGTATCTGCGGTGGTATTGCGCCGATTGATTTGGCTGAAATGCTGGTCCGCTGACCAAGCATCCAAAAAAGCTTTGGTAGATTTACCCTTCAAAGGTGGGAGACTTGTTGGTACCTCGCTGGACGACATTATTAAAGATGTCACTGGAGGTAAGAGCGCTTTCCTCCCTCAGTCCACCAAAAGGGAAGGAGCCACGCTGTAAGCCAGGTCCTTTCTTTCCCATGCAGGAGCGGTATTTTCGTCAGTCAGGGCCCGCGAGTAGACCCTCCCAGGCTGACAAAAGCTCAGCTGGGAGACAGAAACGTCCCTGGGTGCGTAAGCCGAACAAACCGGCAACCAAACCTGCCACCGCATGAAGTTTTGCACCCACCTCATGGGTGGAGGGAGGCCTTCGCAGGTTCACGACTTGTGGACCTCCCTGCTCTCTGACTGGTGGGTCTGCGAGGTGGCCACTTCGGATACAAGATGGAGTTTCTTTCCTATTCACCAAATAGATTCTTTCCCTCAAATCTCCCTCTCCTTCCAGCTCATCGGTCTGCCCTATTGGGGGCTGTGCAGGACTTGCTGAGTTGCAGGGTAATTTTACCTGTTCTGCAGGACGACAGGTTTCAGGGATTTTATTTGCATCTCTTTGTGGTCCTGAAGAATGACGGGGTCCGTCCAATCTTAGACCTCAAATCCCTAAATGCCTTTGTGAGAGTAGGGAAGTTCCGCATGGAATCCATTCGTTCTGTGGCTGAGCTCCATCTTGGGGACTTTATGGCGTCTTTGGACATCAAGGACGCATACTTGCATGTCCTGATTTGCGCAGGACACCAGAGGTTTCTGAGTTTTGCGATCGGGAAAGACCACTATCAGTTTGTGGCATTTCCTAGCACTACACCTTTGGCCTAGCATCGGCACCAAGCGTTTTCACCAAGGTGCTCGCTCCAATTCTAGCTTTACTGATATAGCGAGGTATTGCCATAAGGGCTACTTAGATGATCTTCTTCTGAGAGCAGCTTTTGGCTCAGAATTAGAGGTGGGTGTGTCTATAGCCAGCCAGACCCTCCGAGAATTTGGTTGAGTGTTAAACATCCAGAAGTCGGTCCTGATACTGACTGAGCGTTTGGAATACCTGGCGTTGATTCTGAACACCGCGAAGGCGAGCATCTTCCTTCCCTTGGAAAAAATTGCAGACTCTTTAGTCTGCATTGAAGCATATGGTCGTCTCTCCGTTTTTTTTGCATGCGAGTCCTGGGCCTCATCGTAGCCTCCTTTTTTGAGGCGGTACCGTATGCCTAATTCCACACGAGTATTGCAGAGGGAGATCCTGCCCAAATGGAACAAATCTCCATTGTCTCTGGATCGCCAGATTCCGATGGCCACCTAGTCAGTCTCTGAATTGGTGGCTGAGATCCCCGTCTCTTCGAGCCAGGAAGTCTGTTTTCCTTCCAGTGGACAGGGATTACGACGGAAGCAAGCCTCACAGGTTTTGGGTGCGTCTGAGAGGTCCAGTCGGCCCAGGGTCACTGGACTCTAGAAGAATCCCATCTGCCAATCAATGTCCTGGAACTTCAGGCGATCAGGCTTTGCCTTTCCTCGTGGTCGACGAGGTTGCAAGGTCCCCCAATCGGGATCCAGTTGGACAATGCCACGGAGGTGGCTTATGTCAACCATCAGGGGGGAACACGGAGCTTGGCTGCAGCGTCGGAGGTCGCTCACATCCTGCGGTGGGTGGAAAGAAGCGTGCCGGCTCTGTTGGCCGTCTACATTCCGAGTGTAGAAAACTGGCAGGCAGACTACCTGAGTCGCCAGATGCTTAACCAGGGGGAATGGTTCGGAGGTGTTTCAACTCCTTTGCAGGAGGTGGGGCACACCGGACGTGGATCTCCTGACCTCTCGCCTCAACCGCAAGGTGTCGAGGTTTGTGGCCAGGTCCAGAGATCCTTGGGCAGACGTGTCAGGCGCGTTGGTGGCCCCGTGGGGTCAGTGTTGACTAATTTATGCCTTCCCCCACTGAAGTTGCTTCCTTGTCTGCTCCGCAGAGTAGATTCTAGGCCGAGGAGATTCCAGATATTATAATAATTATAATCGCTTCGGATTGGCCCCGGTGTCCTTGGTATGCCGATCTTGTGCACTTGGTGGCAGATGCACCCTGGCGGCTACCAATGTGGGAGGAACTTCTGTCTCAAGGTCCCATACTTCATCCTGCTTTACAGTCGCTGGTTTTAACGCCATGGCTATTAAAAGCCAGGTACTAAGGGACCGAGGTCTTTCAGACTCTGTCATCTCAACCATCCCGAGGGCACGAAAGTTTTCTTCCAGGAAGATCTACCATCGCACCTTAAAGCGGAGGTTCACCCTCAAACTGAACTTTATATCTATCTTTTCTGAAGCCTCAATAAATGCTTGTAGCGTTGTTATTTTTTTCTAAATGTGTACCCTTACCTGTGTTCGGCATGACTTCCGGGTCTTCTTCCCTGCGGGGGAGTGGGCGTGTCACTCCTTTTCCCCGACGACTCGAGGCTTAATGGTCGCAAGGTCTCCTGGGAGTGACGTTGCTACACTCACAGGAGACCATTCGGAATAGCTAGGCGTGTATTCTCGCGCTAGCTCGAGGTGTCACGTGGTGCGGGAAGCGGGTCACATGACTCGCAAAGCGCGTCATGTGTCAAGAAATCCAGGAAGTGTTTGCTTGTGGGATTCAAAATACCCACAAGCAAGATGGAAAAGCACAGGAGTATTCTTTCTAAGTTCTTCTTTTTTACGAAAACGGAGCGGACGGACGTACGAGCGGCTAGCAGGTGAGGCGTACCTAGCTAGCTATATTACCATGCATTGCACATAAAAAAAAAAAAAGCAAAACCAGCGGAACCTCCGCTTTAAAGGCCTACATCTCTGTGTGAAGAGATGGGGTGGCATCCACGGACGTATTCGGTTACCAGGGTCCTGCTGTTTTTGTAGTGTGGAGTAGATCAGAAGCTTTCCTTAAGCACCATTAACCACTTAAGGACCGCCTACCGCCGATATACGTCGGCAGAGTGGCATGGCTGGGCACAATCGCGTACCTGTTCCGTGATCGGTCCCCTGAGCTGATGAAAGGGGAGAGCTGTGTGTAAACACAGCTTCCCCGTTCTTCACTGTAGCGCTGTCATTGATCATCTGTTCCCTTATATAGGGATGATGTCGCACATCCAGCCCCACCCCCCCTACAGTTAGAAACACATATGAGGTCACACTAAACCCATTCAGCGCCCCCTAGTGGTTAACTCCCAAACTGCAAGTGTAATTTTCACAGTAAACAATGCGTTTTTATAGCATTTTTTTGCTGTGAGAAAATGATCCTAAAAATTTGTCAAAATTGTCTGATGTGTCCGCCATAATGTCGCAGTCACAAAAAAAATCGCTGATCGCCGCCATTAGTAGTAACATTTTTTTTATTTTTTTTATTATTTTTTTATTTTTTTACCACAAATAGGTAGAATACGTATCGGCCTAAACTGAGGAAAACAAAACGTTTTTTTATATATTTTTGGGGAATAAAAAATATATATATATATATATATATATATATATATATATATATATATATATATATATATATATATATATATATATATATATATATATATATATATATATATATAATATATACATTTTTTTTTTTACCTTTTTAATAAATATTCCCCAAAAATATATTATATATATATATATATATATATATATATATATATATATATATATATATATATATATATATATATATATATATATATATATATATATTTTTCAAAATTGTCACTCTTTTTGTTTATAGCGCAAAAAATAAAGACAGCAGAGGTGATCAAATACCAACAAAAGAAAGCTCTATTTGTGGGGAAAAAAAAGCCAATTTTGTTTGGGAGCCACGTCACACGACTGCGCAGTTAAAGCGACGCAGTCCCGAATCGCAAAAAGGGGCCTGGTCCTTTACCTGCATTTTGGGTCTGGGTCTTAAGTGGTTAATGGACAGATTTCAGCCTTGGCTGTGTTCTTTCAACGGCCTTTGGCACCCCATTCTTTGGTGGGTACCTTTTGTGCAGGGGGTACTCCCCCCCCCCCCCCCCCCCCCCCATTAAACCACTTCTTCCTCCATGGGATTTGAATCTGGTGTCCTTGGTTCTTCAGAAACCTCCCTTTGAAAATATCAGAGGGATTCCTCTCTTTTTTTTTTTTTTTTTTTTTATTCTTTATTTAAAGATGTGTCACAGATACAATAAAGCGGTTACTTCACAGAATTAACAATAAACGTGCGAGGTATTATCCATACTCTTTGCTGAATCACAAAACGGTCACAAAAAGAAAAAAGAAAAAAAAAAACGGCCGAAAAAATACAGATATGTAAATACAAGACATTTCTATTTCCCTGGGGAATAACCCCCCCAGGCAGGTACCACCTGGGGTGAGCCCACTCGGGGGGGCACCCTTAAACCGTCAGGGAGTTCCATCACATCATAGAGGGAAGTCTAAAACTGGGTAAAAAGGGTTATCTTGAACACACCAAATTTTCAATTATTTATCTGAGAAGAATTGGAAGGGAAACAGGAAAAAAGAA
Organism: Rana kukunoris; assembly: GCA_029574335.1. Classification (NCBI taxonomy): domain Eukaryota; kingdom Metazoa; phylum Chordata; class Amphibia; order Anura; family Ranidae; genus Rana; species Rana kukunoris. Next base: position 222,026,401 of record CM056049.1, read on the forward strand.
AGAAAAAAAAAAAAAGGGGGAAAGGAAAGAGAAAAAAAAGGGGGGGGGAATGGGTGGTCACCAACCAGAGGAAGGCGTCCCCTGCATCAGTCAGGCAGCAGAAGCTACCATAAAAAATAAAAAGATACTCAACTAGGTATATTGGAGGTATTCATCCGAGAAGCGAAACAGGTCCCATTGTATCCATCTAGACTTGTGTTCCTCAGACTTATCCTGTAATTCCGCTGTCAGCTCCTCCATCCGTTCTATGTCTTTCACTCTCGCGAACCACTGGGCCATCGTTGGGGCAGACTGCTGTTTCCACAAAGGCGGGATGCACGCCCGAGCGGCATTAAGGAGGTGCTTGAGAAGGGATTTATGGTATCGTTTCCTGGACAATGGGGTAAGGTTAAGCAGGACAGCCGCTGGGTCATCCTGCAGCGAAAAGTCAGTAAGCTTGTGTATGAGTTTAAGCACTGGTTGCCAGAAAGTGGCAAGTGTAGGACACTCCCAGAAAATATGGAGAATTGTACCAGAGTGGAGGCCACATAGCCAGCAACGGTCTGTTTGAGGGGGGAATATTTTTGCTAGAACCGACGCGGTCCTATACCAACGCGTCAGAATTTTGTACGTGGTTTCCTGGTATCTACTGCATAGGGAGGACCTGGAGGTCTCTCTCCCATTTCGCTACGAATGGAGGATCCGATGTAGCGTGGAGGTCCAACAAGCATTTGTACGAGGTTGATAAGGACCTCCAAATTGGACCCTCTCCCAGGCAGAGCTCCTCAAGAGTGGAGTTGAAGAGAGCCGGGCTAGGCAGTGATCTAAGAAAGTGCTGCAATATTCTCCAGTGGTTCAGTGTAAGAGGGGCCCCTCCTGAAAGCAACGCCTCCGGAGATATCCAACCGTGCGGTCGCAAAAACCGCGAGGCTCACAAGTCCCAACAGACTCTGCAATACGAAGGCCGGATCCGTTAGACCGGGCAACAACCCAGGATGCCCTACGATTGGTGTCAATGGAGAGGGGAAACTGCTCAACGTAGAGAGTCGGAAAAATCTGTCCACCTCTATCAAAGTGGGACCAATCAATGGATGGGCAGTTAAGTGTGTAACGTGACTGTTCCCTGCCCAAGGCAAGCCCTGGAGTGGAGCCCGTGCTGCCTCTTGTTCCAATAACACCCAGAGTTTCAGGGTGCTGTGTCGGCACCAGTCCACAACCCTTGTCATATGCACCGCTGTATAGTATAGGGCCGGATCCGCCTTAGCCCACTCCGATGCTTACCCTTGTCATATGCACCGCTGTATAGTATAGGGCCGGATCCGCCTTAGCCCACTCCGATGCTTACCCCTCCAGATGAATTTTATGAACGTCGACCGAACCGCATGGAAGAAGGTCTGAGGTATTTTTATTGGCAGAGCCTGCAATAAGTACAGGAGCCTGGGCATTGCATTCATCTTGAGTACCTTGCAGCGACCAAACCATGAAAGGGCTAGAGAGTCCCACTTTTTAAGGTTAGCGTTGCCAGAAAAGGATGGAAATTGAGGGCGAGAATGTCATTTAGGTTTGCGGGTATTTTTGTGCCCAGATATTGGATCGAGCGGGTAGCCCATTTAAATGGAAAGTAAGGGCGTAAGCTGGCTCTGGTAGCTTCCGCTAAGAAGACATTCAGCTCCTCAGATTTTTGTAGGTTGACCTTGAACTTAGACAGGTCACCAAAGCGTTTCAACTCCTGTAATAGAGAGGGTAGGGAAATGCGAGGCTCGGAGAGATAGCATAAGAGGTCGTCGGCATATGCCGCAACCTTGTGTTGGTAATTGCTGGCTGTGATGCCACGAATAGATGGGTTGGCCCTAACGTGTTGTAAGAAAGGTTCCAGGGAGAGGACAAAAAGCTGTGGGGACCGAGGACAACCCTGTCTGGTCCCGTTGGATATGGAGAAGGGGCTGGAGTCGTAACTGTTTACTCGTACAGTAGCGGTGGGGTTCCTATAAATGGCCGAGATCTAGGACAGGATGGGGTCTGGTATTCCCACAAATTTGAGTGTCTCCAGGAGAAAAGACCAGTCCACCCTATCAAAGGCCTTTTCGGCATCTGTTGACAGAAGTAAGGGGGATACGGGAGCGTTTTGCAGTATCAATGATATTCAGCGTACGGATAGTGTTGTCCCTGGCCGCCTCCTATTTTGGATGAACCCAACTTGATCCGGGGCTATCGAACGATGCAGCAGGACGTTCAACCTGGAAGCCAGAATTTCCGTGAATAGTTTCATATCACAGTTTAGGAGAGAAATTGGCCTATAGCTGGCACATAACGGGTCTTTTCCCGGTTTAGGGATCACCGAAATGGACGCCCGTTGCATGTCTGTAGGGAATCCGTGACCGTCCAACACAGCGTTGAAGGCCGTGATAAAGTGAGGAGCTAACAGATCCTGATACCGCTTGTAGTAAGGGAGGGTGAATCCGTCGGGACCAGGGGCCTTATCAGGCTGAGTGTCAGCCATGGCCGCCGCCAATTCCTCCACTGTAATGGGGCTAGAAAGGTCCTCCCGATCCCCTGAAGTCAGTGTAGGGAGATTGGCTTCCCGAAGATAATCGCCAATGTCTGAGAGACTTTGGGGCAAGAAGTCGGGAGTGGGAAACGTGGCCTTTTTGACTGATTGACGCTGAATGACCACTTTGGATCCAGGGCCAGTCGCATTCATCGGGTCTACTGACTATTCAGCCTTTCTCGACTTGGGCGGTACATGCCTCTCTGAGTCAGAGGTCTTGGGTAAGCCTCCCCTTCTCTTTAGTGGCGCTGTTTCTAGGCATCTTCTTCACACAGAGGGCCATTTTCTTCATTGAATTTTTTTTTGGAACCTTTGGATCACTTTTTCACCTTGGACTATTTTTCGTTAACATTTAACATAGTCACTGTATGTTTTCACCTTTGGACATTGTTCATCTGTCATTAGAGGTGTTGGTATTATCTGAACATAAACCATAGAGTATATCTCATTGTCACTTAATAGAAGATTTCTCTTTCGTTCATGGATGGACACAGCAGCAATCTTAACAAAGTGGGTATTAGCCTTCATTCAGGAGTGACTAGGCAGAAAACTTGTTAAAAAAATGTTAATCACAGCAGACACTGTACAGTACTGCCCATGGGGCGGTCCCTCTGGGGAAAACCCCTCTCCCTGCATCTCGTAGCTCACTTTCTTTTTCTTCCTGGCAAAGAAGGACATGGCTCCCTTTGGCCTGGAAGTTTATTTTTATTTTTTTTGTTCCTGTGATCTGCAATCAACTACCGCCTGGGTGACAAGCTGGATCCCAGATCCTTGTAGTCTCCCCAGTTTCAGGCCAGCGAGCATGTGCCGACCTTGGCTACACACTGGGTCATCCACAACATGCCCGTCGCTCTACAGGTGGCCGGTGAGCTACTAGTTCCTGGGGCACACATATGACCGGTCTAGACGGCTGAGTCACAGCGTGCTGGGCCGACGGTCACCTCCGTAACCGCGTGTAAGATGGTCTGTCTGGGATGCTTCCAGCATAATCCATGCAGGAAGGGTAAGTAGTAATCCCCTGCTTTGGCAGGAGGACATAGCTGGACATTCCCAGGGAGGTTGAGTAGGGGTTCCATCCTTCCTTTTCTCCCTTCCTTCCTTCCCTCCTCCCTGGGCTCTGGGGGCTGGGAGTTCACCTGGGGGGGAAGCGCCATCTGTGGCGGGAACTGCGCTGTGCATCTGCTACTGGGGTGCTAGTGGGCTGCCATTAAGAGTGTCAGTTTTTGCTTAACTGTGTGTGTTTCCCCCTCCATTTTTGCATTTAACCGGCATGAATCAACAGACACGCTGCGGAGGGTCAGACTGACACAGGCGACTGCAAAGAGCATCTCAAGTAGGAAGTGGACGGCAGCTGTGCTTTACCGTTCAAGGGTGGTGATTCCTCTGGGGGCCCCTCTTCTCTGTGGCAGCTAGGAGGGTGGGCTGTTGTTACCCTGCCTGGAGTCCCTGTGGGTGTCGGGAGCGTGGGTCAGCATGGCATCAGAAACGAACACCTCTTCCCCTGAAACACTCGAGTTGGCAATTGGTGCCCCTGCACCGATGTATCGGTGGACGCTATGTCAGCGATCCTGGGGGCTTTTGTTGCCAAGGTGGAATCAGCATGTGGGAACACGGGAAGTAAAATGCGCCCCCTCCCCCTGCCTTATTTTGGGCACAACTCTAATACGGAGCCGGACCCAGCTACGGCTCATGGCCCTGGTTCTGATGTATATGAGGATGCGGACTGAGATCGGCCGGACAGTGCAGATGACACCGGGTCAGCACACAAAAAGGCTCTGGTAGGTGATCTTATCACTGTAGTGCGAGGTACACTAAAGATACAGGGGTCTGTGGAAGCAACAGAGGCGTTGGTCCCTTTTGGGTTCCGTAAGCTGACCCACACTGCATAGGTGTTTCCTTGTGTGTTTTATCTAGACAAACTTTTATACAAGGAGTGGGACAAACCACAGAAGGTTTTTTCGGTCCCTAAAAGTTTGGCGGTGCTTTATTCTTTGAGGAGAGTTTCCTGAAAAAATTTACCTCTTCTCCGATAGTGGACCCCCTGTGTCCAGGTTAAACAAGGCAACCACGATTCCAGTGGAAGGGGCTCCTGCTTTCAAGGACCCTATGGACAAGAAGGCTGAGGCAGTCACCCACGACCTATACACAGTGGTGGGTTCGGCTGTGCGTCCAATGACGGTTGGGGCCCTGGTTTCTCAGACTCTCACTGAATGGGCAAAAATGCTGCACAATGGGGTAAAAGCACGTCTGGCTCTGGCCGACCAGTTGGTACAGGGCCTAAAATGTGTCTGCGAGTCAGCCTTGGATACTATTCCTTTGCTGTTACGCCGTCTGCTTTGGCTAAAGTGTTGGTCTGCGGACCAATCTTCCAAGAAGGCCCTGATGGATTTGCCCTTTTAAGGGCGACAGACTTTTTGGAGTATCTCTGGATGACATTATTAAGGATGCCACAGGAGGTAATAGTACCCTGCTCCCACAATCCAAAAAGGTAAGGAGCCACGCCGTAGGCAAGGGCCCTCCTTCACCGCGCACAAGCATTTTTTCGTCCGCCCAGCGCGGCAGGTAAACTAACTTGGGCTGAAAAAGAGCCTGCTGAGGCCTGACCCTGGTTTTGCAAGCCCAAAAAGCCTGCGAACAAATCTACGTCCGCATGAAGGTCTGCCCCCGCCCATCTCTCGGACATCTCTGATCTCCGACCGGTGGGTTTGCAAAGTAGTTTCCTCGGGGGACAAGGTAGAGTTTCTCTTGCCCATCGAACAGCTTTTTTTCCCTCCAGCTTCAGCCGACCCGTCGGGAAGCCCTGTATGGGGCGGTTCAGGATCCCAAAGATGGTTGTCACTCGGCTTTTGCATGCGGGTCCTGGGTCTCATGGTAGCCTCCTTCGAGGCGGTACCGTATGCTCAATTTCACACTTGAGTGTTGCAGACGGAAATTACGTTCAGATGGGACAAGTGCCCATTGTCCCTGGATTGTCAAATCCGGGTGAGCCACCTAGTCAGGACCTCCCTGGTTTGGTGGCTGACATCACCGGCACTCCTGTCCGGGAAGTCATTCCTTCATTTTCACTCGATGGTGGTCACAACGGAAGCCAGCCTTACCGGTTGGAGGGGGAGTCTGGGGGGGTTCAGTCGGCTCTGGGTCGCTGGACTCCGGAGGAATCCCGTCTGCCAATCAATCAATGCTCGGAAGTTGTCCTCTAGAAAGATTTACCATCGCATTTGGAAGGCCTACATAACCATGTGTGAGGAAATGGGGTGGCATCCGCGTACCTATTTGGTTTCCAGGGTCCTGCTGTTCTTGCAGCGCTGGGTTGACCAGAAGCTTGCCTTAAGTACGGTTAAGGGGCAGATATCTGACCTGGCTGTCCTTCTTCTTTTTTTTTTTTTTTACAACGACCCCTGGCGACTCACTCTCTAGTGAGAACATTTGTCCGGCATGTGGCCCCCTGGTCCGTCCTCCACTACCTCTGTGGTACTTGAATCTGGTCCTCTCGGTGCTTCAGAAACCACAGTTTGAAAACATTAGGTAAATTCCCTTGTTGACACTTTCTCAGAAAGTGGTCTTTTTGGTGGCTGTTGCATCAGTTAGATGGGTTTCTGAGCTGGCAGCCTTGTCATGCAAGGCTCCCTATCTGGTCTTTCACAAGGATAAGAAGGTGCTGCATCCGCAGCCTTCTTTTCTGCCCAAGGTCGTTTCGGCCTTCCATCTCAATGAGGACATTGTACTTCATCCTTTTGTCCTTGTCCGCATCATAAAGAGGCGGCATTGCATTGCTTGGATGTTGTCCGAGCTTTGAGTATACTTATCTGCTACTGCTCCGTTCCGGAGGTCGGGAACTAACTGGTTTGTTTCAGTGGCTGGTCCCATGAAGGGCCTGGCGGTCTCGTCGGCCACAATCTCACGGTGGAACCGACAGATTGTGATTCAGGCTTTAGTCATAAAGGGTCGGGCGCCCCCTTTCCTGTCACGATGCATTCGACCAGGGCAGTGGGTGCCTCTTGGGCTTTCCTTCATCAAGCGTCTGTTTCCTAGTTGTGTAAGGCGGCGACTTGAAGTGTTCTGCCTAGTTTCTCTTGAATAAAGGCTAATACCCACTTTGTCAAGATTGCTGCTGTGTCTGTTCACAAACTCAGAGAAAAGGAGTTTTCTGTGAGTAAAAAATTCCTATTTTTAAGTTAACTAGCCCATATACTATATAATTATTATTTTGGGCACACAGAATATGCTTTGTCACTTTAATGTTTTTAAATCATTATTTTTATATACTTTATAAGATTCCAGTGCTCTTAAATCATAACAGTGATCTTTTAATATGTTGACTAGTTTTGTGTTTAAAAACAGTTTAGCCTTTCCACTAGACCTCACATGTTCCACGTGAGGTCACTGCCTTTAAGTTGGAAAATGAGGCCTCTGGGTTTGGGTGGATAGTTCCAGTTGCCTTTTATAATCAATATATGCTTATATCTGGCTTTATGTAATCATTTATCCATAAGGATTTGCTGGGATATTTCCTTGTATGTATGGAATGGGGTCATTCAGCAGGTGAAGTTGGACACGTTGCTATTCCACTTCTAGAGATATCTCCTTTGCCTGCTGTTTACTGGTGCTGAGCCAAATTCCATTGAAAGCTCCAAGTAAAAAAGTCCTTTTAAGTTTGCTTAAACTACAGAAGTCCTGGTGGGTTTAGCATATTAAGCGCTCAGACCCTACACGTGATGTAGCCTAGTGCCAAAATGCATTAAACAATATATCAAGATCTTGTGCAGCAAGCATTGAGTGCTGATGTATAATATTACTAATGTGAAAATGTGGGATGTTTTGTAGGCACCATCTAGAACTAATGAAGTATAACTAAAGGCAAAACTTTATTTTTGATATATATTTTTTCAGTTTTGGATAGAGTTGTGAGGGATTGTCAATTCAGTCAGGTTGCTCCCTAGACCCTGTTGAGGGAGATTCACACTCTCTATTTCTCCTGTTTACTATTATCACCGTAAGTGAAAGTAAAAGAAAATCCCAAATTTTTTGTTGTCCCCAGAACAGTAATAGAGGGGAAATCTTCCAATTGGGGACTCTAGTTCTAGTGATCACATGGGATTATTCCCTAATTTCCTGTATTAACTATGGGACAAGAAGTAAAGGTACTCTCCCCAATGGGGGTTATATCCTCCCCTTATCCAAAATGGGGAATTTTTTTTCCTGTTTTACACATACATGGTAGAATTCCTCTGAAAAATAGCAGTGCACTTGTCTGTAGAGGTGCCTAGTCACTGTTTTACCTACAGCCTCTTAGCTGTATACCTGCAGTACAAATTTACAGCTCTGTTGCCTATTGATCACTGGTCTTAGGAGATTTTGAGTGAGATTTACTGAAGTCGCCACTGCTGCTCAATGTTTTCCTTGTTTGACGCTCTGGCATGGAGCAGAACACTGCCTCTACCAATATGGCTGCCCACACAGCAGAACCAATGCATGATAAGATACTGGTTAGTAAAGATTAGCTGTGAGAGACCACAGGTAATACTAGAGACTAGTTCTGTGTCCTTTGCCTATCTTCTCTTCTTTTTTTTTTTTGCCATAGTTCCCAGGATTTATAAATATAAAGTGCAATCAGTGCAAAAATGTGATAACCCCATCAACAGATGCAAGCTGGACACTGAAAGATTATCACAAAAATCAAAAGCCAATTGATAAAAATAAGTAATGCAGCACAATAAAGTAATGACAGTGCAAGATGCTGGTGAACAACAAGTCCCAGATAAATGACTTCACTTGTGAAGATCAAAATATTTGGTAGTGGTGAGTGACAGACCCTCCAACTTCGATCTATGTTTTGAGCTCACCTCACAGCATGGACTCCTGCGCTAACAGGTAGTCATGCAAGCAGGTCCCACACAAAAAGGTAGGCAGCAGAAACGGAACCAATAAGAACTTCTCCTTCAGACTGTTACTCGTAAATAGGGCACCAAACCATATATGTATAAAGAAAAAGAAAAATCTAAGTGCTCACTCTGCAAACATTAAAATGTATTCAAATATAAGAACAATACAAACGTATAGCACAACCGTGTTCTGTTTATTTCTAAGGATGGCAGTGGGTGACGTCATCCGTACGTACCTCCTCCCCCGTACGCGCTACGTTCGTCAGAACTTCCTCAGCAGGGCGGGGCTCCCAGGATTTAGCTACTCTTTGCTTGATCCTTGCACTGGAGCTTCTTCAAAATGTAAGCTGGCCTTGGAGGGATTTAAATTGGGCTAGTTCAGCAGGGACCGGCTGAATTTCAATCCATTTATGGCAGTTTGTTTGAGAGCAGTCAATCTAAGGACAAACTGCTCTCGAACAAGCTTGTGGGAAACTTTTGCTTCGATCAGCGGCTGTAGCAATAATCGGGGCACCTGACGGCGGAGGAGTCCTGCTGTCCAAATACAATGACACAACAGGGAGGTTTCCAAGATTCAACCCTGTTTTGTGGATGGGGGAATCCGTTCAGTGTTTTTCGATCAGCCTACTGGCTGATCATAAAATAACAGATCTGTGAATGGCTAGCTTTATTTCATATCAACTTTAAAGCTGGCAATACACTAGTATACAGTATTTTCAAATAACTGTTCATATGTATACTCGTAGAAGACTGATAGGTACATGCGACTTGACAAATGTTTGAAAGTATTTTAAAAATGTTGTTTTGCTTTTAAAGAGGAAGTAAACCCTAATGGGTTTTACTTCCTCTTTGTTTCCCTGAAAAGCCTACAAATGAAAAGCATAATGGGCTAGTATGCATCGTATACTAGCCAATTATGAGACTTACCTGAAAAAGAATCCAGCAATGTCCCCTGTGTAGGCAGTGTCCATCTTCTGGCCCCTCTTCCTTCCGGGCTGCAGACTCCGGCTCTGTGATTAGCCGGAGCCGTGTGACGTCACTCCTGCACATGCGCACAGGAGCTGCCATTAACGACACAGGCTAGGGAAGGAACAGCACTTAGTTTTGTTTCTTGCCAGTGCATGCGCTATGCACATGGTGCAGAGCTAGTGTAATTCACTGATGGCCCCCCCCCCCATCGCAATTTACATAACAATCCTGTACACACCCAGACCAAACGGCATTAAAGAGAAAGTAAACCCTCTCTTGGAAAATAGAAAAGAAACCTGCAAGACAAAGGCATAATGAGCTAGTATAACTGTGGAAATAATTACTGCACAGGTCTATATAGTGATAACCAAAAAAAATTGAATAAAAATGGTAATACAGTGATTTGCTGCTGCATAAAATATGTGAGATAAACATATAAAATAACTGTAACAGGGCTTGCTGCGCTGCTAGTGATTTAAGAACATTGTGGTCTGTCCTGATATATTAGCACATTAGATAGCGTAATCAAAACATAACGTGAAATAAGTCCAAAAAAAAAAAATTATTATAGTGGCAATCACATCAACAACAAATGTGAAAATCCAATGCGATTCATGACTTCACCAAAAGATTGAAAAAGTTCAGGAGACAGTCAGACAGGGGACACCTCCACCTCAATAACAAGGTCTGCTTACCGACTCCAATTGATCTTTAAAACAAAAGATTAATATCGCATGAAGCTCTATGCCAGGCTGGTTTCTATTGGTCCTCTGCTGCACTCCTCCGCAACAAGTAGAACGCACAGCGCCTTGCCAGATCTCCCCACAAGAAGCCAGATCCGGGAGTGCAAAGGGAAAGAAAGACTAACATAGAGCAATATTGCAAAGTATAAAGTTTTATAATAAAAAGTTGCACTCACATGACAAATATGTAAAGTAGCGTGATAAAAGTTAAGCCGGCCGGCTCCGATAATCGCCCGTCCATCCGGGTGGTCGTGGTGGATAATGGTGACGTCAGCACGCCGTTCCTCCCTACGCCGTTTCGTCACAAATTGACTTCTTCCAGGGGCAATTTGTGACAAAACGGCGTAGGGAGGAGCGGCATGCTGACGTCACCATTATCCACCACGACCACCCGCAAGGACGGGCGATTATCGGAGCCGGCCGGCTTAACTTTTATCACGCTACTTTACATATTTGTCATGTGAGTGCAACTGAACAAGTGGAAATAAGGGGCGCTGACTAATGATATATTTAACATATATTATGCAACATTAATGTGAAAGATATATGTGAAAATCGAGCCACAACAATATAACAGCAAATCAATAACAAAACAGTGAATACAACAAAAGTGCAATCGCGGTGGACAATGAATGTCTACCCAGAGTCCATAAATAAGATGTGCAATATTGTGCTGGAAAACAATAGTGATCTTATGGAGTGCTCCGTGTTAGATCTTCCAAATAATATATTCCACCTTCACCAAAGTGCCACCGCAAGTGAGGATAGATGGCTCCTTACCCGATGGTGTTGACCTATTAATTAAAATAAGGTCAAATGAGCTCAGGAATCAGCTGCTACCCGTGGGAAACTCGATTGAAAACCAAGTTGTAAACAGATCTCATAGAAGGAGAAAAACAGCTTCCATAGTGTAAAACCTTTTATTAGAGTAAAAATACTAAAAATACAGTGCCGAGTGGCCTCTTACTTGGAGTGGTGCCCGTAATCCCGGCACTGAGGCTGTAGATATATAGTGATTGGAGAGAGATGGTGTGGTAAGCTGGTGAAGCCGGCGTGCGTTCCACCGCCGTCAGCTTGAGAACCAGGAAACCGGAAGTAAGCTAGTAGTGCGTGCCCAGGTACCGCCTCGACGTACGTTTCGTTGTTGTCGTCATCAGGAAGCGTCCGCTTCCTGATGACGACAACAATGAAACGTACGTCGAGGCGGTACCTGGGCACACACTACTAGCTTACTTGCGTCCGCTTCCTGATGACGACAACAATGAAACGTACGTCGAGGCGGTACCTGGGCACGCACTACTAGCTTACTTCCGGTTTCCTGGTTCTCAAGCTGACGGCGGTGGAACGCACGCCGGCTTCACCAGCTTACCACACCATCTCTCTCCAATCCCTATATATCTACAGCCTCGGTGCCGGGATTACGGGCACCACTCCAAGTAAGAGGCCACTCGGCACTGTATTTTTAGTATTTTTACTCTAATAAAAGGTTTTACACTATGGAAGCTGTTTTTCTCCTTCTATGAGATCTGTTTACAACTTGGTTTTCAATCGAGTTTCCCACGGGTAGCAGCTGATTCCTGAGCTCATTTGACCTTATTTTAATTAATAGGTCAACACCATCGGGTAAGGAGCCATCTATCCTCACTTGCGGTGGCACTTTGGTGAAGGTGGAATATATTATTTGGAAGATCTAACACGGAGCACTCCATAAGATCACTATTGTTTTCCAGCACAATATTGCACATCTTATTTATGGACTCTGGGTAGACATTCATTGTCCACCACCATTGCACTTTTGTTGTATTCACTGTTTTGTTATTGATTTGCTGTTATATTGTTGTGGCTCGATTTTCACATATATCTTTCACATTAATGTTGCATAATATATGTTAAATATATCCATTAGTCAGCGCCCCTTATTTCCACTTGTTCAGTTGCACTCACATGACAAATATGTAAAGTAGCGTGATAAAAGTTAAGCCGGCCGGCTCCGATAATCGCCCGTCCTTGCGGGTGGTCGTGGTGGATAATGGTGACGTCAGCATGCCGCTCCTCCCTACGCCGTTTTGTCACAAATTGCCCCTGGAAGAAGTCAGTTTGTGACGAAACGGCGTAGGGAGGAACGGCGTGCTGACGTCACCATTATCCACCACGACCACCCGGATGGACGGGCGATTATCGGAGCCGGCCGGCTTAACTTTTATCACGCTACTTTACATATTTGTCATGTGAGTGCAACTTTTTATTATAAAACTTTATACTTTGCAATATTGCTCTATGTTAGTCTTTCTTTCCCTTTGCACTCCCGGATCTGGCTTCTTGTGGGGAGATCTGGCAAGGCGCTGTGCGTTCTACTTGTTGCGGAGGAGTGCAGCAGAGGACCAATAGAAACCAGCCTGGCATAGAGCTTCATGCGATATTAATCTTTTGTTTTAAAGATCAATTGGAGTCGGTAAGCAGACCTTGTTATTGAGGTGGAGGTGTCCCCTGTCTGACTCTGTCTCCTGAACTTTTTCAATCTTTTGGTGAAGTCATGAATCGCATTGGATTTTCACATTTGTTGTTGATGTGATTGCCACTATAATAATTTTTTATTTTTTTTGGACTTATTTCACGTTATGTTTTGTTTACTCAATCTAATGTGCTTATGTATCAGCAGGACAGACCACAATGTTCTTAAATCACTAGCAGCGCAGCATACCCTGTTACAATAATGAGCTAGTATGCATAGCTATTGGCTCATTATGAATTGCTTACCTGAGAACAAAGCCCCCACATCGATCCTCAGACACCTCCTCCGTCACCGCCATGATACCCAGAGTGACTTCTGGGTATCGCTGCTCCGGCGCTGTGACTGGCTGGAGCAGTGATGTCACTCCCGCGCAGGCTCGTGGGAGCCGCCACTAACTGCCATGATACCGTTGGTATCGGCACTTGGAGAGAGCGCAGCTCCACCCACTTCCCTGGAAACACTGCAGTCATTGCTTTAACTTCCGCCCACCTCCACCATGGCCTCAGTTGTAGTGTTTCCTCAGGCCATGGTGGAAGCGCTGCAGGGAACCAGGAGGATGCTGGACTCTCTCCAGGGGGAGATGGATGGAAGAGCATACCTGCGATCGGTTGTTTTTTCGGGAAGCAGACCCAACCTCCCCCATGACGCGTGGGGGATGTTTCGATGCTCCCCTCTTCTCGAGCCTGGCGAGGGTAAAGGCTGCCGGAGGTTAAAGGCTGCCGGAGGTTCCGCTCCAGTAGGCTGGGCATTGCAGGCTGTTTTGGAGCGGTTAGATGCCGGTCTCCTGGGGCTGCGATGTCCCGGTACGGAGGGCGGGCGACGTCATTTCCGGTGGAGGCGGGTCTTCCGGCGGTGCGTGGCGGCTTCCGGTTCCGGCCGCTGAAACGCAGAAGGGAGGGGCAGCCTTGGCGTTGCAATTTCCGGTTCCCACAGTGGTGGGGTTAACCGGGAGTTTCAAAAGAAAGGCGCACAAACGATCGCCGCGTTCTGGGAGAATGGAGCCAGAAGACGCAGCGGAGGTGGCGGGAGCAGGAGCCACATGCACCAGCCCGGCCCAGGTAGGAAAACAGCGGTTTAAGTCTACCTGGTTCCTTGTTATGTCCCTCCTACTGCCCCTTTTGGGGAGAGGAGCCTGCCTCACTCACCCTAGTCACGTCCCTGGGAGAGTGTTGTCTGTTTTGTTACAGCGGTGATGGGACCTGGTGTGTTTTTGTTCACTGGCTGTTTTGTGGTGGTGGTGGTTTGGGTCAGACACAAAAAGTTAAACATGGGGTTGTTGTCTTTTGTGTTTTTCAGAAAGCTAAAGAAAAGCTTAAAGGGTCTTGGACTAAGCCGTTATGCAAGGCATGCATCGCGCACATAGTCAAAGGGGAAGCCTCTACTAGTGCAGCCTCCGAACAACCCAAGGAGATGCTCTCTTCCTTTCGGAAGGAGCTAGAAGAGACCTTTCAGTCGTTCCGCTCCTACTTGGACAGAGGGGCGGCGTCAGGGTCAGCAGCTAAGGCCTCCACTAGTGCACCCTTGGATTATAGAGGGGCAGGTAGTGAGTCTGAGGAGGAAGAACCTAGCAGCATAGTCTCAGGGTCAGAGGCAGAAGAAGATACAGAAGAATCTTCTTCTTCACGTTACAAGTTGTCCTTAGAGGAAGTGGACGACTTGCTGAAAACTATTCATTCCACCTTAAACATTAAGGTGGATAAGACGCATTTATCTCTGCATGACAAGATGTACCAGGGTTTAGACGAAGTCAAGCATCAAACCTTTCCAGTACATAGAGTATTGTCAGATGCGGTTAAAAGGGAGTGGAAAGACCCAGAGAGGGCTCCTTTCTTTTCCCGGTCACTTAAGAGGAGATTTCCTTTTGATGAGGATCCAGCGCAGGTATGGAATAAGAAACTTAAGCTGGATGCTGCATTCTCAAAGGTATGCCGAAATACGGCCTTGGCCTTTGAGGATACGGGCACCTTAAAGGATCCCCTGGATAAAAGAGCAGAGGCGCTCTTAAAAAAGGCTTGGGATGCCTCCCTGGCCAACCTCAAACCGGCTATGGCATCCACAGTAGTGGCCAGGAACCTTGAGCATTGGTTGGGACAGCTGAAGGGTCACATTGAGTCCGGGACCTCACGCAGAGAGTTGCTAGAGTCCTTCCCGATTCTTCTGAAGGCAGTAGGCTACATGGCGGATGCCTCAGCCGAGTCAGTGAGTATATCAGCCCGTTCCTCGGCCCTAGTGAATTCGGCCAGGAGGGCTCTCTGGGTCAAAACCTGGACTGGGGACACGGCTTTGAAGGCTAAGTTATGTGGCCTGCCCTTCGATAGAGATCTAGTATTTGGCGCCGGTCTGGACGCTGTTCTGGATAGGACGGCGGATAGGAAAAAAGCCATTCCCTTAAAGAAGGTAGTACTGCGGACCAGGAAAATTTTTCGTCCTTTTTTTCCAGCCACAAGATCCTAAAGAGACACAAAAAGGTCAGGGTGGAAGGTCCTGGCGGCCTCAGAGGGGTAGAGGGAGACCCGGGGTGTTTCGCTCCCCTAGCCAGCCCATTAAACCCCAGTGACGGTCGCCCGGCTGTGGGAGGACGACTTCAGACGTTCCTTCCACAGTGGGCAGAGACGACTTCCAGTGCATACATCCTCAAGGTTATTTCAGAGGGCTACGCGCTGGAGTTCTCAGAGAAACCACCGTCGCGTTTCTACGCGACTCAGCTGCCCAGGGATCAGGAGAAATCCAGGGCAATGTTGTCACTGTTAGAGAAATTTCTCCAGCAGAGGGTGATCACCCCGGTACCCCAACAAGAGCAGGGGACGGGTTGCTACTCCCATGTGTTTCTAGTAAAAAAAAGCCGTCAGGAAAATTTCATTTGATTCTGAACTTAAAATTCCTGAATCGGTCAATCAAGTACAAGAGGTTCCGGATGTATACCATCTACTCGGTCAGAAGGCTTCTTCCAGTGGGTTGCTTTCTGGCCTCGATAGACCTAAGGGATGCTTATCTTCACGTCCCGATAAGAGCCTCTTCTCAGCGTTTCCTGTGTCTAGCGATCAGGACAGGAAGCTAGATCAGACACTTTCAGTTCAGGGCCCTGCCGTTCGGTCTCTCCTCCTCTCCGAGGATCTTTTCGAAGGTTGTGGCAGAGGCCTTGGCACCTCTAAGGCTGGAAGGAGTTTCGGTAATTCCATACTTGGACGACCTCCTGTTGTTCGCCAAGACGGAAGATCAGCTTCTCAAAGACCTGTGGAGGACTCAGGCCCATTTGGAGGGCCTAGGTTGGATTATGAACAGAGAGAAGTCAAATCTAGTCCCCTCTCAGGTCATCGTCTTTTTGGGGTACACCATAGACTCCATCCAGGAGAAGTTATTTCTACCAGAGGAGAAAATAATCAAGGTCCAAGCAGCAGTGAAGGCAGTGCAGACGAATCTGTCAGTATCAGTTCGTACAGCTATGTCCACCCTGGGACTACTCACATCCTCCATTCCTGCAGTTCAGTGGGCCTGCCTGCATTCAAGGAGTCTCCAGCAGGCGATTCTACAGAATTGGACGCATGGAGAACCCCTAGAAAAGGAGATCAGGGTTGCAGCTTCAGTAAAAAGGAAACTTTGGTGGTGGAGGGCTCACGCAAATTTGAGTCAGGGTCTAGTGTGGTCCTTCCCCGCTACAATGGTCCTAACTACGGATGCCAGCTCCTGGGGGTGGGGTGCTCACCTCAGGGGCCAGTTGGCCCAGGGGTCCTGGTCCAGGGAAGAGTCCAAGAGATCCTCCAATTGGAGGGAACTCAAAGCCGTTTGCCTAGGGCTTTGGGCCTTCCAGGAGACGATACAGGGTCAGCATGTCCAGATACTGTCGGACAATGCTACAGCGGTAGCTTACGTCTCAAGGCAGGGGGGCACGAGGAGCAGGGTTCTCCTGAACCTGGCCTCTACATTCCTTACTTGGCAGAGACAAACTTGGCATCTCTATCTGCAGTACACCTAAAGGGCAGTTTGAACCACCTGGCAGACTTCCTAAGCAGGAGGAGGGTTCTAGAATCCGAGTGGAGTCTAAATTCAGAGGTGTTCCAGAAAATAGTAGACAGGTGGGGAACCCCTCAGATAGACCTGTTCGCGACCCAAGCCAATGCAAAGGTTCCGGTTTTCTTTTCCCTCAACAGACTGGATCAAGCGGAGGGTCTAGATGCGTTAGTTCAGCATTGGCCCTTCCGTTTGTGTTATGCTTTCCCCCCAGTACAAATGATTCCGTTGGTTCTGCGGAAACTTCAGGTAGAAAAGACGACTCTTATGCTGATAGCCCCATACTGGCCCAAAAGGCCTTGGTTTTCAACCCTGCTGAAACTGGCAATAGAACCTCATCAGCTACTTCCAGTCAGAAAGGACTTGTTATACCAGGGTCCTCTGCTCCATCCCAACGTGGATCGGCTCAACCTGGCGGCCTGGTTACTGAAGAGTTAATCTTAAGTAGGAAGGGTTTATCTAAACGTTTAGTGGATACGCTACTTAGTAGCAGAAAGGAAGTTACCAGGGCGATTTATTTCAAGACCTGGAGGGTCTTTAATTCCTGGTGCAGTTCAAAAAATTGTTCCCCCATGAATAATTTTTCGGTCCTGGAGTTTTTACAGGACGTCATGGGCAAGGGTCTGGCAGCCAGCACCCTGAAAGCGCAGGTTGCTGCGCTATCAGTATTTCTAGAGAGACGGTTATCCCTAGATCCCTATGTCATCAGATTTTTTAAGGCATTGGCCAGGGCTAGGCCTTCCCCCTTTAAGTTTTTTCCCAAGTGGGACTTATCGGTGGTTTTGGGGGGTCTGACAAAAAGACCTTTCGAACCACTGTTGGAAGCATCTTTAAAATTTTGGACCCTGAAAGCGGTCCTTTTAGTAGCCGTCACCTCGGCTTGGAGAATTAGTGAGCTACAGGCTTTCTATTGTGGAACCCTTCTTGACCATCTTCCCAGATAGTCGTATTGAGGACAGATCTTGGGTTCCTTCCTAAGGTGGTGTCGGCCTTCCATAGGACACAAGAAATAGTGTTACCTACCTTTTTGTCTGGCTCCTTCCGGTTCAAGGGAAGAAGAGTTTCATACCTTAGATGTCAGAAGGTGCATTATGCACTACCTGGAAGTCACCAGGGAATTTAGGAAATCCAATTCTCTGTTTGTGTTGTTCTCGGGTGCACGTAGGGGGTACGGTGCTTCCAAAAGTACGCTAGCCAGATGGCTCCGTATGGCTATCCACAAGGCCTATAAAGCTAGGGATATAGAACCTCCCCCATGGGTGGTGGCACATTCTACAAGGGCAGTGGCAACTTCCTGGGCAGAACGGGTTGGAGCTTCGCCAGAGCTCATCTGCAAGGCAGCTACGTGGACAAGTTTTTCCACTTTTACTTGCCACTACAGGATGGATCTGCTCTCAGCGGCAGAGCAGTCTTTTGGCAGGAAGGTCCTGCAAGCGGTGGTCCCACCCTAGAGTAAGTACTCGGTTATCATCTCCAAGTGCTGTCCTGAAAGACGAAGTGAGAAAACCTTAGTTAGACTTACCGGTAACGGCATTTCTATGAGTCTTTCAGGACAGCACCGATAACCCACCCTTCTCTCTCCTGGTGGAGATATATATATATATATATATATATGTGTTGTACTAACATGTTTGGTTGCTATGTTCTGCTTATCTCATTTCAGTATGGCTGTAGGTGCTCGTGTACAACTGAGGCCATGGTGGAGGTGGGCGGAAGTTAAAGCAATGACTGCAGTGTTTCCTGGGAAGTTGGTGGAGCTGCGCTCTCTCCAAGTGCTGTCCTGAAAGACTCATAGAAATACCGTGACTAAGGTTTTTGCACCTACAGGTAAGCCTTAATCTAAGCTTACTTGTTGGTCAAAGTGGTCTGTAAGGGTTTACAACCACGTTAATGACTCATTGGCATGGGCCTATCTCAAGGTAGGGGCCTGAAGCTACAACTACAAAAGCCCCTATGTTAATCCAGCCCTGGATAAGCTGAGAGTGAAGCCAATGTTTTTGTTCTGTCTTCATAGGTATGAGCATGCATGCTTTGGAGTATTGTGTATTTGTGACTGTGTGTGTGTAATCTGTGTCTGCTAATGTCTATATCCAGCCTAAAACTGTTTATTATCCACGCTAATCATCCTTATTTAATGTATTTGTTTTCTGGGACTGCTTCCAAATCCTGCAACATTAAGTTGCATGTCTTTTTATCTGATGCAGTGTTATATCTTATTTTTCAGCTGGAAAAACCCTTCAGATCTTTAACATTGAGATGAAAAGCAAGGTGAAGGCTCATACCATGTCAGAGGAGGTCATTTTTTGGAAATGGATATCGGTCAATACTGTAGCTTTGGTGACTGAGACGGCCGTGTACCACTGGAGCATGGAAGGAGATTCCCAGCCTCAGAAAATGTTTGATCGCCATGCAAGCCTTGCTGGCTGCCAGATCATCAATTATAGAACAGATGACCAACAGAAGTGGCTTCTGCTTATTGGTATCTCTGCTCAGGTATTTACATAAATTACATCTTTTATTACCGGATATGCATGTTAAGAGTTCACATCTTGTTAGTGCGTTAAATTTCCTGCTTCTTTACAAGTGCTGCTGTTCCTCTGAGCTGTATGGGGAGTCTATGGTAAGTGCACAGAAAAGATAACTGGTATTTTCTAGTGTATTGAAACATTTTGATTGCTACACACTTTAGAGGGAATCTGAAATAAATGCAAGTTCCCTCATTTTGACTTATCTGTGTAACTCCACTAAAGTGGAATTCCTAAAGATGAATTCCAGGTATAAATATTTTATGCATAGTTACATCCAGCTTGAACCATTGTAACTATGCATATAGCATATCTGGCTGATGCCCCTGAAAGCTATAAATTGCAAAATTAGACACCGCTACTCCAATGATCCCCAGTTGCTTCTGTGTCTCCTGCCTGGCACAAACTCCATTTAGAGAATGCCTTGCAATTTCTGAAAGAATGCAAAGCATTCTCTGTTTGCATGAGGCAGAGAGATCACATTCGCCACCTCATCTAATCAAATAATGTTTTGCATTCACTTTAGGAAAATGCAAAGCATTCGGTGCTTGGCTGGTACGGCCGACCACCTGTGTTCAAAATGCAGCAAGGCAGATGCTCTGCACAGGAACCTGGAAGCAAGTGGAGATCACAGGAGTAGTGTGGCCTACTTCAGCGATTTCCACATTCCCAGGTATGGTATATGCATAGTTACATTGGTCGAAGCTGCACTAATGTAACTTTGTATAAAATATCCATTCCTGGAAGTCTAATGTATTTTGCAACCTTTGTGTCTGCTGATGAAAGTCACAATGTGGTGGTAAGGTTGAGTTGTCATCCTCTTCATGTGTATTTAGTGATACTACTGAAATGTATTATTTCAAAAGGAAATTTTGTTTTATATGATACTAGCTGCTGGGATAGCTATAGCATGGTGCTGGAACCAGCCGATAATCAAAATGTATTATGTTACACAAAAACTCAATTGGATCATGATTAATGACAAATTAACATGCTCCCTCAATAACAACCAGACAAAATTTGATAAGCCATGGCAAGCCTTAATACAATATATGAGGACTGTAGGTTGCTACACTAACTGCTCTTCAACATTTTGAATTTTTTGTTGTGTTTATTGTATACTAGATAAATTGCTAGGATATCAGCTGTTCATAAGGATTTTCGATATGGGTTGCATAAATATTACATTTAGCCTGTTATGAGACTTCCTTCTCTCCGGTCTAAGCTGGGGAGAGGGATATGTTGACGAGTTATTATCATTTGTTCACCATGGTCTACCCATACCCACTCTCTATTACTTATCTGAGCTGGTAATGTTTCTCCTGGTTGCATATGTTATTATCTTTGTATTTGGAGGCTGTTTTCCCAGGTATATATTTGGCCCACTAACAATGTAAAGATATATTTTCCCTATAGAATCGTATATGTTTGTATTGCTGTTTAAAGCTACCATAAATAGAAAAAAATACAAAACTTAAAACTATTTTTGGGCATATATAGTCTTACATTTACTTTTTGTTTTATTTGGTTACATATTTCCATAATCAATATAACTGATTTGTTGACTGGGCACTAGTTAGATCAGTATTTCAGTGCAACCTCCGTTAATAGTTCCTCTTGAGATTACCGTCCTATAGAGTGTATATTGTTGCAGTGAGTCACTTCTGCCTTAGACTTTAACTCCAAGAGATGAACAGCAAAGAACACTCATTGTGAAGCATTATCATGCAGATAGCAGAGCTTGCATTTCATCTATGTATTCGAATGTGTTTAAACCTAGCATCTTGCATTTTCATTTGTACATTTTTTTTTTTTAGCAAAACAGAGTAGTTGGCGCCATGCAGCTGTATTCTGTGGACAGGAAAGTGTCTCAGCCGATTGAGGGTCATGCTGCAGCTTTTGCGGAATTCAAGATTGAAAGAAATTCAAAACCCTCAACTCTGTTCTGTTTTGCTGTGCGGGGACAAGCGGGGGGCAAAGTAAGTATTCTGAAATATTGAAGTTGATAAATCATACTTTCTTTCTCGTACATCACGGGACACAGAGCGGCATATTCATTACTATGTGGGTTATATGGAGTACCTTCAGGTGTGGACACTGGCAATCTTCAAACAGGAAGTCCCCTCCCTATATAACCCCCTCCCCTAGAGGGAGTCCCTCAGTTTTTTCGCCAGTGTCTTAGGTGTTGGTCACGGAATAGCTTTGCTCCACATCCTTGGGATTAAGGGCGGGCTAACCGGATCTGTCCAAGGAGCCTCAGTGCCAAAGTGGACAGTACCCTGGCCCCAAACCGTGGGGTTTTGCCTATAATGTTCCTCTTTAGGAGGGCTGGACCCTGGGCCCAGGACTTGGAGTTTGCAAAACCATAAAGTTCCTGTTTGCCAGGGTGCTATATAGGTCCAGGACAGTGGGTACCTTCATAGGACCCCAGGGCCTGAAGGTCTACTACGCTACCCACGGAGATGG
Source organism: Rana kukunoris (assembly GCA_029574335.1). Classification (NCBI taxonomy): domain Eukaryota; kingdom Metazoa; phylum Chordata; class Amphibia; order Anura; family Ranidae; genus Rana; species Rana kukunoris. The sequence goes on from CM056049.1 coordinate 222,048,033, forward strand.
GAGAAGATTGGATCAGTTTGCTGGTCAAACATCCTGCAGCATGGAGCAGGTAAGGGGGAGCCTGCGGGACTTGGTTCGACAGCAGGCTCCCCGGGGTAACCTAAAAGGGGGGATAGCCTAAGTATGCTCTGCATGGGCAACCGTGATCACTATGTCTAAGAGAGACAGGATGACACCCTTTCTCCCCCCATCACTAGGCCCCCCTGTCTAAATATGTGTTGCTAGCTAACCTGCTGTTTCTTCCTAGGGCTAGTAAGGATCCCTAGGGGCCTTGAGAGAGTCCTACCTGGCCGGGGGTTTGAATCTGCCGCCTGTTTCTGCGTGCCTGGATCTCCAGCAGCGCGGCTCCTCCATGTTCCTCCTGTTTTCCGGCATACGCGCGCGCGCGTGCGCGCTCACGTCTTATTGACATTTTTCGCGCCGTCCAGACAGGAGGGCGGGGGGGGGGCGGGCCTGCGGCGTCATACAGGGGCGCGCCTTTGTGCTGTTATAGACAGCAGGCTTTGTCAGTACTCAGTCTGAGGCTGATCTTTCAAGGAGAGGACGCAGAGCGGCAGAACAGTGACTCCCGGTGGCGGAAGAGGGGAAGTACATGTGGACTTTGTTCCAATGCCTTTATTGTTAAGCCAAGAATCCCCCTTATTTTGCAGCAGGTTGGAGGCTGGCAAACTTAAATTAGGGTCACTGTATGTTGTCAAAGAAAATATATAATATATAATATATAATTATTTAAAAAAAAAAAAAAAAAAACCCAACATACGGGCCCATCAGTTTTTGGGACACTAGTGATCTATTCTCCCCTAAACTCTGAAATTTGTACTCCTGGCCACTACAGTCTGTTGTGTGGGCGGAGTCCCTCGATTTTGTATTATGGCTTCCAAGGGTTCGGGGTCAAAGGGTACAAAAAAGACCAAAAAACAAAAGGGTTCCCTTTCTGATTCTGATATGCCGATTCTTTCCCCGCAGCTTATTAATTTAAGAAGCGCCTTGGATGAGCCATTAGGGGGATCTGGTGCGGAGGCTGGCCCAGATCAGCCCAGCCCTGTGTTTATCACAGAGGAGATGCTAGCCGTATCCCTAGGGGGGCTAGAAGAAAGAATAGCGGCATTGATCGCTAGAGCTATTCCTGGTAAGAAACGGGTTAGATCCCCATCACCAGGGGGTGTATCCTCAGATGCTGAGATTCTCTCTCCGGAGGAATTAGAATCACAGGAGGATCAACTGGACCTGAACCAAGAGGGTTCAGGGATGGAGGGGTCTACCTCTGAGGAACCATTTTCAGACTCCCAGACAGAGAGACTGTGGGTACAGTCTTTGGCGGACATGGTCCGCTCGGCATTTAGTTTGCCATTGCCAGAACCTCAGGTTCCTCCGGTATCCTCTCTGGGCTCTTTGAAAGCCCCGTTAAGCAACGCAGTTTTTCCGGTCCATCCTCTCTTGGAGGAATTGATCTTTCGGGATTGGGTACGGCCGGACAGGATTTTTCTGCCACCGAAAAGATTTGCGGTCATTTATCCCATGGAGGAAAAATTCTCCAAGAAGTGGAGGCTCCCAATAGTGGATGCAGCCATCTCATGTGTGAATAAATCACTAACTTGCCCGGTGGAAAATATACATATGTTTAAAGATCCGGTTGATAAAAGATTAGAGACACTTTTAAAAGCATCCTTTGCTACGGCAGGAGCAGTGGTGCAGCCAGCGGTAGCTGCAATTGGAGTTTGTCAGGCATTAAAAGACCAGACAAAAGAGATGTTAAAGGACATGCCTACCCAACAAGCAGAGGAGTTTGCTGACATTCCCAGAGCTCTGTGTTTCGCGGTAGATGCTATAAAAGATTCCATCCAGCAGGCTTCTCGTTTATCACTATGTTTGGTGCACATGAGAAGGCTCTTATGGTTGAAGAACTGGGCGGCGGAGCCCCCATGCAAAAAGCTTCTGGCAGGATTTCCCTTCCATGGAGGACGACTCTTCGGAGAAGATCTGGATAAATATATTCAGACTATTTCAAATGGCAAGAGTACCCTTTTACCGGTCAAAAAGACATTCCGGGCTCCTACATTTAAGAGGCAGTTTTTTCCTGTCTCGGGGCCCTCTAATTCCAGGCAGTATCGACGGCCGCCTGCACGATCCAACGTTATCAGTAGATCGCAAGGACAGACCCCTGGGGGTAAGAAGCCGTGGTATCGCAAGCCGTCAAAGACAGCCCCTAAGTCTGCATTATGAAGGGGCGCCCCCACTCTCACGGGTGGGGGGAAGGCTTCGTCTCTTTTCAGAAGTTTGGGAAGCCAAGATCCCCGACAATTGGGTCCGGGCATCTGTAACCACAGGTTACAGACTGGAGTTTCTAAAATATCCTCCGCCTCATTTTCAAGAATCAAGGCTACCAAGGAAGGCCTCAATGCTGGCAGCTTTAGATCACCTGCTTTGCCAGGACGTAATTATAGAAGTGCCAGCCCAAGAGCAAGGCCTAGGTTTCTATTCCAATCTCTTTGTCATACCAAAGCCCAACGGCGATGTCAGGCCAATCTTGGACCTAAAGAGGTTAAACGGTTATCTAAGGGTGCGTTCCTTCCGGATGGAATCCATCCGGTCAGCAGCCGCCGCGCTTCAGAAAGACGATTTTCTGGCCTCCATAGACATAAAAGATGCTTACCTTCATGTACCAATCTTTCAGGCGCATCAAAGGTTTTTACGCTTCGCGGTGGGGCAGCGACACTTCCAATTCAGGGCGCTCCCTTTCGGGCTGGCCACGGCCCCCCGGGTATTCACGAAGATTCTAGCCCCAGTTCTGGCCAATTTAAGGATCCAAGGAGTCACAGTCCTAGCATACTTGGACGACCTTTTAATCATAGATCACTCACGGACGGGTCTGCAAAAGGCAGTAAACCTCACGGTTCGGTACCTCGAAGAATTCGGCTGGGTCCTAAACCAGGGAAAGTCAGCATTCCAGCCTACAAAGCAGTTGGAATACCTCGGCAGGAGGTTAGACACAGAACATCAAAAGGTGTTCCTGCCCCTTGTAAAGATCAAGGCGATCAAGGGGTTGGTTCAGTTGGTTATAAACAAGAAAAGACCAACTATTCGCCTGTGTATGCGATTACTAGGCAAGCTAGTGGCCACATTCGAGGCAGTACCATACGCTCAGATCCACACTCGCGTCCTACAGGCAGCCATTCTAGCAGCATGGGGCAAGAGGGCATATGCCTTAGAGTCCCCTTTGACGCTATCATCAAGGGTCCGACAAAGCCTGACCTGGTGGTTGAACCCTCAGAACCTTCTAAAGGGAAGATCCTTCAGCCCTGTTGTCTGGAAGGTAGTTACCACAGACGCCAGCCTGGCAGGCTGGGGGGCGGTCTTCGAGGGGTTCTCCCGCCAGGGAACTTGGGTGAAAGCAGAGAGGCAGCTCCCCATCAATATCTTGGAAATCAGAGCTGCTCGCCTAGCCCTGTTGGCGTGGACCTCCAGATTAAAGGGGTTCCCGGTGAGAATCCAGTCAGACAATGCCACGGCGGTGGCATACATAAACCACCAAGGGGGAACCAGGAGCCAGGCCGCTCAAAGGGAAGTGAACTTGATTTTTCAATGGGCAGAGGTTCATGTACCCTGCATTTCAGCGATATTCATTCCCGGAGTGGACAACCTGCAGGCAGACTTCTTAAGTCGCCAGAGTCTGTTGCCAGGGGAGTGGTCTCTGCATCCCCAGGTCTTTCAGACAATCTGCCAGAGGTGGGGAACGCCAGACGTAGATATAATGGCATCCAGGTTCAACAAGAAACTAGACAGGTTCGTGTCGCGAGCGAGGGATCCTATGGCCTGCGGAACCGATGCGTTGGTTTGCCCTTGGCATCAATTCAAACTTCTATATGCATTCCCTCCACTACAGTTACTCCCCCGCCTGTTGCGCAAGATCAGAGTGGAGCACAAGCCAGTCATTCTAATAGCTCCAGCTTGGCCCCGGAGGGCTTGGTACTCACTAGTCCTGAATATGGCAGTGGGAGACCCTTGGACTCTTCCTCTACAACCAGACCTACTCTCACAAGATCCGATCCTCCACCCTACATTACAGCGTCTAAATTTGACGGCCTGGAGGCTGAATCCCTGATTCTCAGGGGTAGGGGTCTGTCTAGGCAGGTAATCCCTACCCTGATTAAGGCTAGAAAGCCGGTCTCCAGGGTAATTTATTACAGGGTGTGGAGGAACTATATAGGCTGGTGTGAATCCAAAAGATGGAATTGCCGCAAATATACTATTGATAGGGTGTTAAGTTTTCTCCAGCTAGGAGTGGATAAAGGCCTGGCACTAAGCACAATCAAAGGACAGATCTCAGCTCTGTCAGTGTGGTTTCAGAGGCCGCTGGCCACCCACTCGCTGGTAAAGACCTTCTTACAGGGGGTCTTGCGTATTAATCCTCCTGTCAAGTCACCAGTTTGTCCTTGGGACCTAAATCTTGTCCTGTCCACTCTACAGAAACAGCCTTTTGAGCCTTTGGCTGAGATTCCTTTACTCTTACTGACAAGAAAATTGGTTTTCTTGGTCGCCATAGTTTCGGCCAGGAGAGTGTCAGAATTAGCAGCCTTATCATGTAAGGAACCATATCTTGTTCTGCATAAGGACAGGGCAGTTCTCCGGCCCCATCCTTCCTTTCTACCAAAGGTTATATCCAAATTTCACTTAAACCAGGATTTGGTACTTCCATCCTTCTTTCCAAAACCTACATCTAGAAAGGAGGGGTTGCTGCATACCTTGGATATTGTCCGGGCCATGAAGGCCTATCTTAAAGCTACGGAAAAGATCCGGAAAACAGAGGTGTTGTTCGTTCTACCAGATGGCCCCAAGAAGGGGCAGGCAGCGGCAAAATCCACCATCTCAAGATGGATTAGACAATTAATCATTCAAGCCTACGGATTGAAGAGGTTGCCCCCTCCGTTGTCGGTAAAGGCCCATTCTACCAGGGCCATGGGCGCCTCTTGGGCAGCACACCATCAGATCTCTATGGCTCAGATATGCAAAGCGGCAACGTGGTCATCAGTCCACACGTTTACAAGGTTTTATCAACTAGACGTGAGAAGGAATGCGGATTCTGCCTTTGGACAGGCAGTACTACAGGCTGCAGTTTGAAATCCTCGGGATCAGAAACACCCTTGGTTATAAAAAAAAAAAAAAAAAAGAAAAAGGTTCTTCTTTCTTGACTAATTTGGAATTATTATTATGATTTGAGTTTATCTCTAAATTGTATCCTTCTTTGGAAGATGTCTCCCTCCCCTCATTAAAGCATTGCTTTCGGACATCCCACATAGTAATGAATATGCCGCTCTGTGTCCCGTGATGTACGAGAAAGAAAAAGGGATTTTTAAATACAGCTTACCTGTAAAATCCTTTTCTTGGAGTACATCACGGGACACAGAGCTCCCACCCCTCTTTTGGGTGACCATTTTGGGAGGCATACTGCTTGCTACAAAACTGAGGGACTCCCTCTAGGGGAGGGGGTTATATAGGGAGGGGACTTCCTGTTTGAAGATTGCCAGTGTCCACACCTGAAGGTACTCCATATAACCCACATAGTAATGAATATGCCGCTCTGTGTCCCGTGATGTACTCCAAGAAAAGGATTTTACAGGTAAGCTGTATTTAAAAATCCCTTTATTTCTTACCCATACATTACAGGACATGTTGGCTCTTAGAATTGAACCATGGGTATGCAGCTACCTTTTGAGGTAATTAAATACTGGCAAACAAAGCTGTAAGAAACAGCCTAAGCATAACCCCTCCCACTTCCAGCGAGCTTCAGTATTTTCACCAGTGTCTTTAGGTGAACAGTTGTATTTCTCTCTTCTTTGAGAGAAGCAGATCTTTTTCTTTTGGCGTTACATTTTTTCTTGACCATACCTGGACAATGCAAGTAAAAAGATGCTGGGCTGGCCTGTAATGTTGCTCTGGGAACTGGATTTTGCACCTTGTGCTTTCCTAAGCACATAGTGTCTCTAAAGACCCCTTGGGGTTATCAAAAAGAAACTTGATATACCTGTTTGTACTATGATCAAAACTCCCAACAAAATGACACCGCTGTTGTATGTATATGAAAAGCCCACAAAGTGAGTATCAAATATGCAGAATGCAGCACTGAATACAAATCCGTACACAAATCTATGCTAACCTAATCCACTCTCAATTGAATGTGCATATCAAAATGATAAAAACTATTCCACCATGAAAAATGAATTTAACAAATTCTACGAAGTCTAGGAGCGTTGTCTAAAATTTTCTTCCGCTAGGTGTTTATTCCCAGGTGCTTGAATAAGTTACATTAAAACAGTGTTTCTCAATTCCAGTCCTCACGCCCCCCCAACAGGTCAGGTTTTCAGGATTTCCATTATTTTGCACAGGTGATTTGATTAGTTTCACTGCCTTAGTAATTACCACAGCTGTTTCATCTGAGGGAAATCCTGAAAACATGACCTGTTGGGGGGGCATGAGGACTGGATTTGAGAAACACTGCATTAAAACAAGCTCCCTCCACCACAACCACTTTTCCCACTATCGGGCTCCACTTTCCTCCTCCTTGCAGTGGCTTCTTTTGTCATTTTTTATATGAATATTCATTTTAAAGAGTGGATTATATTAGCACTGATTGATTTATTTTCTGTGTTGTATTTTGCATATTCGATAGTCCCTTAGAGCAGTGGTACTCCTGTCCTCGGGACCCACTACGGTAATACTTAAAATCTGGCCTGTTGGTGGGTCCTGAGGACAGTAGTTGAGAACTGCCTTAGAGGGTATGCCCAAGGAGGACTAAGACCTGGTTGGAGCTTGGGCCCTAACCTCACCAGGATGAGCCTTGTTGCAGTGCAAATGCAAAGGATACTATCAATTGTTGGTCTTTGGAATGTCTTTTTGGTGACACTTGCACATCACTTCACATTAACGCTACCTGTGTTTTGTGGTGGGCACACATTACCATTGTTGCTCTTCCTTTTGGCCTGTCCACAACACCTTAGGTTTTCATCAAGGTGTTTGTCACCTGTTCTATATCTACTGCATTCTTAGGCCGCGTACACACGATCAGACCAGTTAGATGGTGTGTACGGCCCATTGGACCATTGTTCGGCGGACCAAAGTTTTAAAACCTGCTTCAAAACCTGCTTCAAAATCTGTCCGATGGACACTTGTCCGCCGTACAGGTTCGATGGTTAGTACGCAAAATCATCGGACCAAACACCCGCGCATGCTCAGAATCAAGTCGACGCATGCTTGGAAGCATTTAACTTTGTTTTTTCATCACGTCGTTGTGTTCTACGTCACTGCGTTCTGGTCTGATCGGATTTTTGGTCCGATGGTGTGTACACACATCAGTCCACTTCAGCCTGGTCCGATGAAACCGGTCCGTCGGACAAGTTTCATCGGACCGGTCTGATAGTGTGTACGCGGCCTTGGGGTTTCCTCATTGTGGGATATATGGTGACCTCCTGCTGAAAGACAGTCAATATCTGTTGAACTGTGCGCACCCTGCAGAGATTCGGTTAGAACCTAAACCTTTCAAAGACAGCACTGGAATTGACTCACTACTTGGGGTATCTGGGCCTTTCCAGTCCAGTGCTGTAATAACTTCAAAATGCACAGATATACAATACACAGTTTTGCCAGCACAAAAACAAGTTCTTTTTAAGCATACTTCTTAGACCCAATGAAAGGATAAGTTCACTTTTTGTAATATTTTACACCCATATTCTGGGTGTAACATGTTCTAGATGCACCAGTCAGTGTGCAACTCCCTGCTCGTACAAGGTACAAGCAGACAGCTTACATAGACTATCGGCTAGAACCCTGCGATCTACTGATCGCGGGTGAAACACTTTCCAGGCTCGTTAATATAAATATTAAATGCACACATTTTTTTTATTTAGTTTTTAACATGGAAAAAATTTGAATTTTTTATAATTTTTTTTTTTTTTTTACTGAAGTGAACTTATTCTTTGACCTCTGTATATGTTACTTATAACATGACACATTTTTGCTTTTAAGCCTGCTTTGTGGGGCTCATTTATTTTTTCCCTTGCACTGGACTGTATGTTGTGGTACCTTAGTACATCAAGGTGCTATTCTATATAAATTGCAGCACGGCAATGCATGCCATTTAATGCACGTTTCAAAAAAAAGTGTAAATGGGTCTAAATTGTGGCAAAGTCATAGATAATGGGCCAGATCCACAAAGGAATTACGCCGGTGTATCTATAGATACACTGGAGTAATTTGAATTTCCCGCCGGCGTGTCATTGTTTTCCAGAAAACAAGATAAGCCGGACTTGCGCTAAGATACGACTTGCATAAGTTTCTTACACCGTCGTATCTTAGATGCATATTTACGCTGGACGCTAGGGGCGCGTCTGCGTTAAATATGCAAATGAGGTAGATACGGCGATCAACGAACGTACGTTTGCCCGGCGCAGTGTGTTTACGTCGTTTGCGTAAGCGTCTGTACGGCGTAAAGATAAAGCTGCTATAGTGAGGCGCAGCCAATGTTAAGTATGGATGTCGGGACCGCGTCATACTGGACGTCGTTTGCATAACTCGTTCGCGAATAGAATTGCGTATATTACGTACACATCGTTTTCATTGACTATTTGCGACGTGATTTCACGCATGCGTACTAGGGTACGTCCACGGCTGGCGCATGCGCAGTGTAAAAAAAGCATTGTTTGCGTCGGGTCAGTCATATTTATACTAAACCACGCCCCCCACTAGTAAATTTGAATTACACCCGCGTACGCCAGCCCATTTACGCTACGCCGCCGTAAGCTTCAGCGGCATTTCATTGAGGATTCGTAATACGCCGCTGTGGCTTACAGCGGCGTAGTGTAAATGGGATACACCGCGCGGGCGTCCCATCTTTGTGGATCTGGCCCAATGTGTGTAAAGAAAAACCTGAAAGGTAGCATTGTAGATACAGGCTGCATTTTCATTGCTTTGTAGAGGACAGCATCTCCATCATATTGCTAAGCCCCTTGCCTATCTTTGTAGGCATTGGAGTGCTGTGAACATCTGGACAGATGTTAGGTATGCTTTCTTTTTTGTGTGTTTAAATATGTCAGCAAGTAGCCTTATTGGCCTGAACATTTGATCTGACAGGCTTTTCACAGTACCTCATTACTCAGAATACAACAAGAACAAGCACAAAAGAAAATGTAATATTTGCAAACTTAATTTTTCACCTGTAGCCAAACTTCTGTTTCATATAATTCCAGCTACACATCATAGAAGTTGGACAGCCTGCTAATGGAAATCAGCCATTCACCAAAAAAGCTGTAGATGTCTTCTTTCCTCCAGAAGCTCAGACAGACTTTCCTGTGGCTATGCAGGTAAGGCGTTTTAAAACCGGTTAGAATTACAGTCCTAACTCCCCTAACCAATACAAATAGGGAATACCTAAGCTGGCTATAGACTGTTTGACTCTGGGCCGGGTCAGCAGGGACCGGACGAGATTCAAACCATGTATGGGTAAGCTAATTGTACCCAAGTCAAACCATTAATTAACTTTGGTACAACTAGCATGTCAGATTTTTAGGATGTGATTACTGCCAGGGGCTATAGCTGCTAGCAATAATCACAGCGTTCTCCTGGCAGTGACTGTTGTCTGCTGGGAGAACACAAGAGCTCTGTAGGAGGGATTTCCCCATCAACACTTGATTCTGTAACCTATGGTTGCAGAAAATAAAATTGTTCTATCATCTATGGACAGCGTTAGACTTCCCCCTTCACCCTTGATGAATTGGATAGGTCTATCTTTAGTTTTCCCAGCAGTAAGGTGCCCAGGTACTTCTCTAGTAGCCAGTCTACTGATAAAAATCTATAAATAAGGTGCTCCTTCCCATTCCTTTTAAAACCCTTAAGGAAGAATGCTCACACAGCACCCTGTTAAAATTCATGCTGGGGTTCCTAATTGTCATTGTCAAATAGCTAGCCCCCCCTCCTCCAACTGCTATCTGACAATGGGGTACAAATGAGATTAGTTTCTGACTGATGACACAGAGGAAAGGGTTTGGTATAGACACAAGGCTCACAGAACCCGCATTTGGCTTTTTTCACGCATCTATCGTGGATTGGTTTATTATTGATGCCGTTTGCAAAGCACTCTTTCATGGTGGGATGATTAGTAGATGGGATTTTCCTGCACTTTGTTCATGGACTGGTAAAAAACACAAATTGAGTATGCATAGAGAGAGAGAGTGAGACTCACAAAGGTGATTACACCCCTCACATTTTTGTAAATATTTTATTATATCTCTTCATGTGACAACACTGAAAAAATTACACTTTGCTACACTGTAAAGTAGTGAGTGTACAGCTTGTATAACCGTTTACGTGCTCCGCATCTAATCTAAAGGTTGTTTTTGGGAAATAGACGTATGAGTGCTGCCAGCATTGCTGTAGAGGTTGTGGGGTCAGCCTGTCAGTGCTCAGACCATGCATCAAATTGGTCTGCATGTCATCCCAGAAGGAAGCCTCTTCTAAACATGATGCACAAGAAAGCCTGTAGTTTGCTAAAGACAAGCAGACTAAAGACATGAGTTACTGGAACCATGTCCTGTGGTTTGATGAGACCAAGATAAACTTAATCGGTTCAAATGGTGTCAAGCGTGTGTGGGGACAACCAGGTGAGAAGTACAAAAACAAGTCAGTCAAGCATGGTGGTGGCAGTGACATGGTCTGGTGCTGCATGAGTGCATGGGGCGCTCCAGCTCATTGACGGAACCATGAATGCCAACATGTACTGTGACATACTGAAGCAGAGCATGATCCTCTCCCCTTGTAGACTGGGCCGCAGGGCAGTATTCCAACATAACGACCCCAAACACGCCTCCAAGACGACCACTGCCTTGCTAAAGAAGCTGAGGGTAAAGGTAATGGACTGGCCAAGCATGTCTCCAGACTTAAACACAATTGAGCATCTGTAGGGCATCCTCAAACGGAAGGTGGAGGAGCACAAGGTCTCTAACATCCACCAGCTCCGTGATGTCATCATGGAGGAGTGGAAGAGGACGCCTGTGGCAACCTGTAAAACTCTGGTGAACTCCATGCCCAAGAGGGTTAAGGCAGTGCTGGAAAATAATGGTGGTCACACAAAATATTGACACTTTGGTCCAGTTTGGACATTTTCACTTAAGGGTGTACTTACTTTTGGAGCCAGTGGTTTAGACATTAATGTCTGTGAATTATTTTGAGGGGACAGCAAATTGACATTTGTTATTCAAGCTGTACACTCACTACACAACATTGTAGCAAAGTGTCATTTCTTCAGTGTTGTCACATGGAAGGTGTCCTGTAATGGTCCATTCTGTTACTATTGTTTTATTGTTCCCAGTTCTCAAGTCATATGAAGCAGGGTACTTTTTATTTACATGTATATTTAAGATACATTTTAAAATGCTTTTGTTTTTAATGCTCAGATTGGCACCAAACATGGAGTGATATACTTAATTACAAAATATGGCTATATCCACATGTATGACCTGGAGTCTGGGGCCTGCATTTATATGAACAGAATCAGCGCTGATACAATTTTTGTCACTGCGCCTCATGAACCTACCTCTGGAATTATTGGCGTGAATAAAAAAGGGCAGGTAAGAAAATCTTAACATTTTGTGTGTGGTTGTAACTTCACCAGTATTTTTTTCCAACTTCTATCATCATATATTCAATAAAATCTATAGGCAATAATTTCAGAAATCCGTTTGGGATACTAAAACACAGAGGAAACTATCTTAATTGTACAGTATATGACACTAGCTAGCTAATTACAGACCCTAGATTATAGGCTGAAAACTTCAGGTAATTGGACATTAGCAAAGCTTTTATGTGCCGAAGAGGTGACTGCACTCCACTCTTGAGAAGTATGAATGCTTGAGTCATAAAAATCCACGCATTACATCAATATACCACGATACAACAGGACAATAGCAGCAAGGTTAACATGTTTCACTCACCAAATTGCTTAATCATATCCTCCGAGGTAATGCGTGGATTTTTACGAATAAAGCATTCATTGAGTCTTTCAGCTCAGACTGGACCGGCACCAGATGTTCAATAAAGCTATTGTATTACCTGGAGTGGTGTTGCAGACTCTGTCTTTTTAGACATGCCCCCCTTGGGTTGGGACTTCTGTTTCTTGCTAGTGTTCTGTAGTGGATGAACCTCTTCGGCCTTATGAAGAAGTTTCTGTGCTTCACTAGTTACTTCAAATTCTTCAATCAACTCTTCACTGCCTTCTACTACAAGGGAAGCAGTGCATTCAGAACAGTGGAGCCTCTGTAAAACCTTGGGAATCGCATCTGGACTCTGCACTGTGGAGGGACGGCTTGTAATGTTGCTTCAGGCACTGGATCCTGCTTGGGCACTTTCCTCGGGCACTTTGTGTAACATGCGTAATTAGCCACTGCTTGCTATACAGATCATGGGCTGTGGTCTATAACTACAGTTTTCACCTCTGAAGTTATACCCACCATAACGTGCAATCCCTGGACCCATACAGGGACCAGTAATGTGAAAAGGCAAGATGGCTTTGTCCTATTATCAGACTCATGCTGTAGCATTATAGCAAGTGATAGACTTGTGAGACTTACCACTCTGGGCCTTCAGCCTGCATCAGATCGTGGCGAATCTAATGTGGATGTGATTTGAGGAAGTGCACATTTGCAGGATAGGACTGTCTACCACTCATGTTCCAGGTGGTGGGAAGGTGAGTGAGAGGACAATGAGCCTGCTGGGCTGCAGCTTCTGCCGTCCAGGAACAGAAGGTGGAGGGTTTCCAGTTTGGCTTTTGCTTACTCCAGGGGCCTTCACTTCGTGGCTTCCCCCTGATGGGTGAAGATTAATTTTAAATGGGTATCCTCACTTGTATTTAATTTGGTGAGATTGCAGGACAAAGGTTTAATGTCTTTTATGGCGGCATTTTTTTATGGTGAATGGGGCTAGGTCAGAAAAGAGCTTGTACTGGTGGCCTTGGAACGTGAGCTTGGGCATGTTCTCTGCAGCTGTGAGGAGGGTCTCTTTCTTGCAAGAAAAATGTAAACACAAGGTTATGCTGCGTGGTGACCAGTCGGGTTTCACTTTCACTTTCAACTGTTCAAATAGGGGTGGCTGGGAACAGTTCCTCAAACAGGGCTGTAGACGTGAGATCCACAGTGGATTCAGAGAGACCGATGAGATGATTCTTCTATCAAGCATGTAGCTGCTTATAGCCACTGTGGCTTCCATCTAGCAGCTTTGTAAATCTGTTGACTTCTCAATTGTGCCTTGGGGGCTTTATCCAGACTACTTCAGGAAGAAGCGGAAGGGTGCTATACAGGTCAAGGGCCATGACACCGCCTCATGGGATGATCTTGTCCCTAAATAGCAGTTTTAGATGCTGCAGAACACATGGTGCAGATTCAATTTGACTAAAAAGAGAACTTCAATTCTAACTACCCTGTAGAAGAATATACTTTTTCTGAGGACACTCAGGTCTGGTCATGTTATTTATTTTCCAGTGGCAGCTTCAGGGTAAAGTTAGGACAGCCAACAATAGATGCCTCATAGTAAGCTTACTGGTGACAACATTACACAGGCATTGCAGCCATTGTTGGCGATCTTTCCTTTCCCCTGAAGCTGGCTGCTGGGGAGATTATGTGACCAGACCGAAGCGACTCCAGAATTGGTAATTATAGGCATCTTCCTTTCATAGGGTAGTGAGAATAGGTTTTAGGTTTACACACACAGATCCACACTCCTGACGTGATTGCCGGAAATCGTGGGTCCCCGGCGGCAATCGCAGCCGTCGGGCACGCGCGCGGGATCGCGGGTGGTGCCGCGGGCGCGCGCGCGCCCTAGAACGCCGTGAAGACAGGACGTTGTGCAACGTCCAGTCTCATCGGCGAGGGGATGACCATAGCGTCATTTCCCTATGGGCTGGAATTGAAGGGGTTAACACAGGACCCCGGTCCCTGAAGGTCCAAGACAATACCCACGGAGATGGGGGAAGATTGGGCCTCTTGCATTTTGCAATACCCTGCGGCGTGGAGCAGGTAAGAGGGAGCCTGCGGGACTTGGTTCGACAGTAGGTATCCCCCTGGGGGTTCTGGGTCGGCTAATGGTATGCTTATGCATCAGCCACTATCTCCACTATGTCTTTTGAGGCAGGATGGGATGTACTAATGTTTACCCAGATAACATGTAGGTATATGTATGCTTTTAAAGATATGTATTTGCTACTCCCCCCAGATCTGCCTGTTAGCATGATACTGCAGCCCCACGTGCTATAAGGAGGAAATGCTGGTAAAACTCCTGTTTCTTAGGAAGCCTATGGGGACAGCTTCCTCTATGTGTGCACTACAATAAGATTAGTGTCTTGCCCTGGTGTCTGTTGGGTTGCTAGCGCTGGTCCATGCTTCTCCTCTGCTTTCTGCTTCCTCCATGTTGGTTTCAGCGTGGGGGGGGGGGGCGCGCGTGCACGCCGCCTTTTACAGCGTCGGCGTGCGTGGGGGGGCGGGCCAGCAGCGTCAGGTCTCAGTTAAAGCAGCAAAGCATTCCCTCCTGAGAGCAGAGGAGGCTGAGGACACAGAGCGCGCAGCTGAGCCATTTCTGGCTATACAGTGACACCTAGTGGTGGTTTGTGGATCTTCAGGTCTGGACTTCGCTCCATACTGACCAGAAAAAAAAAAGGGTTTTTTTCTTAAAGGGACTCAGCCTTAGATCTGGCAGTATCTGAGTCGGTGCAACCTTGGGCTCCAGCTAACGGGCATTGGTGTGGCAATACTCACAGGACTTCCTCGGTATTGCCGCCTTCTCGGGCGTATGGAAGTTTGGAAAAATTTTACCATAGCCTGTTCTTATTAATGGTTCACTTCTAGCTACAACAGTTGGGTGTTGGCTTTAGGGGTGTCTCAAGGTTGTGCAATGGCTCCCAAGGGATCAGGACCAGCTAAGGCTGCAAAAGGTACCAAAAAACTAAAGGGGTCTCCGTCGGGGTCAGAGGATTTGGGCCAGGCTCCAGCGGTCCCACCCTCACCAGATAGACCACCGAACAGCATGTTGCAGGAGCCATTGAGGGTGCTAGGGGCAGAGGCGGCCCCCAATCAACCCATTCCCGTTTACGTTACGGAAGAAATGCTAGCGACCACCCTGGGTGGGCTAGAGGAAAGGTTAACTGCTTTAATTGCCCGCTCTTTGCCAGGTGGCAAGCGGGCTAGATCCCCGTCACCTAGATTGGTGTTTTCAGATGCAGAGGTCCTCTCTTCGGAGGAATTGGACCCACAGGGGGATCAAGCGGACCCGAGTCCCGACGGTTCAGACATTGAGGGTTCCGCTTCTCAAGCGGAGAGCCTGTGGATCCAGTCTCTGACAGATATGGTTCACACTGCTTTTAAACTTCCAGTGTCAGAACAATTAGCCCCCGCGGTATCCTCTTTAGGTTCCTTTAAGGCACCGTTGAGTTGTGCGTCTTTTCCGGTTCACCCCCTTCTGGAGAGCGTGATTTTTCAGGTTTGGGCTCGACCTGATAGTATTTTTATCCCTCCTAAAAGGTTCACTATTCTCTATTTTATGGAAGAGGAATTTGCAAAGAAATGGGCACTCCCTACCGTGGACGCAGCCATTTCCTGCGTGAATAAATCCCTGACCTGTCCGGTTGAAAATGTCCAGATGTTTAAAGATCCGGTCGACAAAAAGTTGGAGACCCTACTGAAGGCTTCTTTTACCAAAGTAGGTGCCGTGGTTCAGCCAGCGGTGGCAGCCATTGGCGTTTGTCAGGCTTTAAAGGATCAGACTAAACAAATATTAAGGGACATACCTGCTCAGCAAGCTCGTGAATTGGCTGACCTCCCAAGGGCTCTCTGCTTTGCAGTAGATGCTATTAAGGACTCCATTCAACAGGCGTCCCGTTTATCTCTGCTATTGGTTCATATGCGTCGCCTTTTGTGGCTGAAGAACTGGTCAGCAGAGGCACCCTGCAAAAGGCTTTTAGCAGGATTTCCCTTTCATGGTGGGAGACTATTCGGTGAAGACCTAGATAAATATATCCAGACCATATCAAGTGGTAAAAGTTCTTTCTTACCTGTCAAGAAAAGACCGCGTGGGCCCGCGTTTAAGCGACAGGCCTTCGCAGGCTCGGCCCCTTCAACTTCCCGTCAGTATCGACGGCCTCCCGGGCGTTCAGCATTTAATAGCCGCCCACAAGGACAAGCCACGGCAGGCAAGAGGCCATGGTCTCGCAAGCCGGTTAAACCAGTCATCAAGTCAGATTCATGAAGGGGCGCCCCCACTGTCTTGGGTGGGGGGAAGGCTTCGGTTTTTCTCCGAAGTGTGGAAGGCCAGAATTCCCGACTCTTGGGTACTGTCCGTGGTAGCCACGGGCTACAAGCTAGAGTTTCGGGAAGTCCCCCCTCCTCATTTTCAGGGGTCAAGTCTTCCAAGCGACCCATTAAAGAGGGCCTCTCTTGTAAAAGCATTGGATCGTCTCTTGCTCCAAGGAGTAATTGTAGAAGTACCAACCCAGGAATGGGGTCTGGGATTCTACTCCAACCTTTTCATAATACCAAAACCCAATGGCGACATCAGGCCTATCTTAGACCTCAAACGCCTAAATCGCTTTCTAAAGATTCAGACCTTTCGTATGGAGTCCATACGTTCGGTGGCAGCCAGCCTACATCAAGACGACTTTCTAGCATCTATAGACATAAAGGATGCGTATCTGCACGTGCCGATCTACCCGGCACATCACAAGTTTCTTCGTTTTATGATAGATCACCGTCATTACCAGTTCGTAGCCCTCCCTTTCGGGTTGGCAACAGCTCCGCGGGTATAAACAAAGGTGTTAGCCCCGGTGCTAGCCGTCCTAAGGACAGAAGGCATTTTGGTCCTGGCATACCTGGACGATCTTCTGGTTATCGACAGATCAACTTCCAACCTCAATCATGCAGTAGTTCGCACAGTTCGGCATCTAGAGGAATTCGGGTGGATTGTGAACCAAGAAAAATCGATATTGCAACCCACAAAGCAGTTGGAATATCTAGGCCTTCGGCTAGATACAGACTGCCAAAGGATATTTTTACCTCAAGCAAAGGTCAGATCAATAACTCAAGCAGTTCAAGTGGTCTTAGGCAAGAAGAGGCCGACTATTCGCCTATGTATGCGACTGCTGGGGAAGATGGTGGCCGCCTTCGAGGCAGTGCCCTACGCCCAGATCCATACCAAATATCTCCAGGCAGCCATTCTCTCTGCTTGGAACAAGTCCATTCAGGCGTTAGATCGTCCGTTAGTTCTCTCCCCAGGGGTGCGGCGCAGCCTGTTCTGGTGGCTGGTCCCTCAAAATTTGTCAAAGGGGAAATTCTTTTGCCCCATCACGTGGAAGATAGTAGCTACGGATGCCAGCCTGTCAGGTTGGGGGGCAGTTCTAGAAGGACAGACCCAGCAAGGGCAGTGGTCGGAGGCAGAAAAACTGCTTCCCATCAATATCCTAGAGATCAGAGCTGCTCGGCTGGCCCTGGTCGCCTGGACTCTTCCCCTTCAGGGTCTGCCAGTAAGCATACAGTCCGACAATGCCACTGCGGTGGCATACATAAACCACCAGGGGGGCACGAGGAGCCTAGCGGCCCAAAGGGAAGTAAACCTGATTTTCTCATGGGCCGAAGCCCATGTACCCTGCATCTCGGCGGTGTTCATCCCAGGGATAGACAATTCTCAAGCAGTTTTTGAGTCGTCAACAGTTGCTCCCGGGGGAGTGGTCTCTTCACCCCCAGGTATTCCAAGAGATTTGCCAAAGATTCGGAGTTCCAGATGTGGACATTATGGCAACGAGATCCAACAAAAAGTTGGACAAATTCATATCCCGAGCCAGGGATCCCTCGGCCTACGGGACCGATGCGTTGGTTTGCCCCTGGCACCAGTTTTCTCTCCCGTATGCGTTCCCTCCACTGCAGATGATTCCCCGCCTTCTATGGAGGATCAGGGTGGAGTGCAGGCCTGTGATCCTGGTGGCCCCAGCCTGGCCCAGGAGGGCTTGGTACGCACTCATCGTGAGGATGTCAGTCGGGGCTCCGTGGCCGCTCCCCCTGCGCCCAGATCTGCTGTCTCAGGGCCCA
Organism: Rana kukunoris; assembly: GCA_029574335.1. NCBI lineage: Eukaryota > Metazoa > Chordata > Amphibia > Anura > Ranidae > Rana > Rana kukunoris. The sequence continues at coordinate 222,066,140 of CM056049.1, forward strand.
ATCTGCCACCCTGCTTCACAGCAGCTAAATTTGACGGCTTGGCGGCTGAATCCCTAATTCTTAAGGGCAGAGGCCTCTCAGCTCAGGTCATATCTACGTTGATTCAGGCTAGGAAACCAGTCTCTAGAAATATTTATTACAGAGTCTGGAGGACCTATGTGGAGTGGTGCGAGTCTCAAAAATGGCATCCTCAAAAGTTTTTTATTGACAGGATCTTGCGATTCCTCCAGGTTGGCGTTGACAAAGGGTTGGCTCTTAGTACTCTAAAGGGGCAGGTGTCGGCTTTATCGATATGGTTTCAAAGACCCTTGGCCACCCATTCGCTTATGAAAACCTTCTTGCAGGGGGTCTTGCATGTGAATCCCCCTATTAGAGCTCCCCTCTGCCCCTGGAATTTAAATCTGGTCTTGTCAGCTTTACAAAGGCAGCCGTTTGAACCTCTGACAGAAATCCCTCTTGTGCTACTAACCCGAAAGTTGGTTTTCTTGGTGGCTATGGCTTCGGCCAGAAGGGTTTCCGAGCTGGCAGCCTTGTCATGCAGGGAGCCATACCTTATTCTGCATAAGGACAGAGTGGTTCTGCGGCCTCAACCTTCTTTCCTTCCTAAGGTCATATCCAGTTTTCACTTGAATCAGGACCTAGTCCTACCATCCTTCTTTCCTACTCCCCAGTCCAGAGAGGAAAGACTGCTTCATACTTTGGCCGTGGTTCGAGCCATGAGGGTCTATCTTAAGGCTACAGAGAAGATTCGGAAAACATATGTGCTTTTTGTTCTTCCGGATGGCCCCAAGAAGGGTCAGCCGGCTGCCAAGTCTTCCTTGGCTAGGTGGATTAAGCAGCTGATTTTTCAGGCCTATGGTCTGAAGCGCGTTCCACCTCCCTTATCAGTTAAAGCCCATTCTACGAGGGCCATGAGTGCCTCCTGGGCGGCACACCATCAGATCTCTATGGCACAGGTTTGCAAGGCGGCAACCTGGTCTTCCGTACATACGTTTACTAAATTTTATAAGTTGGACGTCGCAAAGGGTACGGACGCAGCATTTGGGCAGGCGGTCCTACGGGCAGCAGTATAGAAGCCTCTGGCCCGGGTCACGCACCCTTTTTTCTGTTGGTGGAGCTACTTTACTTCCTGATAATTTTTTTGTTTGGCTATTCTTGGCCTTACGGTCTCCCTCCCTTCATAGAGCATTGCTTTAGGACATCCCATGTGTAATGGCTATGCGCTCTGTGTCCCGTGATGTACGATAAAGAAAAAATAATTTTTAATAAACAGCTTACCTGTAAAATCCTTTTCTTGAAGTACATCACGGGACACAGAGCTCCCACCCCTCTTTTGGGGAACATTGTGTAACCTCGGAGGAATTGCTTGCTACAAAACTGAAGCACTCCCAGTGGGAGGGGGTTATATAGGGAGGAAACTTCCTGTGAAATTGATTACACCAGTGTCCATCACCTGAAGGTACCCATATAACCCATGTGTAATGGCTATGCGCTCTGTGTCCCGTGATGTACTTCAAGAAAAGGATTTTACAGGTAAGCTGTTTATTAAAAATCCTTTCTTTCTCGTACATCACGGGACACAAAGCGGCATATTCATTACTATATGGGTTATATGGAGTACCTTCAGGTGTGGACACTGGCAATCTCAAACAGGAAGTCCCCTCCCTATATAACCCCCTCCCCTAGAGGGAGTCCCTCAGTTTTTTCGCCAGTGTCTTAGGTGTTGGTCACGGAATAGCTTTGCTCCACATCCTTGGGATTAAGGGCGGGCTAACCGGATCTGTCCAAGGAGCCTCAGTGCCAAAGTGGACAGTACCCGGGCCCCAAACCGTGGGGTTTTGCCTATAATGCTCCTCTTTGGAGGGCTGGGCCCAGGACTTGGAGTTCATAAAGACCATAAGTTCCTGTTTGCCAGGGTGCTATATAGGTCCAGGACAGTGGGTACCTTCATAGGACCCCAGGGCCTGAAGGTCTACTACGCTACCCACGGAGATGGGAGAAGATTGGATCGTTTTGCTGGACAAACATCCTGCAGCATGGAGCAGGTAAGAGGGGAGCCTGCGGGACTTGGTTCGACAGCAGGCTCTCCGGGGTAACCTAAAAGGGGGGTAGCCTAAGTATGCTCTGCATTGGCAACCTTGCTCACTATGTCTGAGAAAGACAGGATGATCCCTTTTCCCCCATCACTAGGTTCCCCTGTCTAAGAATGGTGTTGCTAGCTACCTGCTGCTTTCTTCCTAGGACTGGTAAGGATCCCTATGGGGCCTTTTGGAGAGTCCTACCTGGCCGGGGGTTTGAATCTGCCGCCTGATACTGCAGTCCTGGGTCTCCAGCAGCGCGGCTTCTCCATGTTCCTCCTGCTCCGGCATACGCGCGCGTGCGCGCGCACGTCTTATAGACGTTTTTCGCGCCGTTCGGAGAGGAGGGCGGGGGGGGCGTGCCTGCAGCGTCATACAGGGGCGCGCCTTGTGCTGTTATAGATCAGCAGGCATTGTCAGTGCTCAGTCTGAGGCTGATCCCAAAGGGAGAGGACGCAGAGCGGCAGAACAGTGACTCCCGGTGGCGGAAGAGGGGTAGTACATGCTGGACTTTGTTCCAATGCCTTTTTTGTTAAGCCAAGAAATCCCCCTTTTTGCAGCAGGTTGGAGGCTGGCAAACTAAGTTTGGGGTCACTGTATGTTTGAAAAAAAAAAAAAAGAAAGAGACTTATATATATATTTAAAAAAAAAAAAAAAAAAAAAAAACATACGGGGCCCCATCAGTTTTTGGGCATTAGTGATCTATTGTCCCCTAAACTCTAGTTTTGTACTCCTGGCCACTACAGTCTGTTGTTGTTGGCGGAGTCCCTCGATTTTGTATTATGGCTTCCAAAGGTTCGGGGTCAAAGGGTACAAAAAAGGCCAAAAAACAAAGGGGTTCCCCCTCTGATTCTGATGATATGCCGATACTTTCCCCGCAACTTATTCCCATAAAGGTCGCCTTGGATGAGCCATTAGGGGGGTCTGGTGCGGAGGCTGGCCCAGATCAGCCCAGCCCTGTGTTTATCACAGAGGAGATGCTAGCTGTATCCCTAGGGGGGCTAGAAGAGAGAATAGCAGCATTGATCGCTAGAGCTATTCCTGGCAAGAAACTGGTTAGATCCCCATCACCAAGAGGTGTATCCTCAGATGCTGAGATTCTCTCTCCGGAGGAATTGGAATCGCAGGAGGATCAACTAGACCTGAACCAAGAGGGTTCAGGGATTGAGGGATCTACCTCTGAGGAACCATTTTCAGACTCCCAGACAGAGAGACTGTGGGTGCAGTCTTTGACGGACATGGTCCGCTCGGCATTTAGTTTACCATTGCCAGAGCCTCAGGTTCCTCCGGTATCCTCTCTGGGCTCTTTGAAAGCTCCGTTAAGCAACGCAGTTTTTCCGGTCCATCCTCTCTTGGAGGAATTGATCTTTCGGGATTGGGTACGGCCGGACAGGATTTTTCTGCCACCGAAGAGATTTGCGGTCATTTACCCCATGGAGGAAAAATTCTCCAAGAGGTGGAGGCTCCCAGTGGTGGATGCAGCCATCTCATGTGTGAATAAATCACTGACTTGCCCGGTGGAAAACATACATATGTTTAAAGATCCGGTTGATAAACGGTTAGAGACACTTTTAAAAGCATCCTTTGCTACGGCAGGAGCAGTGGTACAGCCAGCTGTGGCTGCAATTGGAGTTTGTCAGGCGTTAAAGGACCAGACAAAAGAAATGTTAAAGGACATGCCTACCCAACAAGCAGAAGAGTTTTCTGACATTTACCGGTCAAAAAGACATTCCGGGGTCCTACATTTTAAAAGGCAGCTCTTTCCTGTCTCAGGGCCCTCAAATTCCAGGCAGTATCGACGGCCGCCTGCACGATCCAACGTTAACAGTAGATCGCAGGGACAGGCCCCTGGGGGTAAGAGGCCATGGTATCGCAAGCCGACAAAGACAGCCCCTAAGTCTGCCTTATGAAGGGGCGCCCCCACTCTCGCGGGTGGGGGGAAGGCTTCGTTTCTTCTCAGAAGTTTGGGAAGCCAAGATCCCCGACAAATGGGTCCGGGCGTCTGTAACCGCAGGCTACAGACTGGAGTTTCTAAACTTTCCTCCGCCTCATTTTCAAGAGTCAAGGCTACCAAAGGATCCAGCAAGGAAGGCCTCAATGCTGGCAGCTTTGGATCACCTGCTTTGCCAGGACGTAATAATAGAGGTGCCAGCCCAAGAGCAAGGGCTAGGTTTCTATTCCAATCTCTTTGTCATACCAAAGCCCAACGGCGAGGTCAGGCCAATCTTGGACCTAAAGAGGTTAAACGGTTACCTAAGGGTTCGTTCCTTCCGGATGGAATCCATCCGGTCAGCAGCCGCCGCGCTTCAGAGGGACGATTTTCTGGCTTCCATAGACATAAAGGATGCTTACCTTCATGTACCAATCTTTCAGTCGCATCAAAGATTTTTACGCTTCGCGGTGGGGCAGCGACACTTCCAATTCAGGGCGCTCCCCTTCGGGCTGGCCACGGCCCCCCGGGTATTCACGAAGATCCTAGCCCCAGTTCTGGCCAATTTAAGGATCCAAGGGGTCACAGTCCTAGCGTACTTGGACGACCTTTTAATCATAGATCACTCACGGCCGTGTCTGCAACAGGCAGTAAACCTCACGGTTCAGTACCTCGAAGGATTCGGCTGGGTCCTAAACCGGGAAAAGTCAGCGTTCCAGCCTACAAAGCAGTTGGAATACCTCGGCATGAGGTTAGACACAGAACAGCAAAGGGTGTTCCTGCCCCTTGTAAAGATCGAGGCTATCAAGGGGTTGGTTCAGTTGGTTCTAAGCAAGAAAAAACCAACTATTCGCCTGTGTATGCGATTACTAGGCAAGCTAGTGGCCACGTTCGAGGCAGTACCATACGCTCAGATCCACACTCGCGTCCTACAGGCAGCCATTCTAGCAGCCTGGGGCAAGAGAGCACATGCCTTAGAGTCCCCTTTGACGCTATCATCAAGGGTCCGACAAAGCCTGGCCTGGTGGTTGAACCCTCAGAATCTTCTAAAGGGAAGATCCTTCAGCCCTGTTGTCTGGAAGGTAGTTACCACAGACGCCAGCCTGGCAGGCTGGGGGGTGGTCTTCGAGGGGTTCTCTCGCCAGGGAACTTGGGTGAAAACAGAGAGGCAGCTCCCCATCAATATCTTGGAGATCAGAGCTGCTTGCCTAGCCCTTCTGGCATGGACCTCCAGATTACAGGGGTTCCCGGTGAGAATCCAGTCAGACAATGCCACAGCGGTGGCATACATAAACCACCAAGGGGGAACCAGGAGTCAGGCCGCTCAGAGGGAGGTGAGCTTGATTTTTCAGTGGGCAGAGGTTCATGTACCCTGCATTTCGGCGATATTCATTCCCGGAGTGGACAACCTGCAGGCAGACTTCTTAAGTCGCCAGAGTCTGTTGCCAGGGGAGTGGTCTCTGCATCCCCAGGTCTTTCAGACAATCTGCCAGAGGTGGGGAATGCCAGACGTAGATATAATGGCATCCAGGTTCAACAAGAAACTAGACAGGTTCGTGTCTCGAGCGAGGGACCCTATGGCCTGCGGAACCGATGCGTTGGTTTGCCCTTGGCATCAATTCAAACTTCTATATGCATTCCCTCCGCTACAGTTACTTCCTCGCCTGTTGCGCAGGATCAGAGTGGAGCACAAGCCGGTCATTCTAGTAGCTCCAGCTTGGCCCCGGAGGACATGGTACTCACTAGTCCTGAAGATGGCAGTGGGAGACCCTTGGACTCTTCCTCTACGACCAGACCTACTCTCACAAGGCCCGATCCTCCACCCTACATTACAACGTCTAAATTTGACGGCCTGGAGGCTGAATCCCTGATTCTCAGGGGTAGAGGTCTGTCTAGGCAGGTAATTCCTACCCTGATTAGGGCTAGAAAGCCGGCCTCCAGGGTGATTTATTACAGGGTGTGGAGGAACTACGTAGGCTGGTGTGAATCCAAAAGATGGAATTCCCGCAAATATACCATTGATAGGGTGTTAAGTTTTCTCCAGCTAGGAGTGGATAAAGGCCTGGCATTAAGCACAATCAAGGGACAGATTTCAGCTCTGTCAGTGTGGTTTCAGAGGCCGCTGGCCACCCACTCGCTGGTAAAGACCTTCATACAGGGGGTCTTGCGTATTAATCCTCCTGTCAAGTCACCAATTTGTCCATGGGTCTTAAATCTTGTCCTGTCCACTCTACAGAAACAACCCTTTGAGCCGTTGGCTGAGATTCCTTTAGTTTTACTGACAAGAAAGTTGGTTTTCTTGGTCGCCATAGTTTCGGCCAGGAGAGTGTCAGAATTAGCAGCCTTATCGTGTAAGGAACCATATCTCGTTCTACATAAGGACAGGGCAGTTCTCCGGCCCCATCCTTCCTTTCTACCAAAGGTTATATCCAATTTTCACTTGAACCAGGATTTGGTACTTCCATCCTTCTTTCCGAAACCCACATCTAGAAAGGAGGGGTTGCTGCATACCTTAGATATTGTCCGGGCCATGAAGGCCTATCTTAAAGCTACAGAAAAGATCCGGAAAACAGATGTGTTGTTCGTTCTACCAGATGGCCCCAAGAAGGGGCAGGCAGCTGCAAAATCCACCATCTCGAGATGGATTAGACAATTAATCATTCAAGCCTACGGTTTGAAGAGGTTGCCTCCTCCTTTGTCGGTAAAGGCCCATTCTACCAGGGCCATGGGCGCCTCCTGGGCAGCACACCATCAGATCTCTATGGCTCAGATATGCAAGGCGGCGACGTGGTCATCAGTCCACACGTTTACAAAGTTTTATCAACTAGACGTGAGAAGGAATGCGGATTCTGCCTTTGGACAGGCAGTACTACAGGCTGCAGTTTAAGATCCTCGGGATCAGGGGCACCCTTGGTTGTAAAAAAGAAAAAAAAAAAAAAAAAAAAGTTTTTTCTTGACTAAGTTGGAATTATTATTATTATTTGAGTATACCTCTAAATTGAATCCTTCTTTGGAAGATGTCTCCCTCCCCTCATTAAAGCATTGCTTTCGGACATCCCATATAGTAATGAATATGCCGCTCTGTGTCCCGTGATGTACGAGAAAGAAAAAGGGATTTTTAAATACAGCTTACCTGTAAAATCCTTTTCTTGGAGTACATCACGGGACACGGAGCTCCCACCCCTCTTTTGGGTGAACATTTTGGGAGGCATACTGCTTGCTACAAAACTGAGGGACTCCCTCTAGGGGAGGGGGTTATATAGGGAGGGGACTTCCTGTTTGAGATTGCCAGTGTCCACACCTGAAGGTACTCCATATAACCCATATAGTAATGAATATGCCGCTCTGTGTCCCGTGATGTACTCCAAGAAAAGGATTTTACAGGTAAGCTGTATTTAAAAATCCCTTTTTTTTGCATCCTTTTCTTCCCACAAATAGAGCTTTCTTTTGATGGTATTTGATTGCCTCTGCGATTTTTATTTTTTGGGCTATAAACAAAAATAGAGCGACATTTTTGAAAAAAAACCTCAGTATTTTTTACTTTTTATTATAAGAAAAATTGAATAAACTAAATTTTAGTCAAACATTTAGGCCAAAATGTATTCAGCCACATGTCTTTAGTAAAAAAAATCGCAATAAAAAAAAAATTAGCTACCTAGCAAGAACAGCGACACTAATGCAGCAATCGGAAAAATGATCGCTTAGTGACGCTGGTAATAGGGGGTGAAAGGGTTAACTAGGGCGGTGATCAAGGGGTTAAAACTTTATTGGGGGGGGTACGGGCTACCCTGGCCCTAACACTAACTGCCTGTCACAGTAACTGTCACACTGACACTAAATGCAGTGCTCAGTAAATATATGATCACTGCAATCACTGACAGGGGGTTAAATGTGCCTATGTGTACTGGTGTCAGTGTAGTGTTGGTGCAACTTACTGTGAGTCTTCTCTCCTCTTAGCGGTTTGAAAATAGAGAGGAGAGCTGCATCACTTCCTCTGCCAGTGTTTACATTTTACAGGCAGAGGAAGTGACACGGTGGAGGCTCACGGGATGGGCTGGGAGCGATCACGAGGGGCGGACAGAATCAAGCAGCCGCCCCCTCAACACGGATCGCTCCCCAAGGTAAGCCGCCCGCCACACGCAGCGGAGGGGATCCCGATCGGACCCCCGACCCGCTAGAAGGCAGGGACGTATATATACGCCCATCTGCCTGTACGTGTCATTCTGTGGACGTACATAGTCGTGCGGCGGGCGTTAAGTGGTTAAAGAAAAAACACTTACTTCTCTAATTTTCTGAAGCTTGAAAAATCATTAGAACCATGACAATTTAACAGATCTGTCTGTGGTGATACAATGTGTTAGGTTTTTATAGACATAATAAAACCTTTAGGCTTCATGTACACAGGACGTTTAAAAACCTCTCCTGAACGCTGGAATTTGACAGCTACTGGCCAACGGTTAAAGACATCTGTTGTGCTGCGTTTACATGCTGTGTTTAGCCACGTTTTGCGTTTTTTAAAAGCATTTTTTTTTTACATTGTTAATAATTAGAAATTGGCGTTCCAAATACCAATAAACTTCTGTCCTGAATGCAATGTTTTGCTTAAAAAAAAGTCACTAAACTCAACTGCCTCTAACCCACTCAGCGTACATGTGATTTGTGTTTACTAAATGATAGCACCAACCTCTAATGAAAAAGCTGCCCCTTTTTTCAAGTGAACAAATCACCCATTAGCATATGAAAAATAAATAAATAAGAGCGCTAATTCACCATCTCAAAAAATCAATAACAAAAAAAGTCCACAAAACCTTGTAGAAAGTGTTCAATATTGTGAAATAAGTGAAAATGAAAAGTCTGTGCTTCAACACTCGTGTGAGAGAACTCTCCAAACAGCAATTTGCAAAATCAACAATTGCATATATATATGTGAACAGGAAAACAATATCCGAGAGGGATGGTGACTTGTCTGATATCAGCTGCTAGATTCTGCCATTCTTATGCAGACAGACACTCAAAGGAAGCGGAGTAGAATGACACAGCGCAATATAGACTGTACAAATATGCCAATAATATAGCCTGAAGTTTTCACTTATTTGTTGGTGCTATAGACTAGCACTGGCATGTACACCTCACTTTCGGCGTGCGTTCCACCACTCAAAAGATAGGAACCAGGTAAACCGGAAGTGATGTTGGTGCGAAAGAGCACACAGCCTCAATGCATTTTGTGGGTTCATGTCTTCAGAAAGCTTCCTGAAGACGTGAACCCATGAAATGCATGTTTGGTAAATTGCAATTGTTGATTTAGCAAATTGCTGTTTTTCTCTATCACACGAGTGTTGGTGAAGCACAAACTTTTCATTTTCACTTATTTCACAATGTTGAACACTTTCTGCAAGGTTTTGTGGAATTCCTCTTTTTTTTATTATTGATTTATGAGATGTTGAATTGGCACCGTCCTTTTATTTATTTTTCATATACTCGGTATACATGGACAGATAAGAGAACAAACAAGAGTTGAGGGGCTTCTGAAAAAAACGTCCGTCTGCTCCTAAACATCCATTTATCACCAGCGGTGTACATGAGGCCATAAATAATGACATTTTACACAGTAGAGACTGATCATCTTTTTCTTTTTTTTTTTTCAGGTGCTTTCAGTTTGTGTAGAAGAAGACAACATAGTGAATTATGCTACAAACGTGTTGCAGAATGCCGATTTGGGGCTACGAATGGCTATTCGAAGCAACTTAACTGGAGCTGAAGAGCTATTTGCCCGAAAGTTTAACACCTTGTTTGCTCAGGGGAGTTACTCTGAAGCTGCCAAAGTAGCTGCATCTGCTCCAAAGGTATCCCAGCTAAAGATTAATTACCAGACACTATATAATGATAAACTGTATCCTTCATAATATGTGGCATTTTTCGGTCTCTCCAGGGAATTCTTCGCACAGCGGACACCATCAGGAAGTTTCAGACTGTACCAGCTCAGCCTGGACAAGCATCACCTCTGCTTCAGTACTTTGGGATTTTACTAGATCAGGGTCAGTTAAACAAGCAAGAGTCACTTGAGCTTTGCAGGCCGGTCCTGCAACAAGGACGCAAGCAACTTTTGGAGAAATGGTTAAAAGAAGATAAGGTAAGAGCCATACCCAAAATTACTAGCAGTTCAATAATAAAAAAAAATATTGTGAACCATACTGACTTGTATAAATCAATGCCCTCTCCCTTTTATTCAGCTTGAGTGTTCTGAGGAGCTTGGAGACTTGGTAAAGGCAGTGGATCCAACTCTTGCACTTAGTGTTTACCTGCGTGCTAGTGTGCCAAACAAAGTGATTCAATGCTTTGCAGAGACTGGCCAATTCCAGAAAATAGTTCTTTATGCCAAAAAAGTAAGTCTTCCCCAAATAGCTTTTAAATTACAGCTTTTTTTTTTTTATCACAACTGAAACTCTTGTTCCTATTTTTGTTTCTCTAGGTGGGATACACTCCAGATTGGATCTTCTTGCTTCGTAGTGTAATGAGGATCAGCCCTGATCAGGGACTACAATTTGCCCAGATGCTTGTACAAGATGAGGAACCTCTTGCTAACATTAACCAGGTAAAAGTTGTCCAGAGGCTTCTGTGACAAATGCAGACCTATCGCAAAGTTTAAAGGATAAATTTACCTTTGGGAACGTGTTCCCCATTTTAGGGTGGAACATGTAACATATTCCCGCACCTGCAGCTCCCACATGGCCCAGTCGTTTCATTCACAACATCTGTGAATAAATACACTACAAGTACTGACTACGTTTGCTGCTGATGGTTTGCAGTTTTTAACCACTTCCCCACCGCGCCATAAGCATTTTACTGCTACGGTGCGGTGGAGTTACTTTGACACGACGTCCCTGGGACGTCCTCGTGCACTTCCGCGATTGCGCGTCCCCTGGGACGCGCTCACGAAAGTGTCCGTGCTCGCCGGGTCTAGAAGACCCGGCGCATCACGGATCACGGTAAATTGCCGCTGATAGCGGCCGTTTACCACGTGATCGCGCCATCGAATGACGGCGCGATCACTTGTAAACAATTTTTCCTCCCTCTCCTCCCTCTCCTCTCTGTACAGTGTGTGAGGAGAGGGGGGGGGAGCGGGGTGTCAGCAGCTGAGCTGTGGCTGGATCTGTGACAAATGCAGTCACAGATCCAGCCATCCCTCAATCCATCCCAGCTCTGCAATCCCCCAGTACCCAGCATTACCCCAGTACCCAGCAATCCCCCAGTACCCAACAATCCCCCAGTACCCAACAATACCCCACAATACCCCAGTACCCAACAATACCCCACAATACCCCAGTACCCAACAATACCCCAGTACCCAACAATACCCCAGTACCCAACAATACCCCAGTACCCGGCAATACCCCAGTACCCGGCAATACCCCAGTACCCGGCAATACCCCAGTACCCGGCAATACCCCAGTACCCGGCAATACCCCAGTACCCGGCAATACCCCAGTACCCGGCAATACCCCAGTACCCGGCAATGCCCCAGTACCCAACAATACACCACAATACCCCAATACTCGGCAATACCCCAATACTCGCCAATACCCCAATACTCGCCAATACCCCACGCGATACTCGGCAATACCCCAATACCCTGCATGATACTTTGCAATACCCCAATACTCTGCAATACCGCCTATGGGGATTTTTAAGTATCGAAGTTTGGCGCCATTCCACGAGTGTGCGCAATTTTGAAGTGTGACATGTTGGGTATCTATTTACTCGGCGTAACTTCATCTTTCACATTTTGGAAAAAAAATCCGGTAACTTTACTGTTTTGTTTTGTTTTAAGCACAAAACAGTTTTTTTTTTAAAAACACGCGTTCAATACATTTCTGCGAAAATACCGTGCGAGATAAAAAGTTGTAACGGCCGCCATTGTATTCTCTAGGGTCTTTGCTAAAAAAGCATATATAATGTTTTGAGGTTCTATGTAATTTTCTAGAAAATAAATGATGATTTTTCCATGTAGGAGAGAAATGTCAGAATTGGTGTGGGTGTTCCAGAACGCCTGATGGCGTTCCCTGCATGTTGGGCCTCTGTATGTGGCCACGCTGTGTAAAAGTCTCACACATGGGGTATCGCCATACTCAGGAGGAATAGCAGAATGTGTTTTGGGGTGTAATTTGTGGTATGCATATGCTGTGTGTGAGAAATAACCCACTAATATGACAGAAACAAGTTTTTTTTTTTTTTTTTTTTTACAGAATTTTCAGTCGTTTTTCTTTTATAGCGCAAAAAAAATAAAAAACTCAGAAGTGATCAAATACCACCAAAAGAAAGCTCTATTTGTGTGAAAAAAAGGACAAAAATGTCAAATGGGTAGAATGTTGTATGACTGAGTAATTGTCATTCAAATTGTGAGACCACCGAAAGCTGAAAATTGGTCTGGTTAGGAAGGGGGTTTAAGTGCCCAGTGGTCAAGTGGTTAATGAACTACAAGACCACTGGTGAGCATCAATGTAGTTCATTGAAGTAACTGCCTGCCCATATCGGAGGTACAGTCAGACAGCTACACTGACAGTCTGCAGGAGCCTGACATTACACCCGTGATATGCTGATTGCGTGTGCAATGCTTTACAGTGCCTTATTTTTTTTAAGGTGAACTTATGCTTTGATTTGTACCCAGAACAATGTAACATTACTTTAAAGTACATACGTTGTCGATGGCTTGGATCTTAAAGAAAGCCTGGAATGATCATATGCAGCTGTCGCTCTTGTGAATTATTTTTTACTATTTTTACATTTAATTGTTCAATTATACACCCACCTATCAATAATTAAACTGTAATTATGTCTTTTCTGTATAGTCTTGTATAATCCAATTACAGGTCATGAGCTTACACAATGTAATTATGAGTCGGTGTTCTGTGTATAATCCCATCAGTAAAGGACTTGCAACTGGTTTTTACTGCAGAGATTACTATTCTGTATTTGATATCATTAGTTTATCAGAGTATAAAAAAAAAAACACTTTTGGGAAGCATAACCCAGTCATTTGATCCAAAGTTTAAATATGCTAGCTAGAAAAGCAGCACATTGTCTTTATCTGTTAATCATGCATTCTAGGATACAGAATTAGTGTTAGACAGAGTGGTTATGCAGCTACCTGCAGGCGATTGGACACTGGTAAACAAAAGCTGTGATGACAGCCCCAGCATAGTTTCTCCCATTCTCCGCAACCCTGCATTTCTTTAGGTGTACGGGCATCCTATCTCTCTGCTCTTAGAAAGGCAAACTTTTTTTTATTATTTAATCACCCCTTTTACATGATGATTGTTCTATTAAGCCTGCCGCTGTTTATAGCCACTGTGGCTTCCATCTAGCAGCTTTACAGATCTGTTGACTTCTCAACTGCACCTTCGGGCTCTGTACCTAGACTTCACCAGGAAGAATCTGCAGGGAGCTGTACAAGTTCAGGCCATGACACTGCCACATGGGGCGAACCTGTACCTGAAAACCACCTTGTGGCTATGCCCTCAGGGATGGTGAAGAGTTTGAAGGGACTTGTCCCTATATCCTGCTAACTACAGTGACCACAAGACACTGCAATACGTTATGGCTTTGTCTCCTAATGTTAGCAATATGGCGCTGGGCCATTTATGGCAGCCTTTTGTGAAATTTTGCCACTTTCCTTTTTAATTTGACACCATTTGTTCTGCGTGGTCTCTCCTGCATGATGGATCTGAGAACACTTTCTGTACCCATGGGGCCTTAAATGCACTGAAATTTGCTATGCAGAGGTGTGCCATTTTTAGTGTCTTGACTCGCAGCCCTGGCACAAAAGTTTTCCACTCCTTGTCCCTTCCTTGTTACAGGGCATAGCAACCCCTGAATGTTTCTGAGCTCCCTATGCTTAGTACTGATCACAGAGAGCAAGAAAGCATTTCCGCTTTCTGTTCCACAGCAAAGGTAGTGAGTAACCCTTTGGGGTGGTCTTTTTTTCAGTGGATCAGGGGGAAACTATCAGTGGACCTTGGGGGCTCACACAGTATTATATGTTAGGTGCCAGAGGTCATGGGGCCACTCCTCCAGAGTCCACCTCTGATTATTTTCTTATTTCTCTTATGCTTTCTGATGAAGACGATGGCTACTCACCTGACTGCTGATATTTCTCCCATGCTAAATGATACTATCTCTGTCCATACTGATGCAGTATGCCCCTGTCTTTCCCTGGAGCAACTTTCATTACAGTGGCCAAAGGGTGCCAGTCTTGATTCCTTAAAAAATCCTCAACATCTTTGTGCCCCTCAAACACTTTGCTCAGCAGTATAATATTTAAGGGATACTGCTCCAACCTTTCCACTTTCCACAAAGCAAATGGAGGCATTTGCCACATTCTGGAACAATTTCAGAATGTGGCATTTTAGGTTCAAATGTTCCATATGGAATCTGCCAGGTCAGTCATCAATTCCCTTTAGCTGTTGGGGGTGGAGGCGTGCACCCCTCTGGACTCTGATATTAACCACCTCCATTTTGGCACTTCTCTCCTACATTCAAAAATATTTTTTTTTGTTAGAAAATTACTCAGAACCCCCAATCACTATATATGTTTTTTTTTAGCAGACACCCTAGGGAATAAAATGGAGGTCATTGCAACTTTTTATCTCGCACGATATTTGCGCAATAATTTTTCAAATGCCTTTTTTTGGGGGAAAAATGGTTTCATGAATTAAAAAATAACAAAACAGTAAACTTAGCCCAATTTTTTTGTATAATGTGAAAGATGAAGTTGCGCTGAGTAAAAAGATACCCAACATGTCACGCTTTAAAATTGCGCACACTCATGGCATGGCGCCAAACTTCAGTACTTAAAAATCTCCATAGGTGTCGCTTTTGTTTTTTACAGGTTACCAGTTTAGAGTTTAGAGGAGGTCTAGTGCTAGAATTGTTGCTGGCGCTCTAACACAGGCGGCGATACCTCACATGTGTGGTTTGAACGGCGTTTACATATGTGGGTGGGGCTTGCATGTGTGTTTTGCTTCTGAGCGTGATCTACCGGGGATAGGGGCGTTTAACATTCTTCTTTTTTTTCTTTTTTTTTATCATTTTATTTTACTTAATTTATTTTTACACTTTTTTTACATTATTTTTTTTTGATCACTTTTATTCCTATTACAAGGAATGTAAACATCCCTTGTGATAGGAATGGTTTGTGACAGGTACTCTTTATGGAGAGATGCTGGGTCAATAATACCTCACATCTCTCCTCCAGGCTGGAAAGCATGAGATAGTGAATAAAAATTACAGATCTCATGCTTTCAACCGCGATTGAGGCTTTGTTCACATTGCGGAACCCGGGCATGATGTCATAACATCGCGCCCGGGCCTCCGATGATCATAGAGATGACCAGTCATCTCTATGCCTCCCATCCGCCCCGGCAGATCGTTTCTCTGGGTCTCCGATGGCACGAGAGAGCCTGGAGAAGCACCGGATGGCGGCAGGAGGGGGGTGGGACGCCTATAAGAATGATGAAGCGGTGGAACTGCCGCTATGATCGTTCTTATGGTGCACAGGATCGCTGGCTGAAGAGATGGATATCTGAATGATGCCTATAGCTGCAGGCATCTTTCAGATATCCCCACTGAAAGACATATGACATCCTTGGGCGGGAAGTGGTTAAAGATATCTACTTGGTCACTATTTTTCTTCTACATCAGCAATTTTCGATTGTGCTGGGAGAACACATTTCCAGTTTGTTGCAATTCCGTTTTGCCTGTCCACAGCACCTGATGTGTTGGCCAGGGCAGGGCTGGTGCAAGGATTGTAGACACCCTAGCGAAGCCTCTTTTTGCCCCCCCCCCCCCCCCCCCCCCATTCACTCCGCCCCTCACTGAGATTTTTGCGGTGCCTCTTCACCTATTTCTAGGCTAAAGCAGTATACAGAGAGGCCAACTGTGTAACTGCCTGTCTGTACAAGCGACAGATACACTGACAATGCTACGCTCCTAATAACAACAATAAAAATGCACATTTTTTGACCTGCAAAACACAGAGCTCCACATCCCCACTCAGTTACTGGGCAATCGCGTGTGCCCGGCGGTGATCGTTGCCGCCGGGCACTCGCACCGGGATCCAAGCCCGCCCACGGCTTTAAAAAGACATCACGTCATATGACGTGATGTCAGGACAATGGAGTCCTCCGCCCGCCGTCATTTGACGGTGGGCGGTGGACAAGTGGTTAAAGGGGTTGTAAAGGTTTGTTTTTTATTTTCTAAATAGGTTCCTTAAAGCCAGTGCATTGTTGGTTCACTTACCTTTTCCTTCGATTTTTCCTTCTAACTGTTTTTTTTTTCTTTGAATTTCTCACTTCCTTTCTCACTTCCTGTTACTCCTCGGTAAGCTGTTCTGTCTGACTAACCCCTAGCCAGAACCGCTCGGATGATGGGGGCAAGCTTACTGGGGAGAAACCGGAAGTGAGAAATTCAGACAAAGAAAAAAAAGATTTAGAAGGGAAATGGAAGGAAAAGGTTAGTGAACCAACAATGCACTAGCTTAAAGGAACCTATTTAGAAAATTAAAAACAAACCTTTACAACCCCTTTTAATTATACAATGTTTCTTGTAACTAGTTTCCCTCTAGAGGCCTTGTAGAATAAAAACATGGTTACTTCAATATTTTATGTAAAAAAAAAAAAAAAAAATGCGCGGTCTCTTAATTTTTTTTAATTATTAGCAAAACATATGATAAAGTGAACAATCAATACATGTTATCGAACAATGAATGACTAGAATATAAGAAATCATTACATATTCATAAGCATGTGGAAAAAGTCCAAATCCACATATTATCATCCAGTACTTGAACGTGCTCAAATGTAAACAAACTAGTGTTCAAATTGCTGGTTCAAAAGGCTGTTAAAACGGTGCAATCTGCACGGTCACAGGTCTCGTTGGCATGCCCGTGCGTGATGACATCACACAACAAGCTTCCGCTGTAATGGGCATCCTCTAGGATAGGAGACTGATCTTGGATGTCACTAGCTCTTCTTTTTTCTTTTATCAGGCTTCACTGGCTCTTTAGTTTATAGCGGAAGTGACAAGGAAAACAAATGCAGTCCCAACATGTGAGCCGAGGGAGGCTGCCAATAACTCCACACAGCGCTTACAAAAAAAGCCAAGGCCCTCCAATAAAAATGTAATAGTAAACCAAAAAATGTAATAATAGAGCCACCCAAACTTAATATGAGGGCGCCTACCGTAAATCACCATCTATATGGACTGCATTTGGTACCACATATACAGTTTGCATTTGTATCCATAATAGTTTATTTAAAAAAAAACTTAAATACTGTTATTAATAAAGGAATTTACATTTGCAAAAGAGCCCAGGGACCACAAGGTGCTGGGACACACTTTTACATTACAGCTGGGGTCTTGCTAAGGAGAGTAAATACAATCTTATGGCTGTTGCCTCAGCCATGAGCTTTTTTTAAACTCTTCACTCTGTGGACATGCATAAAATGTCCAGAAAAGACAAAGTGGTTAACAAGCCAGAGAAATTAAGGAACCCATAGCAACCAAACAACCACCATCTTTAATTTTGAAAATGAAAGCTGAATCTGGGAGTTATTACATGTGCTAAAAATTTTGCATAGATATTTGTAAATAATGGCTTGGTGTGCCTTTTGGCAAAGAGCCCCCAACTGCTGATTCATGTATGATTTGGTGTTTTCTTGTTCCCAGATCGTTGATGTGTTTATGGAGAACAGTCTCGTTCAGCAGTGTACTTCATTTCTGCTAGATGCACTGAAGAACAATAGGCCAGCTGAAGGTCACCTACAGACTCGCCTTTTGGAGATGAACTTGATCCATGCTCCACAGGTGCTTATGTTTTTATTTTGCTTGTCATACATTAAAGTATAACTAAAAGCAAAAGGTTTTTTTTTTGTTTTGGATAAAGTGGAGAGGGATTAGAACACTTCAGTGCTTTTATTGCCATCTGTGCCGCCATTAATAAAATCCACCCTCTCTCTTTGTCCTGTTTACCATTAGCAGTGAAAGTAGAAGAAAATCACAAAGTTTGGGATGTCCTTAGAAAAGTAATAGAGGGGAAATCTTCCAATGGTGGCCTAGGGGTCCCCAAGGGATTCCCCTAATTTGCAGGAATTTCCTTGAACTTCCTGTTTTGGTTATGGGACAGGAAGTGAAGGGAAATCTCCCTAATGGGACACAGATGACGAAAAAGAAATCAACAGGGGTTATAGCCCTCCTTTACTCTATCCAAAATGAAGACAAATGTTCTGCCTATAGTTCTACTTTAAAGGGTCACTAAAGGAAAAACATGTTTTTGCTGAAATGACTGTTTACAGGGTATAGAGACATAAAAGTTAACTGATTCCTTTTAAAATGATTAAAATCAATCATATAATGTGCCTACAGTTTGTTTCACTTTTAAACTGGTTTAATGTTTCTGTGAAGTAAAGAGACACACAGAACAAAAACAAACAAATACAGGGCAATGTTTGTTTTTAAAATGAATCTGATTTGTTCTGAGGAGTTTTAGGCACATAGTAATCACACCTCTTTGATCATGGACCACAGTGAAAAGCTAGCATAAGTTTTTTCATAAGGAGCCAGACAAGCAGGAAGTGTGGAGATCAGAGAAGTATTACAGCTACTTCAAAGCAAAAACGAACAATGAGTACATGAAACCAGGACTGCGGTAAGGTAAAGGAAGCTATTTAACTAAAAAAAAATCCTTTAGTGATCTTTTAAGCCTAAAACTCATGTGGATTTGGTGAATTTAAAATGTCTTTCCAAAATGTTTTACAGGGTAATTCTGTGAGATAATAGATGACCATGCTGGTTGACTTTAACATTTTGTCTCCTAATCGCTCAGGTTGCAGATGCGATCCTTGGAAATCAAATGTTCACTCATTATGATAGGGCGCATATTGCCCAGCTTTGTGAGAAGGCTGGATTGCTGCAGAGAGCTTTGGAGCATTACACTGACCCGTATGATGTCAAGCGAGCTGTGGTACACACACATCTTCTTAACCCAGAGGTGAGCTATTCTAAGATGGGTATGATGATTCAACAGGGATATGATCTTGTATCCAAAGACATGTTGTCACAGCAGAATCACCCTGACCAACAATTTTTGGAATGGATGTGAAGAGAGCAGGGGGTTGATCATCTGAAATGGGTTTTGACAATCGCCATTGTTCCCTGAGATAGCATTAACACGAGAGGTTGCATGTTTTTCACAAACGTGTCACAGATTTTCCAGCCACTGTCTGTGTGTTTTTTCACTAAAACAGAAATGCAGGCTCCACCTTTGATCGTGTGGGTTATAGAGATGGACCATATTGAGATAATAGAGACACTCCTGTCACATGATTTGGACACATAGAAACAATGTTGCCAAATCTGGTGCCCCTGGAAGTTGCTCAGGGAATCCTCCTGACATGTGAAAAAAATATATATACGGGTCAGCCATAAGACTTGAACCCGATCTAGAGGTGGGGTGAGCGAGCCAATGTCTGTTTGAGCTTAATCCTGACTGCATTTAATTATTCTCACTTTTTTTCGCAGATTTTGTTTGTTTGGTCTTGGTATGTGTGATGTGTCTTACACCCTTTTGAGAGTTGAACATAGGGAGTAGTAAACCGTAGACCACAGCCTTGTTTGGTTGGGGAAGATGGGGTTATTCTTGCTAGGGGTCCAACAATATAAGGCCCTTCTCACACGGGGCGGTATAGCGTTGCTAAAAATAGCGGCGCTATACCGTCAGAATTGCCGTGGGATTCGGCCACTGGCGGTGCGGTATTAACCCCCGCTAGCTGCCGAAAAAGGGTTAATACCGCCCGCAATGCGCCTCTGCAGAGGCACATAACAAAGACATTTAGACAGATTTGTGAACATTGCACGACCGCAATGTGCAGAGGCACATTGCGGTCGGTATTACCGCGGTTTCCCATTGTTTTAAATGTGAAGGAGCGGTATACACACCGCTCCTCTCACCGCTCCAAAGATGCTGCTTGCAGGAGATTTTCTTGCGGTATTAAGGCGCTATTTTTAGCGATGTACCGCCTGAAAAACTCAGTGTGAAAGGGGCCTAAGTAACCCAGTGTATTTTATTTTTTATTTATAAAATATGTTGCTAAACGCTCCCCAATGGTATTCTAATTAGTTAACGCCATTTATTGGACAAGGGTTTGTAGGGCGTTTGTATTCGTCTATGTGTAACATGTCTTTGTTATGTACATTTCCTGTATTCTTGTTTGTGGTATGTGGAATAATATCTATTGTTGTATAAAGTTGTTTGAAAACTTAATATTGGATTTGAAACAAATAAAACTGAAATGCTTCTTCTAGTACTGATTATTAGCATAGTTTAAAACTGAGGAAGATTGTTTTGAACTTCAGCTGAATAATTTTATGTCTCTGAAACGTAGCAGACGGCTCAACTAATCATTCTCGGGGAACTAATGATTTGTGTTGCCCCTGAGAAGAATGCTAGCCAGGACAATAAGAGTGTGGATTTTACATTGGTATATTACTTGTGTCTTTACCAGGAATTTATTTTTCCTTTTTGAAAATTAGTGGTTGGTGAACTTCTTTGGCTCGTTATCAGTGGAGGACTCAGTAGAATGTTTGCGGGCTATGCTGTCAGCCAACATCCGGCAGAACCTTCAGCTCTGTGTCCAGGTGGCATCAAAGTACCATGAACAGTTGGGCACCCAGACTTTGGTTGAACTCTTTGAATCATTCAAGAGTTATGAAGGTATGTGCATATGATCTTATACAGTTATTGTTATATTAGAGTCATAAAGCCCCACCAGGTTATGCCTCTGTACAATGTCTAAAATGGCATACAAACCTAAAACTCACCATAGACATTACAATCTGACCATAAAATCTCTGTACAATCAACTTAATTTTTAAACAATGTACAGGTGAAATATCGTGCAAAGGTTCATTTATTTCACTAATGCAACTTAAAAGGTCGAATTACATGCAAAGCAAGATAGTTCAAGCCGTGATTTGTCATAATTGTGATTATTATGGCTTTACAAATTGTTTAGGAGTGGCTTGACAAGAGGAATACAACATTTGATGCCCATGTCCAGGATCCGTCTTTGTGTGGTGGCTCTTGATGCACTGACTCCAGCCTCAGTCCACTCCTTGTGAAAGTCCCCAACACTTTTGAATGGCCTTTTCCTGACAATCCTTTTCAGGCTGCGGTCATCTCTGCTGCTTGTGCACCTTTTTCTTCCACACTTTTCCTTTCCACATAAATTTCTATTAATGTGCTTTGATACAGCACTTTGGGAACATCCAACTTCTTTTGCAATTACCTTTTTTTGAGGCTTTCCCTCCTTATGGAGGGTGTTAATGATGGTTTTCTGCACAACTGTCAGGTCAGCAGTCTTTCCCATGATTGTGATTCCTACTGAACCAGACTGAGACTCAAGGCTCAGGAGCCCTTTGCAGGTGTTATGGCTTAATTAGCTGATTAGAGTGGGATACGTTGAGCCTAGACTATTGTACCCTTTCACAATATTCTAATTTTCTGTCATCACAATTATGACAAATCACGGCTTGAACTATCTCATACATTTCAGCTTTTAGGTTGCATTAGTAAAATAAACTTTTGCACAATATTCAAATTTTTCGAGTTTCGCCTGTATTGTGAGGACCTACCTAAACTATCAAATCGGTCTGTATCCAGTCAGGCAGGCCCTTGCATTATATAGTTGGTAGATGTAAAAAACATTATACTGGCTAAAAATAGGCACAAATGGATAAACCCAAACCGGTCAAGGTAAAATACCACTCATAATGCTAGTTTATTGCCTCACTTTCAGTTTCAGTGCTGTCATTCCCTGGCTGCTACAGCCAGCGAAGAAGCTAATTAAGCACAATCTAAGTTTCAGTAGCTGCTTTGGAGGTTAAAGGAGACATTTGAGGGGCCAATAGACCCCATAAAGAATACCTGTCGTATGTTCTAAGCTATCGCCTAGATTTGATAGCCCCCATGTGATGGCTATGAAAAAAATTCAAAATTTTATTAAAAAAATATTTTCAATTCCATACACGCAAATACAAATATAGACATAGGTACCACAAGCACATGTAATCTGCATTTGCAGCACATGTGAGATGTCACTGCAGATGTTTGAGTGAGGAGCTATAATTCTAGGGCCATCATTCACGATCAAATCTACACTTGTAATTGGTTAAGGCTTTAAAAAAGAAAGTGTGTGTGTGTGTATATATATTACATATTTTGTGTGTGTGTGTATGTGGTACCATAGTTTGGTGCAATTTCAGCGGGGAAACATAATTTTCAGCCTTGACATATTTGGCATCTATTTACTCAATTCAAAATTATTTTATATTTTACCAAGTATTGTGTTTGTGTGCACTAAAATTTATTTTGGTAAAAAAAATTCCCTACAAATTTGTTTTCGATAAGTGGCTTTGTAGATATTGTGGCATGAAAAATGAATTGCAACAGCCACCATTTGATTTTCCATCGTCTCCACTTTCAGAAAAAAACATAATGTCCATATTTCTCACTCTCTATCAAGAGTAGCCTTTTTTTTTTTTTTTACCCCTTCTGCTTGAATCTAGATGATAAGACTTGGGCTTGGGGAGGGGTACAGCACTTTCTCTGCTCTGTTAAACAGGGAGAATTCCATGGGGCTTTGTGGGCACTGCACTGTGCATTGTATGAATGGGCCACGGTGTAAAACCTGTAGTGTTAAATAACACTGCAACTCAACCCACAAGGTAAGCAGTTTTAGCCTTTGTTTTTCATTCAGTATGCTTCCTTTCAGCCTATGGTTGATTCAGGTTTTCACGTTGAATTTCATTGTGCTTTTTGTTTTGGTTGCAGAGAAGGGCAACCAAACTGATAAAAGGCATGGAGGAGCTCAGCTATGAGGAAAGATTAGAGGAACTGAATTTATTCTATTGAGAAGAGGAGAATAAGGGGGGAAATTATCAACATGTCCAAGGTCCATATAGTGTACATGGTGTTGAGGTATTCACTTTAAGGTCATCACAGAACACAAGGGGGCACTCTTTATGTCTAGAGGAAAATATTTCATCCCCAAATATGAAAAGGTTTCTTCACAGTAAGAGCTGTGAACATGTGGAATAGACTCCCTCCAGAGGTGGTTCTGGCAAGCTCAGTAGATTGCTTTTAAAAATAACTGGATACTAACATTCATAGCTACAACCACTTTAAAAAGGTGTCCTTAAACACGTTGCTAATTTCTTTATAGGAGTTTGATTCCTGAGTGACAGCTGGCATTATACAAATAATATGTGGGTATTTTACTGTCCATAGGTGGTGATTGTGGAGATGCTTACAAATGTCATTTTTCTTTTAGGGCTTTTCTACTTTCTGGGATCTATTGTTAATTTCAGCCAAGATCCTGATGTGCACTTCAAGTACATCCAGGCAGCCTGTAAGACTGGACAAATCAAGGAGGTTGAGCGGATATGTAGAGAAAGCAATTGTTACAACCCTGAACGTGTCAAAAACTTTTTGAAGGTACATCCTCCTCTGAGTTCAGTTCCTTCTGCACAAAGTATCATCATTCTTGCATACTATAAGCTTTAGTTGCCGAAAAGAGTTGACTAGAGATGCAGTTATCTATTTTACCAAACATGCCATACAATATTTTGCTGCAGTTACCAGGCCCAACTGATACATACAAGTATAAGTGTGTGACTGTCAACGGTTTGTAGAGGTGGATTGATAACCTAGCATCCCCATTACTTGTCTCGGAACAGCTTTACAACAGGATCCTGTCAGGATTCTTTTATATTTTACATATGCGCCAGATGATGCAAAAAATGGGAACTGTCACCTGGCCCTAATAACTGGGATATCGGCAATTGGCTGGATCTCTGAACCATTTCCCCTTTTCATGAGGATATGCCAGTGATGTTCATTATTCCCATTTATATATGCTCTGGCTACTGAACCACTGGCGATATCCGTCGGATCTAATTCCTCATTTGGGGTCTAAGAGTGGGCCAGATTTTCAAGACCATTGGAATGTGTGCTGATTATATGCCCTTTTATCTGGAGCATCCTGGTCCCTCGCTACAGACCACCTTGCCAACTATTGAGCAATTTGGGGAATACTCTAGTCTAAGAATTGGTTGGGACAAATCCCAAGTGCTTCCCATTGGCACAGTAGAACAAGTCTGAGAAACGGCTTTGTAGCCACATCCATCTCCTTATCCTTGAGAAGACATAATAAAAGGTTACATACGCTGGGAAGACCAAACTTGTCAGCAATGAACCTAGTCACCTGAGAGCATAAAGGATCGTACTTTGAGGAACTCCCACACCATGTGAAGAAAAGTAAGCTCACTCATTTGGCATTTATGACATGGTGCAGAGTATCTCTTACCTAACCAACACTTTTAACAAACGCTGACTCTCTATATATTGCTACGTGGTTATTCAAGTACTGTGTTTTTTTTCTTTTTTTTGCGCTCCTTTTTTTTGCTTTGTGAGACGTAATACTGTCATATTGTAGCCACATATTATGTGCACTAACTCTTTTGCCTCATATACACAATCGTTTTCCGTCGGAATAAACTGCGATGGAATTCTGCTCAAGCTGTCTTGCATACACACAGTCGCACCAAATTCCGACCATCAAAAACGTGGTGACGTACAACACTACGACAAGCCTAGAAAAGTTCAATGCTTCCAAACGTGCGTTGAGTTGTTTCCGAGCTTGCGTGTTTTTTTTTCTCCGGAATTCCATTCAGACGAACGGAACATGTTCTCTTTCTTACACAGTCGGAATTTCCGAAGGGGCATACACACGGTTGGAATATCCGATGAAAAAATGTCATCTGACTTTTTCTATCGGACATTCCGACCGTGTGTACGCGGCATTTATTGTGACACTCACTTACCGCTTGGACTTGTATATGCCATTGATGAGTCTTGCTAAACTACAAGTCACTGATTGTTATGCTTTGTTTTTTGTATATCTTACTATGCATGTATTTCAATTAAACATACAGTACAGACCAAAAGTTTGGACACACCTTCTCAATCAAAGAGTTTTCTTTATTTTCATGACTATGAAAATTGTAGAGTCACACTGAAGCATCACAACTATGAATTAACACATGTGGAATTATAAACATAACAAAAAAGTGTGAAACAACTGAAAATATGTCATATTCTAGGTTCTTCAAAGTAGCCACCGTTTGCAGCAGACACATCTCTAGAACAACTGTTAAGAGGAGACTGTGTGAATCGGGCCTTCATGGTAGAATATCTGCTAGGAAACCACTGCTAATAAAAAGGCAGCAAGCAGAAGAGACTTGTTTGGGCTAAAGAACACAAGGAATGGACATTAGACCAGTGGAAATCTGTGCTTTGGTCTGATGAGTCCAAAATTGAGATCTTTGGTTCCAACCACCGTGTCTTCGTGCGACGCAGAAAAGGTGAACATATGGACTCTACATGCCTGGTTCCCACCGTGAAGCATGGAGGAAGAGGTGTGATGGTGCTTTGCTGGTGACACTGTTGGGGATTTATTCAAAATTGAAGGCATACTGAACCAGCATGGCTACCACAGCATTTTGCAGCGGCATGCTATTCCATCCGGCTTGCGTTAAGTTGGACCAACAGGACAATGACCCCAAACACACCTCCGGGCTGTGTAAGGGCTATGTGACCAAGAAGGAGAGTGATTGGGTGCTGTGCCAGATGACCTGGCCTCCACAGTCACCGGACCTGAACCCAATCGAGATGGTTTGGGGTGAGCTGGACCGCAGAGTGAAGGCAAAAGGGCCAACAAGTGCTAAGCATCTCTGGGAACTCCTTCCAGACTGTTGGAAGACCATTTCACGTGACTACCTCTTGAAGCTCATCAAGAGAATGCCAACAGTGTGCAAAGCAGTAACCAAAGCAAAAGGTGGCTACTTTGAAGAACCTGGAATATGACATATTTTCAGTTGTTTCACACTTTTTTGTTATGTATATAATTCCACATGTGTCAATTCATAGTTTTGATGCCTTCAGTGTGACTCTACAATTTTCATAGTCATCAAAATAATGAAAACTCTTTGAATGAGAAGGTGTGTCCAAACTTTTGGTCTGTACTGTACAGTGCCTGCCGCCGAGAATGTGTTTTCAGCACGCCAGCATCGCGCTGAATCTCGGCGACAGGCTGCCGATATCTCGCACTCGCTGGAATAGTAAAAACACATTCCAGCGAGCGCGTCATAGAAGCGACGGGGATCCGACGCGGATTCCCGCCAATTCTACACGTGGGCGGAGTTTGTTATGAATCCTGAAGGAGAAATCCCCGCCGTATTTTTAAAGAAAAATCCGGCATGGGTTCCCCCCTCAGGAGCATAACGGGCCCTTAGGTCGGTTATGGGTTGTAAGGAGACCCCCCTACGCCGAAAAAACGGCGTGGGGGTCCCCCCACAATCCATAACAGACCCGTATCCAAAGCACGCCGGCCGGCCGGTCAGGAAGGGAGTGGGGGCGAGCGAACGCCCCCCCCCCTCCTGAGCCGTACCGGGCAGCATGCCCTCAACATGGGGGGGTCAGGTGCTCTGGGGCAGGGGGCGCACTGCGGCCCCCCACCCCAGAGCACCCTGTCCCCATGTTGATGAGGACAGGGCCCCTTCCCGACAACCCTGGCCGTTGGTTGTCGGGGTATGCGGGCGGGAGGCTTATCGGAATCTGGAAGCCCCCTTTAATAAGGGGGCCCCCAGATACCGGCCCCCCACCCTAAGTGAATGAGTATGGGGTACATTGTACCCCTACCCATTCACCTGCAAATACAAAGTGTAAACACAAATAAAACACACAGGGTATTGAAATATTTTATTAGTTGGCCGCCGGGGGGGGGGTGTGTATGATCGCTTTTATAAAAGCGCCCCCCTCCGGCGGGCTTCTGTGGGGGGTGGGTGCCGCCGTCTGGTTCTCTTCCGCCGCCGGGGGGGGCGCTTTGATAAAAGCGCCCACCACCCGGCGGGCTTCTTTCGACGTCTTCGGCGGCGGGGGGGTCTTCTCCCACTCTCCGGGGTCTTCTCCCACTCTCCGGGGGTCTTCTCCCACTCTCCGGGGTCTTCTCCCGCTCTCCGGGGGTCTTCTCCCACTCTCCGGGGGTCTTCTCCCACTCTCCGGGGTCTTCTCCCGCTCTCCGGGGGTCTTCTCCGCTCTCCGGGGGTCTTCTTCTTCTTCAGGACTCGCCGCCGCTATCTTCGTGTGTTAGCTCAATTACTAGCGGCGGCGGTCCCCTCTTCTGCGACGTCGGCGTCTTCTTCTTCTTCTTCTGCTCTCCAGATGTTGACGCGACGCTTCCTTCCGCTGTTATGCCCGGCGCGCGGCTCGCAGCGAAATATATAGGCCTGTCTTGTGACGTCGCAGTCCCATCATGCTCCGGTAGGTATCACGTGGTACCTACCGGAGCATGATGGGACTGCGACGTCACAAGGCAGGCCTATATATTTCGCTGCGAGCCGCGCGCCCGGCATAACAGCGGAAGGAAGCGTCGCGTCAACATCTGGACAGCAGAAGAAGAAGAAGAAGACGCCGACGTCGCAGAAGAGGGGGCCGCCGCCGCTAGTAATTGAGCTAACACACGAAGATAGCGGCGGCGAGTCCTGAAGAAGAAGAAGACCCCCGGAGAGTGGGAGAAGACCCCCGGAGAGTGGGAGAAGACCCCCGGAGAGTGGGAGAAGACCCCCGGAGAGTGGGAGAAGACCCCCGGAGAGTGGGAGAAGACCCCCGGAGAGACCCCCGGAGAGTGGGAGAAGACCCCGGAGAGTGGGAGAAGACCCCCCCGCCGCCGAAGACGTCAAAAGAAGCCCGCCGGGTGGTGGGCGCTTTTATCAAAGCGCCCCCCCGGCGGCGGCGGAAGAGAACCAGACGGCGGCACCCACCCCCCACAGAAGCCCGCCGGAGGGGGGCGCTTTTATAAAAGCGATCATACACACCCCCCCCCCCCCGGCGGCGGCCAACTAATAAAATATTTCAATACCCTGTGTGTTTTATTTGTGTTTACACTTTGTATTTGCAGGTGAATGGGTAGGGGTACAATGTACCCCATACTCATTCACTTAGGGTGGGGGGCCGGTATCTGGGGGCCCCCTTATTAAAGGGG
The DNA here is from genome assembly GCA_029574335.1 of Rana kukunoris. Lineage (NCBI taxonomy): Eukaryota > Metazoa > Chordata > Amphibia > Anura > Ranidae > Rana > Rana kukunoris. The sequence goes on from CM056049.1 coordinate 222,094,300, forward strand.
GCTTCCAGATTCCGATAAGCCTCCCGCCCGCATACCCCGACAACCAACGGCCAGGGTTGTCGGGAAGGGGCCCTGTCCTCATCAACATGGGGACAGGGTGCTCTGGGGTGGGGGGCCGCAGTGCGCCCCCTGCCCCAGAGCACCTGACCCCCCCATATTGAGGGCATGCTGCCCGGTACGGCTCAGGAAGGGGGGGGGCGCTCGCTCGCCCCCACTCCCTTCCTGACCGGCCGGTCGGCGTGCTTTGGATACGGGTCTGTTATGGATTGTGGGGGGACCCCCACGCCGTTTTTTCGGCGTAGGGGGTCTCCTTACAACCCATAACCGACCTAAGGGCCCGTTATGCTCCTGAGGGGGGAACCCATGCCGGATTTTTCTTTAAAAATCCGGCGGGGATTTCTCCTTCAGGATTCATAACAAACTCCGCCCACGTGTAGAATTGGCGGGAATCCGCGTCGGATTCCCGTCGCTTCTATGACGGCTTTGTCTCCATCGCGGCAAGCCAGCTCGGCGCTGGCTCCCGCGATGGGGCTCGTAGGTGGTCAATCTCGCCGAGAAAGGGAGCGAGATTGACACAATATCCCAGTCACCTACTGTATGTTTTGTTTTTTATGTAAAAAAATAACAGTCAATGTGTTAAGTACATCTTGGTAATGATTTTATTTTTTTTCCATTATGTTTAGGAGGCCAAACTTACAGACCAACTTCCATTAATTATCGTCTGTGACCGATTTGACTTTGTCCATGATTTAGTGTTGTACCTGTATCGCAATAACCTCCAGAAGTACATTGAGATCTATGTGCAAAAGGTAAATCACTTAAAAGTTTGCCACTTGGAATAGTCATAAATGGCCTAGTTTTAATGCATATTATATGATACTTTAGGATTGGGACATTTTGTGGTCTCAATATCCAGTGATACCATCAGCTTACGACGGTAACAGCACTCCTTGTCACACATGGAGACTTTTTAATTCACCGGAGATAGCAACTGGGTTAATTTGTCCCTCTTCTTAGACTATTCACATGGGATATTGTGTCAGAACCTGGTGCTATGTACAACAAGCAGGTGACTTTGCAGCTCTTAGTGCCTCTGTTGCCAGATTTTCCTTCATATCCACAGGTTTTGCATCTCCATTTATGGGAACACAATCTTGCTTCAAACAGATAAAATGCAGATGAAAAGAAGGTCACCTGCAGGCCCCTATGCGCATCAGTGAATTCTAAATTATTTTGAAGGCACCTCAAACTAATGTGAAACTGATTTCTGTCAAGATCAACACAAACCCTAAACCCCATCAACATGCAAGCTGATTTTAAAGCATAGCTAGATCAACCTATTACTTACAGCAAAGGGAGTTGCCATCTTGGCCCCTGTTGAACCTGCAGTTGCCGTGGTGCTGCACATGTGACTTGACATTTGTGTTTGAGAGCCAACATAAGCACATTAATAACGGTTATCATTCACACATGCCTTAAAGCAGAACTGACGTTCCACTGTAAAACAGCGAGCAGGCAGACTTTCATTGCAGAAAACACATGCACTGACTCTTTTGGAATAAAATGCTGATTCTTTCCTCGTCGCTGTCTTCTCCAGTGCTGTCATCTGCGCTGTGCATGCTCAGCTGAGCTTACAGTGCCAGATTGGTCTTTGAGTGCTGGGATGACTAGCTCCTGCTTGTGCAGGAATGATGACATCCCCCGCTGGCCAATGAAGAAGCCACAAAAACCAACACTCAGAAGAAGATGCCTGTGAGGGGCCATTGAACAGGTAAGTATTCACTGTTAATTGACGCTTTAAACTGTGACACCCCCCAAATTTATTTATTTTGAAAAATATGCCCCAGGCTCTTTCCATTATGTACTAGTACACGATGCATATTGGCACATTATGGCAGACTTACTTGGCAGTGTAATCCCCTCCAGTGCTGTGCAGTCAGCGCTCTATTGGGTCATGGGCACTTTTAGCCTCTCCCAGTCTCCCTTCTGGGTTCTGACTCTTTGACCGCTGGAATGAGCAGACTGCATTGGCGTTACTCCTGCACATGCATACGCGAGTCACAGCATCATACAAACAGTCATGCTGTAAATGTACAATGAGCTTCCCATTTACGGCTCAGTTTATGCAAACTCTGACAGGCAGGCAGGAAGTAAGGGTCTCTTCTGTCATATGAATTCTACCTGTCAGTTTAGATTTTAGTAAACCTACTGATTTTTACGAAGAAGTATTAAAGGGGTTGTAAAGGTTCATCTTTTATTCTCTAAATTGTTTTTTTTTTTTTTGAGCTAGTGCATTGTTGGTTCACTTACCTTTTCCTTCGATTTCCCTTCTAAATGTTTTTTTTTCTTTGTTTGAATTCCTCACTTCCTGTTTCTCCTCAGTAAGCTTTCCACCATCATCCAAGCGGTGGAAAGTCATTTGGAACAGCTCACTGAGGAGGAACAGGAAGTGAGAAATTCAGATAAAGTCAAAAAAACATTTAGAAGGGAAATGGAAGGAAAGGGTAAGTGAACCAACAATGCACTAGCTTAAAGGAACCAATTTAGAAAATAAAAAACAAACCTTTACAACCCCTTTAACCTCACAAAAAAGTGACAAGGAATGTACTTGTTGATGTTTGAGTTCTTGTTTAACCTGCATAAATGTAGTACTGCTAGACTGCAGCACCCCTTTAATACCTTCACATTAAATGCATTGTCTTCACACCTAGGTGAACCCCAGCCGTATTCCAGCAGTAGTGGGAGGATTGCTGGATGTGGACTGTTCAGAAGATGTCATTAAGAACCTCATCATGGTTGTTCATGGCCAGTTTTCAACAGATGAGCTTGTGGCAGAAGTGGAAAAAAGAAACAGGTCAGTAGGTAAAAAGTGTTTGCGTTTGATGAAAATTCATTTTTTTTTAGTCGTACAGTACAACCCATATATAACAGCTCCCTGTTCCAGCTTGCCTCTGATTTTTGTTAGTGTATTTGATTGATGGGCCTCCTTTTTCTCTGTGTCATGCTTGCCCTTTTCCTATGGAGGTTTTCTGTGTCACGTTCCCTGGCTGCACTAGAGCCACTGTGACTCCTGCAGCTTCCAGATCAGTTGACTCCTTGGCTGTGCCTATGAGGGATTACCTGGACCATGCTAGACTGAAGAAAAGGCGTTGGCTTGTATAGTTGGTATTATTCAACCCGATTCCAAAATACCCTTGGGGGAGCATGTCCGTCATAGAGGGTATAGCCAAAATGGGGAAATGGCCCCTTCTACCCCTACCAGCATACAAGGTGCAACAATGAGTACAAGGTGAGAGCCTTTGAAATATTCCTGCCCAGAGTGGCAAGAACCTATTTATCATCCAATTTTTGTATTCAGATCGTTATTTTTTGCTACAATGTCAGATTTCAGAAGCAGAATCTCAGAGAGCAGTGGTTACAACTGTGCCCCTTCGGACCCCCCTAGTGAATGGTCTTTGGCTGTATTTTAACCAAGACATGTTACCTGAGGAGGAGGTGGTAGTTGAGGATGATTCCTCTCTTTCAATAAAATGAGATGAGGATGACACTCCAGCGGTAGAGTTTTCATCAAAGCTTAAAGTGTTAGTAAACCCAGGACCCTGTATTCACTATATCTGGTCTCCCACAGTACACAGAACATGGAAATACATTTATTTTAGTAAATCTAAAATGCTATATTCTCTTTCTCATCATGAATATATAGCAGTCTTGTGACTTCTATCAATGTCCGGCTGATCACTGGTTCACATTTGTAAGATGAGTTTTCATTCTCCTCTGGCTGTCCTGAGGCTGCAAGACTTCTGACCCTCTGTCTGGACAGCGAGGATTGGCCCTATGCTAATCACATGCACCCTCCCAAAAAAGCAAAACAAAACTCTAGCAATACACACCAAAAATGAGCATATGCAGAGTGCCCCCAAGGCTCTGTACTATCAGGTGATGGATTGGCAACTGTGAAAGAAGGGGAGGATCAGAGAAGACAGGATCTAACAGCCTTTTTACACAATGCGCAGGATTAAGCCCTTAGATTCCACAGTGAGTGTAACAAGCATGCTTCACTGCATATACAGACTGATTTTACTTGTGTGGGTTTAGTAACTCGTTAACGATAAAATTGCTTAACCACTTCAGCCCTGGACCATATTGCTGCCCAATGACCAGAGCACTTTTTGTGATTCGGCACTGCGTCGATTTAACTGAGAATTGTGCGGTCGTGCGACGTGGCTCCCAAACAAAATTGGCGTCCTTTTTTTCCCCCACGAATAGAGCTTTCTTTTGGTGGTATTTGATCATCTCTGCGGTTTTTATTTTTTGCGCTATAAACAAAAATAGAGCGACCATTTTGAAAAAAATGCAATATTTTTTTACTTTTTGCTGTAATAAATATCCCCCAAAAATATATAAAAAAACTTTTTTTCCTCAGTTTAGGCCGATACGTATTCTTCTACATATTTTTCGTAAAAAAAAAATCATAATAAGCGTTTGATTGGTTTGCGCAAAAGTTATAGCGTTTACAAAATAGGGGGTAGTTTTATGGCATTTTTATTAATATTTTTTTTTTTACTAGTAATGGCGGCGATCAGCATTTTTTTTTTTTCAGTACTGCGACATTATGGCGGGCACTTCGGACACTTTTGACACATTTTTGGGACATTGGCATTTTTTTAGCGATCAATGCTATAAAAATGCATGGTTTTACTATACACTAGGGGGCGGGGAAGGAGTTAAGTCTGTTTTAACTTTATGGGGGGATGGCCTCACTAGGGGAAATCACTGATCTTCCGTTCATACATTGTATGAACAGAAGATCAGCGTTTCCACCGCTGACAGGACCGGGAGCTTTGTGTTTACACACAAAGTTCCCGGTCCCCGCTCTGTAACGAGCAATCGTGGGTGCCCGGCAGCGATCGTACCCGCCAGGCACGCGCGCGGGACTCGGGGGCTAGCGGGGACGTGGGCGCCGGCAGCACGCACGCGCCCCCCTAGTGGCGGCTTTAATACGGATGTATAGCTACAGGCTCTCGCCCAGAAGAGCCACGTCTTGCAGTAATATGTTGGCAGGCGTGGCTGAATCGGTTAAGGATGCCAAGCTTAAGAATTGCGTTGCTTAAGGATTTTTACTCTTGAGAATGTTTCTGCCAAAGTGCCAGTTCTATGGTAGATCCTGTCATTTCCTGCCATTTCTTGTCTTAACAAGATCCTCACAGCCCATGGCCCAAACTTCTAGTTCAATCCTAACCTGCCTCAGTCTAGTTGGTTGGACTTTTTGCCTACGGCCTTACATATTGGTGGACATACTTTCAAATATTTAGGAGCGTCTTCTCTCCATCCATATATGCTAGACCCTTTTTGGCCAAATTGCTGGTCAGCTGAGCTCCCATGCAAGAATCGTGTTGAGTGGTTACCCTGTAAAGGAAAAAGCCTGTTTTGGTACTTCCTTGGATTTGTACATCAAGGACATTACGGCAGGTAAGCGTACTAACCTTGTGCCTCCACCAGTAGGATTTCTGTTTGTGAGTTCAAAAAGGTTCCTTTCGCTCCTATCAGTCTTCAGTTTCAAATCTTAAGGCAGGAACATACTTTCTTAAGAAGGCATGACCGCTCCCAGCAAGCCAAGGCTGGTTCCAAGGATTCTTCTTAGGTGTAGGGCCATTCTAAGAGTGGGGGAATTTCTGCCTGCCATCTTGACCTTCTGGTCTCAGAAAATTTTAGATGCCTGTTATACCACAGTGACATTTCCAGGGGCTAAAACTGGAGTTTCATACTCTCCCTCCTCCTCGTCTCATCCATTTACACTTGCCCCTTTCTCTATTATGGTGGGTTTATCGCCTGCTGCTGTTTCAGAGCGCTAGTCTCAGGGTGTATTTATCTCCAGAAGAATGATTTCAAGGCTTCTGCTTTAACATTTATATTGTTTCCAAGCCAGATGAAGGAATTTAGCTGTACTGGCTTTAAAGACTCCCAAGTTCATGCAGGGTTACTAATTCCACATGGAAATACAGGTCGTTCTCAAAAAATTTGCATATTGTGATAAAGTTCATTATTTTCTGTAATGTACTGATAAACATTAGACTTTCATATATTTTAGATTCATTACACACAACTGAAGTAGTTCAAGCCTTTTATTGTTTTAATATTGATGATTTTGGCATACAGCTCATGAAAACCCCAAATTCCTATCAAAAAATTTGCATATTTCATCCGACCAATAAAAGAAGTGTTTTTAATTTAAAAAAAGTCAACCTTCAAATCATTATGTTCAGTTATGCACTCAATACTTGGTCGGGAATCCTTTTGCAGAAATGACTGCTTCAATGCGGCGTGGCATGGAGGCAATCAGCCTGTGGCACTGCTGAGGTGTTATGGAGGCCCGGGATGCTTCGGTAGCGGCCTTAAGCTCATCCAGAGTGTTGGGTCTTGCGTCTCTCAACTTTCTCTTCCCAATATCCCACAGATTCTCTATGGGGTTCAGGTCAGGAGAGTTGGCAGGCCAATTGAGCACAGTAATACCATGGTCAGTAAACCATTTACCAGTGGTTTTGGCACTGTGAGCAGGTGCCAGGTGGTGCTGAAAAATCTTCATCTCCATAAAGCTTTTCAGCAGATGGAAGCATGAAGTGCTCAAAAAATCTCCTGATAGCTAGCTGCATTCACCCTGCCCTTGATAAAACACAGTGGACCAACACCAGCAGCTGTCATGGCACCCCAGACCATCACTGACTGTGGGTACTTGACACTAGACTTCAGGCATTTTGGCATTTCCCTCTCCCCAGTCTTCCTCCAGACTCTGGCACCTTGATTACCGAATGACATGCAAAATTTGCTTTCATCTGAAAAAAGTACTTTGGACCACTGAGCAACAGTCCAGTGTTGCTTCTCTGTAGCCCAGGTCAGGCGCTTCTGCCGCTGTTTCTGGTTCAAAAGTGGCTTGACCTGGGGAATGCGACACCTGTAGCCCATTTCCTGCACACGTCTGTACACGGTGGCTTTGGATGTTTCTACTCCAGACTCGGTCCACTGCTTCCGCAGGTCCCCCAAGGTCTGGAATCGGTCCTTCTCCACAATCTTCCTCAGGGTCTGGTCACCTATTCTCGTTGTGCAGCGTTTTCTGCCACACTTTTTCCTTCTCACAGACTTCCCACTAAGGTGCCTTGATACAGCACTCTGGGAACAGCCTATTCGTTCAGAAATTTCTTTCCCAAGGCGTCTTCCAGGACAGCCCTTGAGAGATGGAGCTCCTCCCTGGACAGGAAACACATCACCTCCAGCTCTTTAAAAGGCGGTCCCTCAGGCATCTGGTCAGTTTTTATGCGTTTCCTCAGTCGGAGGAGACATGTCACCTGGGAACCGTCTTTTGCAGAGGGATGGATCCGGGAGGGAGTCCATCTCCAGGGGCTGAGGGAAGACAGCTGGGCTGTGCTTACCCGAACGATCTCTCCTCTTTTGGCCGCGGGTTCCCTCCGACTGGGTCTGGAGTTCCCAGTTTCCTCCTTCCCCCGGTGCCCGGCGAGGGAGTTGGCGGTGATGGCTTGCATCAGGCGGCGGCGTTAGCAGCGAGGGAATTCTTTCCTTACGGTGGACGCCGTGACCCGGAAGTCGCTGGGCGTAACTTCCAGGCCGGGATGCGCATCATCACTGAGCGCCGGAAGCTGTGGTTCCGGTTTCTGGCGCGGGAAGTTTGGAAGGCCGAGCCGGCGTTTAAAAGGCAGCAAGCGTGGGCTGAACGCTGCCTGTATACAGACACAAGATGGACGCTGTACACGCGCCAGGGGAGTCTAGCGCCGGCTCTTCACAGGTAGGCTGGCTGTGCCAGAGCTCTTTTTTCCTGTGTATTTCACCTGTTTTAGAAGGGAGCTAGATAGGAATGTTTGCCTATGTTTAGCTCAGTGGGCACCTTAGGATGGCAGGCTAGAGATACCTTTTCTTAAAGGAGGACATCTCTTTCTTTTGTTTTCTACCAGAAAGATCCAAAAGACCACAGTGTTAAAGTCCCTTCTAGCAAAAAGAAGTGTGCCACATGTAATGCAAGACTAGCATCAGGTTATACCAAAAGCCTATGTGGACCCTGTATTTCTACTGTGATAAGCAGTAAAGAGGATTCCCCACTTAACAAATTTTTGGGTTCTTTTAAAGAGGAGATGAAAGAAACTTTTCAGTCCTTCAGGAAACTTATTGCTGATTCGCAAATCCCAACGCCAGCCACCACACAGCAAGAGGTGCCCACCTCTCCCACTCCGGTAGTGTCAGGAGCAGGTGATCCTGTGGAGAATGAGGAGATTTCCCTTAGAATTCCTGATTCAGATTCCTCCCATTCAGATTCTGGGCAGGAAGATGATCAGAATGACTCCCGCACACCCACTATATTCAAGCTCTCCCAGGAGGAGGTAAATGAATTAATTGGGGCTATTCATGAAACGTCAGAGATGAAGGAAGAAAAAACTTCTCTCTCACGACATGATAAAATGTATCAGGGGTTAAGCAAGAAAAAGCAAAAAGTTTTTCCGGTGCACAAGCTGATGTCAGACCTGGTGCTTAGGGAATGGGAGGAACCTGACAAAAGGCATTTCTTTTCTAGCGGTTTGAAAATAAGATTTCCTTTTGAGGAAGACCCTAAGGCAGTCTGGAACCAGTCCCCAAAACTGGATGCCCCCCTGTCAAAAGTCTCAAAGCACTCAGACTTGGTGTTTGAGGACATGGGACATTTAGCAGACCCCATGGACAAAAGGGGAGATGTTATCCTCAAGAGATCCTGGGACGCAGCCATGGCTAATCTTAAACCAGCCCTGGCAACTACGTGTGTAGCGTGTAATTTAGAATTACAGGAACACCTGACAGCAGGTACTCCTAGAGAAGATTTATTGAAATCTCTTCCAATGCTGTTTAAGGCAGTTGGTTTTATCGCTGATGCTTCGGCAGAATCGGTAAAACTTTCAGCCAGGTCAGCTTCACTGTCAGTAGCAGCCAGGAGAACTCTTTGGCTCAAAACTTGGCCAGGAGACACCTCATCTAAATTACGTCTTTGTAGCGTTCCTTTCTCAGGTAACCTTTTGTTTGGCACTCCGCTAGATGAAGCGTTAGAACGCACGGCGGATAAAAAGAGGACCTTTCCTGAAAAGAAAAAACCTTTTAACAAGAAGTTTTTTCGTTCCGTTAAGGGGCAAAAGAAAACGCAAGAGAAAGGAAAGCCAAATAGATCCTGGGGGGCGCAAGGAGGGAAGCAAAAAGCAAAAGTGCTCTTTAACCCTCCTGACAAAAATCCCAAATCTCAATGAGGCCAGGATCCAGGTGGGAGGAAGACTGGGGGATTTCCTTCCACAATGGATAAAGCTGACCTCCAACAACTTTGTCAGGGGAGTCATAGGAAAGGGCTATGCCCTGGAGTTCAGTCAGTTGCCACCAACAAGATTCTTGGTTACACAGCTGGCAAAGAACCCGGTAAAAGCGCAGGCACTACAACTTCTCATAGGAGAATTTGTAGATCAAAAAGTCCTAATACCAGTTCCCAAACAGGAAGAAGGTCAGGGTTTTTACTCGCACGTCTTTCTGGTACGAAAGCTATCAGGGAAGTATCGCCTGATTTTCAACCTAAAACCGTTGAATACAGTCATTCGGTACAAAAAATTCCGGATGGAATCTATTTATTCTGTCAAGAATTTGCTTCAGAAAGACTGCTTTATGGCAAAGATAGATCTGAAGGATGCCTACCTCCACATTCCTATCAGAGTAAGCTCCCAAAGGTTCCTGCGCATAGCTGTTTGGATAGGGGAAAAGATTTTCCACTATCAGAGCCAAGCCCTCCCCTTTGGCCTCTTCTCGTCCCCGAGGATCTTTACCAAAATCCTTGCGGAGACGTTGGCCCCGCTAAGACTCCAAGGAATAACAGTCGTCCCATACTTGGACGACCTGTTGTTCCTGGCACCCACAAAACAAAAGCTACTCGAGGACCTAGTGGTCGTCCAGCAGTGGTTGACTCAGTTAGGCTGGATAGTCAACAGGGAAAAGTCAATCCTCATTCCCACACAGGAAATCCTGTTCTTGGGCTACATAGTAAGTTCTACAGAGCAAAGGACCTTTCTCCCACAAGAAAAGATCGATCTAAGTCAGCGAGTAGCTCAGTTGCAGACAAATCTCCCTGTCACAGTAAGGGAGATAATGTCAGTCCTAGGCCTCATGACTGCCTCCATCCCAGCAGTCAGATGGGCCAGGTTCCACCAAAGGCCACTCCAGTCTTTTCTCCTTCAAAAGCTCGCAGGGAAAGACTTGGAGGAGAAAATATACCTGCCAGAAAAAACAAAGCAGGCTCTCTGGTGGTGGAGAAACCAAAACCACCTGAACAAAGGTCTGCTGTGGAACCCACCTGTGACACGCATTTTGACTACGGACGCCAGCAACCAGGGTTGGGGAGCCCACCTAGAAGGTCGGTGGGCACAAGGCACCTGGAGTCATCTAGAAAAGAAACGCTCTTCAAATTATCGAGAGTTAAAAGCTGTAGCCAAAGGGATTGCAGCGTTCCAGGGGCAGCTCAAGCATCTCAAGCATCAACATCTACAGCCCTTACCTCCAAAGATGTATAAAGTTTTCACAATGAATGCCAGCCCGCCGGGCTGGGGCACAGTACAGGATGCCCCTTTGGAGCAGGGAACTTGGTGATCACAAAGTTTGCCTTCCCATCATTCTAAAGGTTAGAGCAATTTGGTGGAACCAAGTTACTGGCCCCCTCAATTGCAAGGGCACTCAAGCTGAATCTAATTGAAGAATGCGACAATGTGGCCTAAAACCCTTAAGGAGGCACCAGAAGTAGTGCCGTTCAAAGGGATGCATTTTTGATCCTTTTTTTTTTTTTGGCAAAGCTGTACATTCTGTTTGTGTCCATCATCCACATGCCAGGCACAAAAAAACTGTCGAATGGACTTTCTTAGTTGCCTGAATCTGGACACAGGGGAATGTGCTCTCCATCAGGAGACTTTTCAAGCCCTTTGCCTTAGGTGGGGGAATCCCAGGTGTGGATTTTCTGACAAACAAGTTGTGCAGATTTGTCACCAGGTTCAGGGACCCTCGGGCATTTGCAGTGTATGCTCTGGGGATGCCATGGGATCAGTTCAACCTGATCTATGCCTTTCAACCCCTCCAGATTCTCCCTCTCCTGTTTTGCAGGACTGAGATGGAGGGCATTCTGGCGATTTCTCATTGGTTACTGGTTCTAATGGCCTGGTTGTTGAAGCCATTGTCCCAAGAGATAGAGGCCTACTGGACTTTGTAACCCCTTCCCTTCTGAAGGCTAGGATATGGACTTATCGCAAATTCTACCATTACACCTGGCAGGTCTAATTTGCTTTGTGCGAGTCAAGAAAAAAATGACGACGTGGGATGTGTATTGTCCTTCCTCCTGCCTTGTCTGGATCCGCATCTGACTTGGAGTACCATAAAATTAAAGATCTCTGGCGTTTTTGTTTCAGAGACCCTTGGTCTCTCACTCCCTTGTTTGAGGCCTTTTGTACAAGGTGTCGCACACATTTCTCCCTCTGTGTATTTTCCCCTTCATCTCCATGGGAGCGCTTAATCTGGTTCCGCTAAAACATTCAGAGACTTTCTTTTGAACCTGTTGGGGATATTCCATTGTCTGACCACACTCCCATGGTAGACTTTCTCATTGCTATCACCATAGTGTGAATGGTCTCTAAATTAGTGGTCTTATTTTCTATGAAGCTCTTCCTAGTTTTGAACAAGGACATGGTTGTCTTGAAACTCAAGTCCTCCTTTCTCCCTAAAGTGGTCTCTTCCTTTCAACTCAACCAAGACCTCATTCTTCCCTATTTGTTCTGCTCCTCAACATTGCAATGCGCTTTCTCTCCACTGTCTTGTTTAGGCAACTGCATTCCTTCCTGGTACCTGGAGGCCTGCCTGTTTGTTCCCTCAATGCGAGGTGGATCAGACAAGTTATGAATTTAGCCTACAACCAGAGAGTTGGGGTTCCTCCCTTTCCTGTTAAAGCGTACTTTGCCAGATCTGTTGGTATTGCATGGGCTTTTCAGCATCACTTTCCCAGATTTCCAAAGCTACCACTTGGGCATCTGTCTTTTTTTTTTTTTTAAGTGCTACCATGTGGATGTTCAAGCCGCAAGTTTTTCCTATTTGTCATATTGGCCTAATTACTTGTTAGCCAAAGATCCTTCTTTCATTTTCGGGCTCCTTTTTGTATGTAATTATACATACAACTTTAGATTTTGTGGGGGGAAGTTAGCCACGTGTATAATTTCTACTCTTGTATTTGGCATTCTAATTCATCTATTTAAACTCTTGTCGTCTTCTCCATATCAGGCTAAAACTACTCTTACCATGGCTGGAATCCAGAATCCATGAGGGCTGTGAGGAGCCAGCGACACACAATGCTCTGGCCAAGATCTACATTGACAGCAACAACAATCCTGAACGCTTCCTGAGGGAGAACCCTTTCTATGACAGCTGTGTAGTGGGCAAATACTGTGAAAAAAGGGACCCGCACCTAGCTTGTGTGGCTTATGAGAGGGGCCAGTGTGACTTGGAGCTTATAAAGGTTAGTTCTGCTGGTCATTTAAATATGTCAAAGGATTTGCAAAGCTCTCTACTTGCTTTAGAAGTGAGACTCGTTAGTGACCATCTCCATCACCAACTACACTAAAGACTCTTACCATTTAGCTTGACCTCAGAATCTAGGAGGCTAAGTTACACATGTGTAGGAAATTATACCCATACAGGACTAATGAAGCCACCAGCCACAATGCTGCCTACAATACGCTAGTGCACCTTCTCTACAGTGTACATGTTAAAAAGAGGAAGACTCCGGATGGTGCAGGGTAATACAGGAGGGTTATTAATACACAGAGTAAATGCTAAAAAGCACTCATTTATATTTATATTTTATTTATTAAAATTGCTTATTGAGAGCGCAGTCTTTAACCAAAGGCCTCAATGTGTCTTGCAGTACTGTATTATGAGCGCCATTGTCCTGGATGATCTTGGTGGTGGAGAGTGTGTCACTGAGTAATCTCACTTGGGTGCTCAAGCAAGGCACAGGAGTGGAGGATTTTTAAATTTGACACATTTGTTGTGACATTACTTTCACTGAAAATGTGGTGGGAACTGATTTTTTTTTTGGAAGCACTGCATGAAGGGGCTGCAAAAGAATCAAATAGTGGGTAAAATTAATAGAATCCTAGATGGACCACTAGACGAATCACAAGCAAGGAGAAAAGAGGTCCTGATTCCCATATGTAGATCTTAAGTTAAGCTGGCTATACTTTAGTATACATTTTGAAGAACATGTGTTTCATTTATAATTAGTGGATGCAAATTGACATGTGTTTTTGACCATAACAAAATTGGAAAGGGGAGGGCAGGATGTTAAGTTTTTCAAAAATAAGTTTCTAACAGTGTATGTGTTTTCATCCAGGAAAAGGCCATTTGTTTCCAAATCAAATATTAAAAGCAAACAAACTTTTGAAGTACTTTTGAACAACCTAAACTAACTTTAGGTTCTTTGCTGCATGTCCTTTATTCGGTACCACTGAGGGTACAGGTCAGGAGTCCGCCTTAACTCCATGTAATCTACAGAACAAATATAGAAAAATCTCAACCAATTACACACCATACAAGCCTAGCATGTGGTAAGTGATGGCAGCCTCAGCTTAAAGGGGTTGTAAAGGAATTTTGTTTTTCCCCCTAAATAGCTTCCTTTACCTTAGTGCAGTCCTTCTTCGCTTACCTCATCCTTCGATTTTGCTTTTAAATGTCCTCATTTCTCCTGAGAAATCCTCACTTCCTGTTCTTCTGTAATTACACACCGTAATGTGAGGCTTTCTTCCTGTTGTGGAGAAAGCCTCTTGAGGGGTGAGGGGGCGAGCAGGAGGGTCAGGACGCCCACTAACACACAGCTCCTTTCTCTATTTGCAAAGTAGAGTGTCCTGACTTGCCTGCTCACCCTTTCCCCCCTCAAGAGGCTTTTTCCACACCAGGTAGAAAGCCTTGCATTACGGTGGAGAGTTAGACAGAAGAACAGGAAGTGAGCATTTCTCAGAAGAAATAAGGACATTTAAAAGCAAAATTAAAGGATGAGGTAAGTGAAGGTGGATTGCACTAAGGTAAAGGAAGCTATTTAGGGGGAAAAAAAAAAATTCCTTTACAACCCCTTTAACTTCATCCAGGACACGTACCCCAGCATGTTTCGCCCCACACACGGGACTTAGTCATGGAGGTAAGGTTATTTGCTTTGCTTTATTACACACTGGGCTTGTATGGTGTGCAGTGCCTGAGATGTTTCTCTATTTGTACTTTTAAATTACATTTGTCAAGCCATAGCAAAATTTAGTGGGAACTTGTGTGAATACTCATAAAAACTTGTTTACAAATGTATGACCAGATAAAGACAGACTTTAGAATACTGTATCCAGTTCTGGAGACATCACTTAAGGTCTTTAGATATAAAATGTATCAGGAGAGACTCTAGAAACCTTATAAATGCAGTCTTTAGGAAAGGAGGAATTTGATTGGATCCCTTAAATACATTGAGGGTGTAAATGAGATCCAGAAGACAGTATTTTCAATACAAACTGAAAAACAAGAACACAGGGACATAATCCCAAGCTAGCAGGAGGAAGAGAGATGAAAACCAATGTTTGGAAAGTAGTATTTTACAGAAAGAGTAGTGGATGCTTGGAAGAGATTTCCAGCAGAGGTAGAGAGATTGTGGAGAGAAAGTGAATTGAAACTCGAGACAAACCTATCTGTAATATTCAGTGGTTACATTTACCTTTTACCCTTCTGTCTGTGTCACAGCCAGGCACAGGTCTGCTAAATTCTCTAACATCAGACCAACGGAGATCGCTACAGATATTTAAAGAAAGCAAATGTTTCTTAACCCAAGTCTCTGGGGGGAAAAATGTATCCACCCTAATGGTATCTTTAAAGAATTTTATCATCAGTTATGGGAAAGTTGCTTTAAAGTAAATTATTCTCTCATTTTTAGGTGTGCAATGAAAACTCTTTGTTTAAGAGTGAAGCTCGTTACCTTGTGCGAAGGAAAGATGCCGACCAGTGGGCCAGTGTTCTTGAAGAAAATAATCCATTCAGGCGACAGCTGATTGATCAGGTATATTAACATTAATTGCCTTTTTGTTTTGACATCCCTTATAACTAACTTACTCTCAACCACTTAAGACCCGGACCTTTAGGCAGCTAAAGGACCCGGCCAGGTTTTGCGATGCGGCACTGCATCGCATTAACAGACAATTGCGTGGTCGTGCGGCGTGGCTCCCAAACAAATTTGGTGTCCTTTTTTTTCCCCCACAAATAGATCTTTCTTTTGGTGGTATTTGATCACCTCTGCGGTTTTTATTTTTTGCGCTATAAACAAAAATAGAGCGACAATTTTGAAAAAAATGCAATATTTTTTACGTTTTGCTATAATAAATATCCCCCAAAAATATATATATAAAAAAAAAAAATTCCTCAGTTTAGGCCGATACGTATTCTTCTACCAATTTTAGGTAAAAAAAATCGCAATAAGCGTTTATCGGTTGGTTTGCGCAAAATTTTTACAAAATAGGGGATAGTTTTATTGCATTTTTATTAATTTTTTTTTTACTACTAATCAGCGATTTTTTTATTTATTTTTTTTGTTTCGTGACTGCGACATTATGGCGGACACTTCAGACAATTTTGACACATTTTTGGGACCATTGTCATTTTCACAGCAAAAAATGCATTTAAAATGTATCCGGTGTCCTAATCCTTCAGAAGAGGTGGAATGTTAAATTGGGCAATTTTGGTATTAAAAACTGCGGTTTGTAAACTTTTGATCAGGCTCATTTGGGCAGTTTCTGTTGCGATTACGATTTAAAAAAAGTAAACGCAGTTGATTGATAATAAATTACTTCAGCCAAACACTAACCATGAGTGAAAGAAATGTTTTTGTGTTATCATTCATATTCTCTGAAAAATCGCCAAGAAATCATAAATTCTGCCTGGGCATGTAAACTTATGAACACAACTGTACATCTCACAGAAGAAAATGGTACATACCTCAAATTTCATTCCATCCAAACCAGTTTGTTTATGTACTAGAACCTTAAAACAAGTGAATCTAAATGTTCTTTTTGCAGCATTTTTTGAAAAATATATGCCATGTGAAAGTAGGTGAATGTACATGAGTGCTGTCATTTAGAGGGAGAGTGTTACCCTTTCACTATTTCAAACAAACTTGGTGCTGCTAAGTAAATCATGTTTGTGAATGTAGCAGTCTTAATGATTTAAGAATTTAAAGTAGAATTTAGCTGATAGTTGCCTAAATTGCCTAATGTCCCTAAATTGCTAGTGTATGGGAAAAACCCTCAAATGGGACTTTAAAGTTATAGAATAGAATGCTTTTATATAGAAATTTTACAAAAAAAAATATTTATTGTATCACAAAAAATATAAAAACATGTTGTACGGAGCTGCATTGGCTATTCAAAATATAGTCAAAAACACCAAGGAGCATGCTCCAAATAACGAACTTCCAATGCGTTATGGAAATTTTGTTTTCATAATCCTCTTCAATGTTGTATAGAAAACAAGGAGCTTTGTTTTATAATGCAAACATAACACTAAGTACTAAAATACTTAAAGCGGAGTTCCACCCTTAAAATCACTTTGTTTCATTACATCCAGCATACTGGCGCCAGCATGCTGTTTTTTTTTTTAATGCACGTTCTTACTTTATATAAAATCATTGAATTCCAGGCGCACCGCGGAATGTCGCCACTATAAGGCGTCACGCCTTCCGGAAACAGCCGATTAGCATTCGGCTTTTCTCGGCGCCTGCGCACAGACCCAGGAGCTGACTGCGCAGGCGCCGTATATAGCCGCGTCACGCCCTCCGAAAAAACCCGAACTAGGACCGGCTATTTTCGGCGCCTGCGCAGTCAGCTCCTGGGTCTGTGCGCAGGCGCCGAGAAAAGCCGAATGCTAATCGGCTGTTTCCGGAAGGCGTGACGCCTTATAGTGGCGACATTCCGCGGTGCGCCTGGAATTCAATGATTTTATATAAAGTCAGTACGTGCATTAAAAAAAATAAAAAAAAACAGCATACTGGCACTGACGCCAGTATGCTGGATGTAATGAAACAAAGTGATTTTAAGGGTGGAACTCCGCTTTAATGCCAGAAAGTCCTTTCTTGTATTAAAAGAGGTTTGGACTCCAGAGAGAGAGAGAGATAATTTTTCCCCTGTACAAATCATTAGTAACACCTCATTTGGAATATGCAGTTCAGTTTTGGGCACCAGTTCTCAAAAAGTATATCGGAAACTGGCAACCAAACTGATCAGAGGCATGGAGGAAATATTAGAGGAACTGAATTTATTCTCTTGAGAATAGACTCCCTGCAGAGGCGTTTCTGGCCAGCTCAGTAGATTGCTTTAAGAAAGGCCTGGATACTTTCCTAAATATAAATCATATAACTGGGTACTAACATTAGTATGTAAAGTTCGGAAAATCCGATTGCCTCTCGGGGGATCAGGAAGGATTTTTTTCCCTGCTGTAGCAAATTAGATCATGCTTTGTTTTTGTTTTTTTGTCTTCCTCTGGATCAACTGTAGAATTGGGTATATGGGATTGTACGATATTATTTTTTTATGGTTGAACTGAATGAACTTTTTATATTTTTTGTGATACAAAAAAGATTTTCTGTATATTTTTAAATAAAGCATTTTAGGCTACAAATTTAAAGTACTATTTATGAAGATTTTTTTCATACACTAGCAATTTAAGGACATGGCTACATCCTACTTTAAATTCTTTCTGTATATTTTTTTGTGTGCAGTAAGGGAATAGTTTGTCCTATGCATGGAAAACCAGGTTACGTTAAGATGATGGCTCCTGTACGTGTTTGGTATATTGTTTTGGACATCTGCAGTACTTTGGCTTTATTTTTTCCCCCCACAAAGGTGGTGCAGACTGCTCTGTCAGAGACGCAGGATCCTGAAGAAGTGTCGGTGACTGTGAAAGCATTTATGACAGCTGATCTCCCTAATGAACTCATTGAGCTTCTTGAGAAGATAGTTTTGGACAACTCCGTGTTCAGTGAGCACAGGTCAGATGGGGAGGTAATAGAATTCTAGGAAAAGGATAGAAACAATGGTGGGTGGCATGGAGGGGCTAAAATTTGTCTGTTTGTAATAATGTAACATGCATAAATCATGTCTGTTGAGTGACTGTTTGCTTTCAGGAACCTGCAGAATCTTTTGATACTAACCGCCATCAAGGCTGACCGAACACGTGTAATGGAGTATATCAACCGCTTGGATAACTACGATGCACCAGACATTGCTAACATTGCCATCAGCAACCAGCTGTTTGAGGAGGCCTTTGCTATCTTTAGGAAGTTTGATGTTAACACATCTGCCATACAGGTGATGAAAATTCATGGCTCATTTATTAAAAGTGTTATAAATATTGTAAAAGCAATACCTTGACTTTGAAATGTTTTTGTTCAATGGTTGTTTCTTCCCTACAACACATCTTGCAGGTGTTGATTGAGCACATCGGGAATCTGGACCGTGCATATGAATTTGCAGAAAGGTGCAATGAGCCAGCAGTATGGAGTCAACTTGGTAGAGCACAGCTGCAGAAAGACTTGGTCAAGGAAGCTATTGACTCCTACATTAAAGCTGATGACCCCTCTGCTTATATGGAAGTGGTGCAGGCAGCAAGTAAGAATGGTGAGTATTTTTAATATAGACCAGAAAGAATTTTCAGGTGGAAGATAATAATTTGTAATAAAAATCCACATGCCAATAAAATGAGCGTTGCTATCCTGTTAGGAATTGTATAAAACTAAATACCTAGCACATAGCAATATAAATTTGTACTTTACTCATACGTGAACCCATTGCTAACAGTGGTATTACAGAAGTGGGCATGGAGACTGAGCTGTCACAGACAGCTCTGGCTCTTGTACTACGATAGAGCCAGGAGAATTGGCCTTCATGTCCTATATCAAAATTATCCTTTCATTACTAAAAGACAGATTACAGTTCCCTGACTGTCTTTTTCTCTCCTCGGCTTCTGGTGCTTCCAGATATTAATGACAATCCTAGAACTCAAAAGCTGCCAATAAATTCACAGGAAGATCCTGCCCTTCAAGCATTATATTGATTATTTTGCTTCTTCGTGCATTTCAACAATGTCTTGCTGTTCCAAGATTGTTGGACCAGGAAGTTATTCTTTCCTTTCGTTTATTAAATGTTTCAGGGGTAAACCTGTTTTCAGTTCCACATTTCAGAGGAGGCCTTCCTCCTATCCTGTATCTTAACATCTGGATTCTTTTTTTTGCGTGCTATCTCCTGTAGAGTTCCGCAGGCACTACCACTCGCCAAATGCAACTCATTTTAGTTAACAGGGCCACATTGTCACAGCCCTGCAACTGTGTGCAATGCACATGGCTGCAGCACAGTAGTCTGCCATTTGGGAGGTTAAACAGGTGGCCTTATGGCCTCCTCACCGCCTGTCAAATGCTCTTTTGAATGCAGATTGCTCTTCATAGAGCAGCACAAGTGTAAACACGCTAATCGTGTAGACTACTTCACATTCATCGACATAAAGAATACATATTTCACAAATAATAATTTTTTTCCCTCTTTTTGATGGTGTGAGACTTTTGGGTATTCCCCAGTTGCCCTTTTATGGACTGTTTTTTTTTTTTTTTTTTTATCAGTGGGGGGGGGGGGGGGGTAGAACAGAGTTTAGACATTGGCATCATCCAGGCTCCGACATTTACCTTGTCTTTTCTTTATCAATGTCTTCATGCCGAAAACTCATTAATACTTTCTTTTACAAAAGATTTTATTTGCAGAGTAATTTGAACAGGTAAGTTACATAAATAATGAGACGTTGCATTATAAATGTGGAAGAAAAATCCCAACAAAAGGGTAATACAAGAGAATTGCAGAGCTTTTGAGTTCCATTTAGTGTCGTAACAAATATTCAAAAGTCTCTAAGAAAGCTCTAGTTATTATTAGGGGGATATGATCACTGTAACCATCCACACCCAAACCCAGCCCCACAGCCTGGTGGGCTTTAAGGATAAGAATAGGTGGTAAGGGAAACGGAAACCAAAAAATGTAATGGATAAAAGGGAAAGGGGGCAGTGAGCACCAGAGAGTCATCAAATCGAGAGTAGCGGATTATTGAATCTGGAGGGTTGGGTATATGCCATACAGTAGCTGGCGGGCTGATGAAATGACAAACCGCACGTCAGCCAATCCAAGAATTTTTTTTCCATATATTTTGAACATTTTTAGTTACACAATTACAATTTTCTATATTTCATCTCTAGAGCTTGCTAGGAAGGTATGAGGAACTGGGAAGGTATGAGGCGGGGAGAGGATTTTTTTTTTTGTAGGCAGCAGTATAATGCCATGTTGCTTAAAGCAGACCTTCATCTTTAAATATAAATTTTGCTCCCTCCCTCCCCCAAAATCTCAAACATTTTAATAATATATTTTTTTTCTTAAAGTTACCTAAAGGCAAAACTTTTTTGTTTTTTAGCTTTTGGAAATAGTGGAGATGGGAGTAAAACACCTGTCCTCCTTTTTTTTTTTTTTTTTCTGACTGTCTGTACCCCCATTAGGTGGATTTACTCTTCCTATTAGTCCTGTGTACCGGTATCGCTGAAAGTGGGAAAATGTTTTAAAAAATTGGGTTGTCGCCAGAACAGGGATAGTGGTGATATCTTCCATTGTTCTGGTGACACTTGGGACTGCCTCACTTTAAAGGAATTTTCTTTCACTTCCTGTTTTGGCTGTGGGACAGGAAGTGAATGGAAATGTCCCCAAGATGGCAAAACGAAAACTTTACAAAACCTTTAATCCCTTACTTTATCCAGAATGGGGAAAAAACATTTACCTTTTTAGTAGGGTTGTCCCGATACCACTTTTTTAGGACCGAGTACAAGTAACGATACTTTTTTTCATGTACTCGCCGATACCGAATACCGATACTTTTTTTAAATGTCATGTGACCGTTTTCAAACCACAATACAGACTAAGAATATTTTCTTTAGAATTATGAAGAACTCTAACTCAAGACAAAAATGTATAAAAATGTTTTATGTGCTTGTCACGCAGTAGTAAAAAACTCAAAGAATATTCACAGAACATGTTGATAAATACAAAAAAACTATTCGGCCAGGCATCGGGAGCATTTGCGCGAGTACAAGTACTCCCGTGAATACTCGGTATCGGTACCGATACTAGTATCGGTATCTGGACAACCCTGCTTTTTCGTTCTACTTTAAGCAACATAACGTTTTTGTGCCTCATGTTCTCAACAACAAACCCGTTCCCGGAATCAGGGCTTTGGATCCTTAGAGACCTGCAGCACATCTGCGCACGTTTCCCTGCGCATTTGTGAAGTTGAAGCCGTATGGAAATTCAAAGCCTTGCCATGTCTGTACATGTGCACCGTGCGTATATGCATATGTGCTGCAGGGCTCTGCCAGGATCTGTAAGGCTGGCCAGAGCCCTTCAGCACATCTGCATACCAAGAGGGTGGAGGGGTTAGACAAAGCTAGAGGGGACTGAAGTTCATCTTTATTCAAGCTGTGCCCCCCATGGACTCCATAAAAATAATTTTATGGTAAGTTAAAAAAAATCTGATTTTGCTACACATAGTACCCAAGTAATTGCAGTAGCCAATGGAAAGTGAGACCATACTGCAGGAAATTCTCTGAATAGTTACCAATACACCCATAATTTGGGTAAGATGGCAAATGTATGGGTGAATAGTGGGGTGCAAACTTAACCTTTTTTTTAACAGATTTTGAACAGTTGATGTGTTCCTTACAGGTTGTTTTGAGACCTAGTATGACATTATTATTTTTGAGGTTTTTTTTCCCATACAAGATATTATTCAGATCATTGTGCATGCCAGTGTGATACAATGGCTTGTTACCTGCAAGATCAGTCTTTCTTATTGATTTTCTTGTTTTGTTTTCCTCTAATAAAATAAGTTGGAGCAACAAGTGAAATTTATGAAAGCAGGAATCTAAATTTGTACATTTCACAGGTAACTGGGAGGACTTGGTAAAATTCTTACAGATGGCAAGAAAGAAAGCCAGGGAATCGTATGTAGAGACAGAGCTGATATTTGCTTTGGCAAAAACAAATCGCCTCTCAGAGCTGGAGGAATTTGTCAGCAGTCCCAATAACGCCCATATTCAACAGGTCCTGTGCTCAATATTTACTTATACAGCATTTTTGTTTTGTAATATTTTTTGCTGTGTTTTTACTTTTCTGACATTTGTGCATTTTAGGTGGGGGATCGTTGTTATGAAGAAGGCATGTATGATGCTGCTAAACTACTTTACAATAATGTGTCAAATTTTGCCCGGTTGGCATCCACACTGGTACACCTTGGTGAGTACCAGGCTGCTGTGGACAGTGCCAGGAAGGCTAACAGTACTCGCACCTGGAAAGAGGTAAGAGAATCCTAATGTCAAGAGCACATAATGTAAAAGCATTCATGAATGTCTTCTATTATCACTGTTATTTTTTTATCTTCTTTTTAAGGTCTGTTTTGCATGTGTGGATGGTACAGAATTCCGTTTAGCACAGATGTGTGGCCTTCACATTGTGATCCATGCTGATGAATTGGAGGAGCTGATCGGTTATTATCAAGTGAGTGCGGAGTTTGAAGCATAATTTTATGATGCAATATGCCTATTATTGATGCAAGGAGGTTTCCCATCTTGTTCAAAAAGATCTTTGCAAAGCCCTGTTTTCGTTCTAGATGGTTATGTAATGACATACATCTAGTCCCTCTAAAGCCCTGTGATAAGTTATTGGTAATTTTTTATATTTTATTTTTCTGCTGATTGCTTTCCTGTTGTTTTTAAAGGACCGTGGCTATTTTGAGGAGCTAATTGCCCTTCTAGAAGCAGCCCTGGGTTTGGAACGTGCACACATGGGTATGTTCACAGAGCTGGCCATTCTGTACTCCAAGTTCAAGCCTCAGAAAATGCGGGAGCATTTGGAGCTATTCTGGTCTCGAGTCAACATCCCTAAGGTAAGAGATGAGTTTTTGAAAATTATTGATACACAAATGTAACAGATTTGTCCAGCAGATGACCAATTATTTGTGGATCTTGATGAAGCTGGTTTATTAATTAGTATCAAAACCAAAATAAGAATATTTTGACACATTGGTTTTTATAGTGCTTGATAAAACCAATTTTATCGAGATCCACAAAAATGATGTACAAAAATATTCTTATGTGCAGCCTTTCTGGACAGATATTTTTGCTAATGGGTGTTTTTAATGCTTGCTCTTTCAGGTTTTGCGTGCTGCAGAACAGGCCCACTTATGGGGTGAACTTGTTTTCCTGTATGATAAATATGAAGAATATGACAATGCAATTCTCACAATGATGAGTCATCCCACCACTGCCTGGAAAGAAGTACAGTTTAAGGATATTGTAACCAAGGTATTTGTTTATCTATTATGTTTTCCCAGTTTGGGCATAAGTGAAAAAAGCAACATACAATGATGTTCTTTATGGTTACAGGTTGCCAATGTAGAGCTGTATTACAAAGCTGTGCAGTTCTATCTGGAGTACAAGCCTTTGCTCATTAATGACCTTCTGTTGGTCTTATCCCCACGTTTGGACCACACACGAACCGTCAACTATTTTTCTAAGGTAATATATGGTGTGTGTTTTTTAATTCGCCGTTTCCTTGCATTTATCATGTACAACGCTGCAAGGTATCTGTATGTAGAATCCTTAGAACTGTAGCTTTGCAGCCCTGTAGAGCTTTATCAAACCTTGTGCCTATACACGTACAGCAAACATTGTACATTTTCCTACGTTCTTGTAAACCTTTTAGGACATAGAGTATATTTTTTTCAGTATTGCAGTGTTTTAATGACCTTTAAACTCTGACCTTGTCCTTAGATGAACCAGTTACCTCTTGTTAAGCCGTATTTGCGCTCCGTTCAAAATCACAACAATAAATCTGTGAACGAAGCCCTCAACAACCTGCTTACAGAGGAGGAGGATTATCAGGTAACAAAGTAAACTGGAGTGATTAAATAATTGCAGAACTTGATGCTACTTTACCATGTTATCTGCCCATTATTGCAAATCACTTTCTTGACATACTTTCTACAAAGGCATATTTGTAAAATTAAAGGATAAGTTCCACTTTGGGAAAATGTTACATGTTCACATTGCTGCAGCATCTCCCCAATCCACTGCCTGTAGTGATGGCGAATCTGGGATTTTCTCCCCGATCTTGCTGCTAAAATGAAAAAATAAATGGAGCCGTTCGAGGCCACATCATTTATTCACAGAGTTCTGTAAATGGGAAGTACCACTCGTACAATGTACAAGGAAACAGCTTACAGACAGTCTTTAAGAGCCCTGCATATTGCATCTGCTGATCGCGGATGCAATGTTTTACAGGCTCCTCCTAATAAATAAATGCACTTTTTTTTTACCTACAAAAAGGCATTATTTTTCTTTTTTAAAGGTAAATTTCGGCCTTAACTTTTTTGTAATCAATGATCATTGATGCCCACATGCCTAGACCAAATTTATCAGTATCAACTTGTGTCAGGAAACTTAAAAAAATAACATTGCTTTGGTAACTTGAAAATAACAGAGCTCTGTTTTAATTATAGACTGACACATGGGCAAAAATGGGTGAAAAAATATTCAATTTTTTAATGTATTTTTTTATTTTATATAGTGGAACTGTATTTGACTAAATGTGACAGTGTTTTTCTGCAGGTTATCAATGGAAACTTCAGCTTGCATGTGGTTGCTATGCCACCCATGAGCCATTCTCTGGTTTCTGAAATCAGTGTGAATAATCTGAATGCACTAAACACTGCAGATATGCGCCTTTGAACTCTAAACACTTGTCTGTCCATAGGGATTAAGAGCATCTATTGATGCTTATGATAACTTTGATAACATCAGCTTGGCACAGCGTCTGGAGAAACACGAGCTAATTGAGTTTCGTCGAATCGCAGCCTATCTTTACAAGGGTAATAACCGCTGGAAGCAGAGTGTGGAGCTATGCAAAAAGGACCGCTTATACAAGGTAAGATGAGAAGGATTTTAGTTAATATTGAACAGATTAAAAACACTTGTCCATTTTTTTATTTTTTTTCACAAAACAAAGGTGCTTTATTGTTGTCATATAGGTGAATTGAATGGCATGTCCATTGGTACAGTACAGAGCATTGTATGAAAAACATTCGTTACATGTACAGGTCAAGAAGCAGTGTGCAGCCAAACATGCAGCAAAAGTTCATAGTCCTAAGAAAATAATTCCACAGTAGTTACAATTCACTGTTATCTAGCAGCATATGACTAGTATCTATGCAAGGAAATCTAGTCCTCCTTAGTATAGTAGGCAGAAGTCCAGGGGGCACATACTTTTTCGTATTTCCATTGACAACCTCTGTTTATATACGTAATCACTGAAATAGATTTGTAGCCATCGTCCTTGACATGGCTATAAAGTGTTATCGGTATTTTACAGTACATGTAGATTGTTACTCCTGTATATATTGTAGTTCTAGATCAGGGGAATAAATCCGGTGAAAATAGTTTTCTTTGGTATACAAGCAACTGACCGCATAGATTTAAAGTAATGAGTTTGCCGTTTATTGGTTTAGGGTTTTGACTTTCTGAACGGAGTTCTCTTTATTTTATTAAAAAAAAGTTTTATTGAAAGTAAAGCAGAACAAAATAACACACAGTGGAAGAGTCTAAACGTTCCATGTACCCCAACACATGCCACAGCTCCCAATCTAAACAGGTCACAGTCATTACAGCAATGGCTAATATCTCAGGTATACAGAGTCAGGCCTAGCACTAACGTTAATAATATCAAGTACTAATACCTCAAAGCAGTAGGCGGTTCAGGACTAATTCCACTGTAGAGAGTCCCCGGGGTATCTAGCCATTGGGCCCACAATATTTTGAATTTGCTCACACATGCCCTGTATGCCTGAGTATCAACTTGCGGACCTAGAAAAAGGCCGTACCTGAACTGGGTTTTCACTTGTCAACTTTTACATGTATGTCTACATGTATGTCTCCTAACAGGATGCCATGTTGTATGCTGCGGAGTCAAAAGACATTGAGCTAGCAGAGAAGCTGCTACAATGGTTTCTGGAGGAGGAAAAACGTGAATGCTTTGCAGCCACTCTCTTCACTTGCTATGATCTTCTACATCCAGACATTGTATTAGAGCTGGCCTGGAGGCACAACATTATGGACTTTGCCATGCCTTACTTTATTCAGGTCATGCGAGAGTACTTGTCCAAGGTGTGTATAATCTATACATTGATATGCAATCTAACCAATAAAATGGTAGCTTTAGAAACTGTACAGCATCAAAACCTTTCCCACTAAATGTTATCTTATTTATAATGTGAGGTATGGTGCACTGAATGCCTTGAGCTTGGTTGTAGATATATCCTCAACACTTGCGTAATTTTGTTTTTAAAGAAAAGTAAAACTTTTCTGGGAAAATATTGAAGCCTTTTTTTTTTTTTCTGTGTGTGAAAAAGGGTTACAAGCTTTCTAAAGCTTATTGGTATGTCGCCATTTAGGATATTTTTTTCATCAGTGTCAGGGTGTCGCACAGGTTAAGAAAGATGGAAGGGCAAGCACATGTAATAAGGGTTTAAAAGCACCAAGGAGAAAGGGAGAGATTCCATTATGGAACTGACTGTTGTAGACTTCAACAAAATGGCCTCCAGAAAGAAGAAACGGGAGCAATGTTAGAAGCAATTTACAGCACAAGATAATTTTGGTAGCATAACTATTAATGTACAATGTATTTTCTAAAACCGTTATGGGTAAAGTTCTGCTTTAATGGGTGGGTTCAATAAAGACATGATAAACTAGAATTGTTATCCCATTTTCACTCCTGACAGTTGCAACAGTCTGGCAGCAGACTTGGCCCGTTTGACCACCCCATGCATCTGACCTGCAAGTCCAGTCCATCCCTGGAATAGTTCATTTCCAACCTGGTGTTTGTGTGACTTAGATGACAATCTGATCACATTTTATGGCAGATTGTCACAGAAAACCAGTCAATTCCAAGGGGTTAACATGATTTTTCTTGCCACTATATGAACCGAGAACACAGA
The DNA here is from genome assembly GCA_029574335.1 of Rana kukunoris. Classification (NCBI taxonomy): domain Eukaryota; kingdom Metazoa; phylum Chordata; class Amphibia; order Anura; family Ranidae; genus Rana; species Rana kukunoris. Next base: position 222,121,480 of record CM056049.1, read on the forward strand.
CCTGTCTTTGATGACCCAGTTCTCTTGGAACAATTGCATCTGATGCCCTGAGGCTTTTGGTTTTGTGTTGATGTTTTTAGAAAATGTACTTTGGCAAAAAAAAATATTTCTGTGCATATTTGCAGGATTTTGTGGTTAAAATGCCTGATCTGCTGGACCTGCTTATAAGAGACACCCTTTTGGAGAATCCCTTGATAAATTCAGAAAGGAAGTTACTGCTGGAAAGGTGCTTTAACCTCACAAGAAAAAAAACTAAAGTTGGCCCGACATGGATCGAAGTTCAGCAGGAACTGGATGAGTTTCGATCCATGTATGGGCGGGCACCCTGGATATACATGTGTAGGTGTGTGTGTGAATCTGCACTAAGGATTTAAAATACTGGCAGAGGTTGTGAAAATATTTTATAAATTGAACTGCAGCCTCTACTTGTTACTATTACCATAGGTGAAGTAAAATTAATGGAGAAGAGGCCATAGTAAGTGTGGCGCTGTTATATGTGATGGCATAGATAATTAAAACATCATGCTATATAAATATAAACAATAATAAATATCCAAAATATAAATAGTCCAAAAGTGCATGCGTGCACTTTTGGACAATTTATATTTTGGATATATATATTTTTTTATATAGCATGATGTTTTAATTATCTATGACATCACATAGAACAGCGCCACACCTACTATAGCTTCTCCACCCTGGATATACACACATCGATCGACTTGTATACAACCAGGCTGTCGGGTATTTCCTGAATGATTAGTGCCACAGGCTATAAGCTGGCAACCCTAATCACTGTATTCTGCCAGCATTGAAGGCTCTCTGCCAGGGGAACACAATAGCTCTGCGGGAGGAATTCCCCCATCAACACCTAATGTGTGGATTAGTGCAATCGAGCAATTTTTTTCCCTCCCACTTGTCTTGTAAGGAAAGAAAATTGCATAATCTAAGCTGTTTTAGGCTGGCCATACATGGAGTGAATTCCTTTCCTGCAACAACGAATGGCAGGAAAGAAACTTGCTTGATTCCACCATCGACACAGACGGTGTTGATAGGGGAATCCCTCCTGCCAAGCCATTATCTTTTCCCGACAGGGAAAGCCAGGGATTATTGCTAACTGCCATAGCAACCGCTAGCGATAATCTGTAAAAACCTGGCATGCTGATTGTAACCAAATTGATTGATACATTCAACCTGCCTGATCTTGGCCAGTTGAACTCGCCGAATTTGGAACCGTTTATGGCCTGCCTTAGTCTCCTACTGCTAGGTCTACTACCTCTACTTTTCACGCTGCACAGATTTCAATCTCAAAGCCAGGAACAAAGTCCACCAGGCTTTCCCAGAGGCCCTCCTCACAATGGGGTTCTCCCAGTCCTCGTTCGGAAGCTGCAAGATCTGTCATTGCTTTTTTTAGTCGAGTTGAATTTATGCATCAGTAGACATGCAAGATGCCTAGCTATACATTCCCATCTTCCCTTCACATCAAAACTTCGCATTTTGACGCGGGAGTCCAACAATTCCAATTTTTAGCACTACTATTCCAGCCCTTCGCTGCACCCTGAGTTTTCTTTTACAAAGAAAATTATGGTATAAAGAAGGCATGAGAAATATAAACATACAGGTAACAGACTTAATGTCCCATAAAAGAAAAGATGAAAGGCCAAAAGTATCCTGAGGTGTCCCTGTGAGAGCAGGGTGCACCCTAAGTTTTTTCACAAATGTGATTGCCCCACTTGTTACTCTTTTGTGGACCACCTTCTACAAAAGGACTTCTCAGCCACAACCTTGTTAACCAATATCCAAAGGACAACTCTGTGTTACTTCAAACATTTTACTATTTAATCAGCTGGAGTACCTGGGCCTGATCTTCGACACAGCCCAAGCCAAGAAAATTTCCTTCCTCCAGAAATAATTGCCTCCTAAAGGTCCAACTAGCAGACCCTGAATCAAAGTGGCATCCCTTTGATTTTGTATGAGGGCTGTGGACCTCTTGGTAGCCTTCTTTTGAGGAATTCCTTTTGCCCAATTTCACTTAAGGTCACTCCAACTCCTACAGCCACACATCATGGATCAAACCCATCCCCACTCTCCATATTGGGGGTCTCCAAACTTACGAAGCAAAGGGCCGGTTTACTGTTTTTTTAGACTTTAGGAGGGCCGCACTGTGGCCAGCAGGAATGCAAACGTTTGCTGGCATCAGTGAGAGTAGACCGTGCCCCATCTTTGGTATTAGGGGAGGAATAGTGCCCTAATGTTGGTGGGAGAAATGGCACCCCGTTTTTGGTGTCAAAGGGCAGAATAGTGTCTCGTATCAGTGGGATGAATAGTGCCTCAAGGACCAGATAAAAGCAGGCAAAGGGCCACATCTGGCCACCAGGTTGCAGTTTTTAGAGACCCCTGCTCTATATCGTCTTATGCATCTATTCAGCCAGACATATCTCTGATCCACAGAAAATTGCTGTAGATACACCGGCTTCTTCTTCTTCTTCTTCTTCTTCTTCTTCTTCTTCTTCTTCCCAACGGGGCAGAGGGACTCCCCCCTATGAGGGAGTGAGGAGGTCTAGCCCACCCAGCCAGCCCCGTAGGTCCTTCGCCTCTCCTTTTTAGAGGTTTTTGTGGGGGGTGGGCGTACTACAGCAGTACCTTGCATAGTACACCCACCGGGAGCCGGGCTGAGACCACCAAACTCAATTCACATGTAGCCGCGGCCAGGATCCGAACCCTTGGCTGCAGAGGTGAATGGCTTGTCAGCGCAGTGCCAATCGCTCTGAGCCACCACAGCTCCCTTCCTGGCCTAAGTTTCTTACACCATCGTATCTTGGATGCATATTTACGCTGGACACTAGGGGCGCTTCGTCTATTTCCAGCGTAAAATATGCAAATGAGCAAGTTACGGCAATCAACGAACGAGCAGCCGATGCATGCCTTTTACGTCGTTTGCGTATCTCCGGCATAAAGCTACACCTGCTATATGGAGGCGCAGCCAATGTTAAGTATGGACGTCGTTTGCGTACGCCGATCCAGAATGGGCCTGGGCGTAAGCTTTTGCTGGGGTAAATGAGGTCGCTTCCCATCTCTTTTTTTAGACTATCCAAACCTGTAGGTCCGTTTGGCATAAGCCCTAAGTGCTCCAAAGTTAGAGAATTATTGTGAATAGAAGCTATATGCTAGAGTTTAAAATACAGACTGACACACAAACCTCAGCTATGGCAGGTTGCAGGGCAGGGCCTGCTATTGAAAACAAGGAAAGTGCTTCCAAATATTTGTCAATGGGATCCTTAAACACTGCAGCATGCTCAACAGGAATGATCAGTGTTTTGTTAGGTAAGGACACCACAGGATCTACAGTGAGTATGGCCCTGTATATTAGTAAAGCCTTTCTTAAGCAAATATTGCGCAACAAAATGTTTAGGAGGTGTAAAAATGTCTTTGGATTTTTCCTGAAAATGTACAGAACACTTTGGGTTGGAGCATGTTCCCAAAAGGTTTTGGTTGTTTTGGCGCCTCTTTGGGAACCCAGGTTAATAACCGTGTTGGAGGAAGCTGCTTCTCCATTTTTGAGGCAGTACACAGAACATCACTAATAATCGCTAATAACTGAAATGGTTTCTTTAAGCTTGGGAGCTTTTCAGGATCAAAAATCCTCTAACAATTCTGACTGTTTCAGAAAATCCACAGAAGGCTCAATGATTGCTATGGCTGTTGGTACATCAGAAAGTGATTTGGGAGCAGAGAGCTTTGACATATGCTTACATTCTGTATGTTCAGGGTTGAGTTGGCCCATAATTTCTTGCATAACTGAGGGGAATTTCTCCCAGGATAAAGCCGATGAGGGAGCCACAGCTGACATAGCTAAGAGACTCTGAAAAGTGTAAGAACTCAAATAAGGGACAGTGGTCCAGGCTGTCTGTGTTAGATTTGTGCAAAGGAACACTGCAGGCAGCTCCTATAACTGTCAGTGGTCCCTGAGCTGTACAGAATCGATGCAGTGGGACAGCTCAATTTGCCTATAGGATCTGATCTTCACTGCTTTAACCACTTGCTTACTGGGCACATAAACCCCCTTCGTGCCCAGGCGAAATTTCAGCTTCCGGCACTGCGTCGCTTTAACTGACAATTACGCGGTAGTGCGACGTGGCACCCAAACAAAATTGGCGTCCCTTTTTTCCCCACAAATAGAGCTTTCTTTTGGTGGTATTTGATCGCCCGTGCGGTTTTTTATTTTTTGCGTTATAATGAAAAAAAGAACGACAATTTAAAAATATATATATATTTTTTACTTGTTGCTATAATAAATATCCCATTTTTTTTTTTTTTTTATATATTTTTTTCTCAGTTAAGGCCGATACGTATTCTTCTACGTATTTTTGTAAAAAAAAAAAAAAAAAATCACAATAAGTGACTGCTTTGCGCAAAAGTTATAGCACCTACAAAATAGGGGACATAATTATGATTTTTTTTTTTATATATTTTTTTTTACTAGTAATGGCGGCGATCTGCGATTTTTATTGGGACTGCGATATTGCGACGGACACATCGGACACTTTTGACACATTTTTGGCGCCATTCACATTTATACAGCGACCAGTGCTATAAAAATGCACTAATTACTGTATACATGTGACTGGCATTGAAGGGGTTAACACTAGGGGGTGAGGAAGGGGTTAAATGTATTGCCTGGGTGTGTTCTAACTGTATGGGGGGAGGGGGGTGACTGGGGGAGGTGACCGATGCTGTCTCCCTATGTACAAGAGAAACAGCATCTGTCACCTCACTGACAGGACGTGAAGCTCTGTGTTTACACTCAGAGCTCCACGTCCCTGCTGTCTCACCGACGATCGCGTGTACCTGACGGACATCGCGGCCGCCGGGTACACGCATCGGATCCTCGGTGATGCGTCGGGACTGTTTTTCCCCGCCGCGCGCCACCCTGTGGCGCGCGCGGGGAATTACAAGCAAATGACGTCCAAAGACGTGACCCCGGCGCCTCAGGTCTGCGCTGTTCACGTCTTTGGACGTGACGAGGTATTGAAGAGGTTAACAGCGACAATTAAGAGTACCAAAAAAGTTGGATGCTCATAAACTGGCTGCCAAAAACAGTAAAGGTTCAAATATCCAGTGGTAACCAGATCACTGTAGGAGGCAGCAAGAACAAATTGAAATGGTAGCCACGTTTCTTGCAAATAGCAATTGCGAGAAGAGTCTACCTCAAACTAAAAAGACAGGAGCAAAATATAGAGTATGCACATGTGACACTCCACTTATTCACACTCTCAATTCCACAGCAATTTATCTCTCTATGTGGAAACCAATGGAATAAAGTGGCGCATAGTAATGGAGCCTAACGGTTTCAATAAATGCAGAGTAAGGTGAAAAACTTCCTGTATCTATCAATGAACAAGAAATCTGTTTTTAGACTTAAATGCTTCCCAGAATTCACCACCATGAAATATGTAAAACATTTGATTTGTCCTCTTAGGTTGACAAGTTGCATGCTGCAGAGAGTTTAAGAAAGGAGGAGGAACAGGTGACAGAACCAACCCCTATAGTATTTGGTGAGTACCCTGTTTTCACCAGGTTTCAAATTCTCTAAAATTTTAATGCTCCGTTCACATCTTGGCATTCTGAATCGTGAGGGGGATCGCCGCAATTCTGCCCGTGATTCAAAATATCGGCAACTGGCTCTGTTCACATCATGGCTTTTGGAATCGCTGTGATTCTGCCAACGATTCAAAATGGCGGCAAATTGCAGGACGCCTGTGCGTCCACTGTCACTTCCAATGGCACCCCAATCACGGCATTATTTTACCATGATTCGTCGGGCGACATTCGAGGTAAAATCGTGCAAACAGAATTGCAGGGCGCCTGACGCCCCAAAAGAAGCTCTTGTACTTCTTTGGAAGTGACAGTGAGCACACAGGTATTCTATGATTCTGTTTGCATGATTTTACCGTGATTGTGACTTGACAAATTGTGGCAAAACCGCAGCAATTAACTTACAGGTGACCTGGCTTCTGAGACCTCCTTTCCCCTCATCTTTCTCTCTTGCTTTTCTTCCTTTCCTCCCCACCTTTCGCTCTTTCTTGTAAGTTCCTTGCCTTCTTTCTTAAACCCCCCTTTCCTCTCCCCTCTCATACCCGAGATGATATCTAATAATGAATGTTTGCCTGCCTAGAGCTATAGGCTCACATAGCTCCGCAACCCACGGGACGGCGCCAGGTTTTGTGGGGTACTGGCATGCCCGCTTGGGTTTATGTCTACAAGCTTGGTTGCCCCTGATCCACGCGGGGATGTGGGGTGAATAGTTGGAGGCTGTTTGACCATATTAATGGGGATTTAATGCGCTGAACCTTATGGCTAGTGCCCTTTTTCTTTATCATACATCACGGGACACAGAGCGCATAGCCATTACACTTGGGTTATATGGGTACCTTCAGGTGTGGACACTGGTGTAATCAATTTCACAGGAAGTTTCCTCCCTATATAACCCCCTCCCACTGGGAGTGCTTCAGTTTTTTCGCCAGTGTCTTAGGTGTTGGTCACGTCTAGCTGTCCCTCGGAGGTCTCGGGACCCAGGATAGCTAGCCGGATCCGTCCGAAGTGCTTCAAAGCCAAGGTGTACGGTACCCGGGCCCTGCTGGAGTGGGGTTTTGCCTATAATGCCTCTCCTTGGAGGGCTGGATTCTGGGCTCCAGTGCCTTAGTCTCTTCCAAGAACTAAACGCCACTGATGCCAGGATGCTATATAGGTCCAGGGGTGTGGGTTCCTTAAACACAGGACGGAGATGGGGGAAGGCTGGGCCTCTTGCAGTTTGCAATACCCTGCGGCGTGGAGCAGGTAAGAGGGAACCTGCGGGACTTGGTTCGACAGTAGGTATCCCCCTGGGGGTTCTGGGTTGGCTAATGGTATGCTTGTGCATCAGCCACGATCTCCACTATGTCTTTTGAGGCAGGATGGGATGTACTAATGTTTACCCAGATAACATGTAGATATATGTATGCTTGTTTAAGATATATATTTTGCTACTTCCCCCAGATTTGCCTGTTAGCATGGATACTGCAGCCCCCACGTACTATAAAGAGGGAATGCTGGTGAAACTCCTGTTTCTTAGGAAGCCTATGGGGACAGCTTCCTCTGTGTGCACTACATTGAGAATTAGTGCTTACCTGGTGTCAGTTTGGACTGCTGGCGTTGGTCCATGCTTCTCCTCTGCTCCCTGCTTCCTCCATGTTGATTTCAGCGTGGGGAGGGTGCGCGCGCGTGTGCCGTCTTTTATGGCGTCCTCGTGCATGGGGGGGGCGGGCCGGCTGGTCTTTCCCTTCTGAGAGCGGTGGAGAAAGGACACAGAGCGCGCAGCTGAGCCATTTTTTTGGCATGCAGTGACACCTAGTGGCGGTTCGTGGATCTTCAGGTCTGGACTTAAAGTCCACTTTGACCAAGAAAAAAAAAAAAAAAAGGGTTTTTTCTTAAAGGGACTCAGCCTTAGATCCGGCAGCATCCGAGTATACCTTGGGCTCCAGCTAACGGGCATTGGTGTTGCAATACTCACAGGTTTTCCTCGGTATTGCCACATTCTAGAGCGTGGAAAAATTTAAAAAAAATAAAAAAATTTTTTTCCATAGCCTGTTCTTATTTGTTCACTCCTAGCTACAACAGTCGGGTGTTGGCTACAGGGGTGTCTCAAGGTTGTGCAATGGCTCCCAAGGTATCAGGACCAGCTAAGGCTGCAAAGGGTGCCAAAGAACAAGTCTCCATCGGGGTCAGAGGATTTGGGTCAGGATGGTCCCACCCTCGCTAGATAGGCCACCGAGTAGCATCTTACAGGAGCCATTGAGGGTGCTGGGGGCAGAGGCGGCCCCCAATCCACCTATTCCCGTTTACGTAACGGAAGAAATGCTAGCGACCACCCTGGGTGGGCTAGAGGAAAGGTTACTGGCTTTGATTGCCCGCTCTTTGCCAGGTGGCAAACGGGCTAGATCCCCGTCACCTAGATTGGTGTTTTCAGATGCGGGGTCTACTCGCCGGAGGAACAGGACCCACAAGGGGATCAAGCGGACCAGAGTTCCAACGGGTCAGACATGGAGGGTTCCACTCTAGATAAATTTTTTCGGCTTGTGGATCCAGTCTCTGACAGATATTGTTCGCACTGCTTTTAAAAAACTTCCAGTGTCAGAACTATTAGCCCCTGCAGTATCCTCATTAGGTTCTTTAAAGGCACCATTAACTTGGGTGTCTTTTCAAATTCACCCCCTTCTGGAGAGCGTGTTTTGTTCAGGATTGGGCTCGACCTGATAGGATCTTTTTCCCTCCTAAAAGGTTCACTATTTTCTATCCTATGGAAGAAAAATTTGCAAAGAAATGGGCACTCCCTACTGTGGACGTGGCCATTTCCTGCGTGAATAAATCCCTGACCTGTCCGGTTGGAAATGTCCAGATGTTCAGAGATCCGGCCGACAAAAAATTGGAGACCCTACTGAAGGCTTCGTTTACCACAGTAGGTGCCGTGGTTCAGCCAGCAGTGGCAGCCATTGGCGTTTGTCAGGCTTTAAAGAAACAGTTGTTAAAAGGACATGCCGGCTCGGCAGACTCGTGAATTAGCAGACCTCCCAAGGGCTCTCTGCTTTGCAATAGATGCTATTAAGGACTCCGTTCAACGGGCGTCCCGTCTATCTCTGCTGTTGGTTCATATGCGTCGTCTTTTGTGGCTAAAGAACTGATCAGCAGAGGCACCCTGCAAAAAACTTTTAGCAGGATTTCCCTTTCAGGGTGGAAGACTATTTGGTGAAGACCTAGATAAATATATCCAAACCATATCAAGTGGTAAAAGTTTTTCCTGACCGGTCAAGAAAAGACCGCGCGGGCCCGCGTTTAAGCGACGGGCCTTTTACTGGCTCGGCCCCTTCAGCTTCCCGTCAGTATCGACGGCCTCCCGGGCGTTCAAAATTTAATAGCCGCCCACAGGGACAAGCCGCGGCAAACAAGAGGCCATGGTCTCGCAAGCCGGCTAAACCTGTCATCAAGTCAGATTCATGAAGGGGCGCCCCCACTCTCTTGGGTGGGCGGAAGACTTCGGTTTTTCTCCAAAGTGTGGAAAGCCAGAATTCCCGACTCTTGGGTTCGGTTCGTGGTAGCCACGGGTTACAAACTAGAGTTTCGAGAAGTCCCCCCTCCTCATTTTCGGGGGTCAAAGTCTTCCAAGCGGCCCATTAAAGAGGGCCTCTCTCGTAAAGGCATTGAATCGCCTCTGGCTCCAAGGAGTAATTGTAGAAGTACCAACCCAGGATTGGGGTCTGGGATTCTATTCCAACCTTTTTCATAAATACCCAATGGTGACGTCAGGCCTATCTTGGACCTCAAACGCCTAAATTGCTTTCTAAGATATAGACCTTTCGTATGGAATCCATACGTTCGGTGGCAGCCAGCCTACATCATGACGACTTTCTAGCATCTATAGACATAAAGGATGCTTATCTGCACATGCCAATCTACCCGGCACATCACAAGTTTCTTCTTTTTATGATAGATCAACGTCATTTCCAGTTCGTAGCCCTCTCTTTCGGGTTGGCAACAGCTCCGCGGGTATCCACAAAGGTGTTAGCCCCGGTGCTGGCCGTCCTAAGGACAGAAGGCATTTTGGTCCTGGTATACCTGGACGATCTCCTGCTTATCGACAGATCAGCTTCCAACCTCAATCATGCAGTAGTCCGCACAGTTCGGCATCTAGAGGAGTTTGGGTGGATTTTGAACCAAGAAAAATCAAGGTTGCCACCCACAAAACAGTTAGAATTCTAGGCCTTCGGCTAGATACAGTCGGCCAGAGGATATTTTTTCCTCAAGCAAAAGTCAGGTCATTGACTCAAACAGTTCAAATAGTTTTAGCAAGAAGAGGCCGACTATTCGCCTAGGCATACGACTGCTGGGGAAGAGGGTGGCCGCCTTCGAAGCAGTGCCCTATGCCCAGATCCATACCAGAGTTCTCCAGGCAGCCATTCTCTCTGCTTGAAACAAGTCCATGCAGGCACTAGACCGCCGGTTAGTTCTCTCAGGGGTCCGGTGCAGCCTGTTCTGGTAGCTGGTCCCTCAATATTTGTCAAAGGGGAAATCCTTTTGCCCCATCACATGGAAAATGTTAGGAAGACTGACCCAGCAGGGACAGTGATAGGAGGCAGAAAGACTGCTTCCCAGTAATATCCTACAGATCAGAGCTGCTCGGTTGGCCCTGGTCGTCTGGACTCTCCCCCTTCAGGGTCTGCCAGTAAGGGTACAGTCCGACAATGCCACGGCGGTGGCATACATAAACCACCAGGGGGGCACGAGGAGCCTAGTGGCTCAAAGGGAAGTAAACCTGATTTCTCATGGGCCGAAGCCCATGTACCCTGCATCTCGGCAGTGGTCATCCCAGGGATAGACAATTCTCAAGCAGATTTTTGAATCTTCAACAGTTGCTCCCGGGGGATTGGTCTCTTCACCCCCAGGTATTCCAAGACATTTGCCAAGGATTCGGAGTTCCCGATGTAGACATCATGGCAACGAGAGTTAACAAGGAATTGGACAAATTCGTATCCTGAGCCAGGGATCCCTCGGCCTACGGGACCAATGCGTTGGTTTGCCCCTGGCACCAGTTTTTTCTCCTGTATGCGTTCTCTCCACTGCAGATGATTCCCCGCCTTCTACGAAGGATCAGGGTGGAGCGCAGGCCTGTGATCCTGGTGGCCCCAGCCTGGCCCAGGAGGGCTTGGTACGCACTCATCGTGAGGATGTCAGTAGGGGCACCGGGGCCACTCCCCCTGCGCCCAGACCTGTTATCTCAGGGCACGATATGCCACCCTGCTTCACAACAGCTAGTTTCGATGGCTTGGCAGCTGAATCCCTAATTCTTAAGGGCAGAGGCCTCCCAGCCCAGATCATATCTACGTTGATTCAGGCTAGGAAACCAGTCTCTAGAAATATCTATTACAGAGTCTGGAGGACCTATGTGGAGTGATGCGAGTCTCAAAGAGGGCATCCTCGTAAGTTTTATCGACAGGATCTTGCGATTCCTCCAGGTTGGCGTTGATAAGGGATTAGCTCTTAGTACTCTAAAGGGGCAGGTGTCTGCCTTATCGATATGGTTTCAAAGGCCTTTGGCCGCGCATTCGCTTGTGAAAACCTTCTTGCAGGGGGTCCTGCATGTAAATCCCCCTATCCCCCTATTAGAGCTCCCCTCTGCCCCTGGAATATAAAACTCGTCTTGTCAGCTTTACAAAGACAACCGTTTGAACCTCTGACAGAAATCCCTCTTGTGCTGCTAAACCGAAAGTCGGTTTTCTTGGTGGCTATGGCTTCGGCCAGAAGGGTCTCCGAGCTGGCAGCCTTGTCTTGCAGGGAACCGTACCTGATTCGACATAAGGTCAGAGTGGTTCTGCGGCCTCAACCTTCTTTCCTTCCTAAGGTCATATCCAGTTTTCACTTGAATCAGGACCTAGTCCTACCATCCTTCTTTCCTACTCCCCAGTCCAGAGAGGAAAGACTGCTTCATACTTTGGACGTGGTCCGAGCCATGAGGGTTTATCTCAGGGCTACAGAGAAGATTCGGAAAACAGATGTGCTTTTTGTTCTTCCGGATGGCCCCAAAAAGGGTCAGCCGGCTGCCAAGTCTTCCTTGGCTAGGTGGATTAAGCAGCTGATTTTTCAGGCCTATGGTCTGAAGCGCGTTCCACCTCCCTTATCAGTTAAAGCCCATTCTACGATAGCCATGAGTGCCTCTTGGGCGGCACACCATCAGATCTCTATGGCACAGGTTTGCAAAGCGGCAACCTGGTCTTCTGTACATACGTTTATTAAATTGTATAAGTTGGACGTCGCAAAAGCTACGGACGCAGCATTTGGGCAGGCGGTCCTACAGGCAGCAGTATAGAATCCTCTGGCCCGGTTCACGCCCCCTTGTTTTTCTGTTGGTGGAGCTATTTTTTCTCCTGATAATGTTTTTATTTGGCTATTCTTGGCCTTACGGTCTCCCTCCCTTCATAGAGCATTGCTTTAGGACATCCCAAGTGTAATGGCTATGCGCTCTGTGTCCCGTGATGTACGATAAAGAAAAAAGGATTTTAAATAAACAGCTTACCTGTAAAATCCTTTTCTTGAAGTACATCACGGGACACAGAGCTCCCACCCCTCTTTTGGGGAACATTGTGTAACCTCGGGAGAATTGCTTGCTACAAAACTGAAGCACTCCCAGTGGGAGGGGGTTATATAGGGAGGAAACTTCCTGTGAAATTGATTACACCAGTGTCCACACCTGAAGGTACCCATATAACCCAAGTGTAATGGCTATGCGCTCTGTGTCCCGTGATGTACTTCAAGAAAAGGATTTTACAGGTAAGCTGTTTATTAAAAATCCTTTTTTTTGTAGTCTAGTAATACCATCATTATTAAGCCTATTGGTCTAAATAGATTGCACATGTTTATAAACCATTGTAGTTCTTTATTATTTGTACATGCTCAAACCTTAACCCTGTTTTTAGGGGTTATTGTTGAAAATATTAGTTGTCTGGCTGCCTTGCTTCTGTAATATGAGTTACTACTCTGGCGCATTTATGCTAATGAGGAAATAAGAGGATCAGTGTAACGGCCAGGCAGCATTTTCAAAGGGTGAGGTTGACAAGTGTAGCCTCCATGTTTCTGTCATGAGAGGTTTCTTTTAAAAGCACGTTTTCAGAAAACATTGAAGCCTTTTTTTTCCTATTTTATTATCATGGATTAGCTACCCTGATTTATTTTCTGTATTATCTTTTTTACTTTGTTTTGAAAAATGTTTTATTTTTGACATGTATATCAGGATCTGACTGCTTATTTTCCTGAGCTTTTTAGCAGTTTCTGGGTCAGAACCCTTCAGAATTACTGCCGGGACCATGTCCAGACCCCACTGTGTGGGTCTGTCATGTGATGTTTGCTTCAGGCACTGGATCCTGTGTTGAAGCTCACCTTGGCATGTAGTACAACATGTGAAGTTAGCTACAGGGAGCTATATGGTAGCCAGGGCCGTGGTTTATTTCTGTGGTTCCAAAACCCCAAAGACCCTTTTGCGGGGGATGTCCACTGCGATGGGTAAATTTTAAAATTGCTGTTCTTTCTCCTACTATCTAGACTTGGCCTCAGATGCATGAAGTAGTTGCATCGCTGTAAATCCACTCCACACACTGCTGCACTTCTGCTAAAATCCGCTACTGAGGCACAGGAACACAGTACCTGGGTTATATTGGCTTCTATATTTGGACACGCAAAACCCCTGCATTTTACCATCCTCAAGCTACAGCCTTGCGTCAAATGCTCTCTACTGTAGACACAAATATTAATGCATGCCATTCGACATTAAATGCCTATTCGGGGAATCCCTCTATAAATTCATCAAGTAAATCACTGGGGAAACGTGCTACTACCCCACCAAAAGCCTAAGTATTATTAATCAATGAAAGGGATTGTTTTGCTCTCCACAGGCGTCGGCCTCAAAGCCAAGGCTTAACACTTTCGTGGCAAGCCTTAAGCCTCATACACACGGTACGATTGTTGGACGACCAAGCTTCTGTTTTTTTGTCAAAAGGGCATGTGCCAGGATCTTGTCTTGCATACTAATGGTACGCAAATTGTTGTTTGACAAACATGAACGTAGTGATGTACAATGAGTGTATAAAGAGGAAGTTAATTTCCCACCCACCCTCTGGGCCCCTTCTGCTAATTTTGTGTTGGATGTTTGGTGAACTTTGGAGTTTGGAGCTGTCGTTTGCCAACAATTTACTAGCCTGTCATTTGTTGACCAAAAATTGGAAAACGGTTGTCTAAAGGAGCGTACGAACGGTAAGAATTTAGGATAACGGTCTGTCAAACGACAGTCCTCTTCTTATTTTTGTACCGTGTGTGAGGCTCGACACCTACATTCACCAAGCCTGCCTAGAAACTATCTTCACGATTTACCCCTTCTTTTGTAAGAGATTTCACGGTTTCCATTGGGGTATCTGTGTCGATACTAAGCATTTGCCTAAGTATCAGTCCTCGTGCAAATGCTCCAATACTAGCAACCTATACCTTCAATCTTGGTTCTCTCAGCTGTCGTCTGAAATGTAAACTATAGGATGCTTGCAATTTATTGGTTGTTAAGGAGGCGCTGTCAGCGGGATCACTTCTGCCTGCAGCTTCCTCCTTTCGCTCCCACCAGCCCTTCTGGGTGCTTTTACCACCTCCTCCCCTCCCGCCGGCTGCAGAGGTTTTTCCTAGAAGGTATGTCATCCTGCATGTTCCGGGGGCTTCCTGCTTTCCAGCAGTGGCTGCGGCAGCTCTCCTTTAGCTGCTTGCTCCTTTTTTTTTTTTTTTGGCTGTCACATTTGCTCCCTTTCTCCCTTTCTCCCTGGCCAGGAGCTTGTAGTTGAGCCATCTATCCGGGATCCTCTCTACACAAAGCAGCATGGACATGTGAGTGGACAATCTTAATTCCATTTGACAATAAAGTGAGCTACAGTGTTCTATTTTGCCCGGTGTTTCCCATGTTTGTGTGATACACAGTACACACAAGCTTGGCATGGTATATACAGTGGTATTTTGGACATTTTAGAGACTGTATATTATCTCAATTCAAGATGTCTGTACTCTAAGGACTTTGTACTACAAGGACTGGTTGTTGGATATCATTTTTGCATTTATTTTATTAATCACTTCCTGCCCTGCCATATAGCAGAATGACTGGACTCCATCTATGACATCCAGTATTTGTCGTGCACCCGCGATTGCTGGTGTGGTGTGTCAGCCTGACACACCACATCTCCGATCTCCGTAAAGAGCCTCTGACATGGGCTCCTTACCATGTGATTAGCTGTGTCCAATCACAGCTGATCAGTGTAAACATGAAGAGCAGTTTATCAGCTTTATCCTCCACTTGCACTGACAGACATGAGTAGAGGAGAGCTGATTGGCTGCTCTCCTGATGGGGAGTCAGACCCACACAGGATGCCCACCCATGACCACCAGGAATGCCAATCAGTGCCCATTATATGTGCCAATCAGTAATGCCTGCCAGTGCCTCCTCATCAGTGCTGCATATCGGTGAAAGAGAAAACGTACTTATTTGCAAAATCTATAACCAAAACAAACTTTATTTTTATTTCATTTTTCAAAATTTTCGGTCTTTTGTTCTAGCCAAAAATAAACCCCAGCGGTGATCAAATACTGCCAAAATAAAGGTCTATATGTGGAAACAAAATTTGTTTACATTTTGTTTTGGATACAGAGTCGCATGATAGCACAATTGTCATTTAAAATCAAACGGCGCTGAAAATTGGCATGGTGGCTTGGGCAGGAAGGGGGAGAGTGGCCTATCATGAAGTGGCAAAATAAACAAAAATTGTTATTTAAACTCGAGTATTCATATTATTTTTACCACCCCTCTACCTACTCTTCCTACTCAATAGGTATTGGTAATTGGTATCTGCAAATACTTTAAAAACAGTATCGGTACTCTGTGTTAAAAAAAATGGTATTGGTGCATTTCTAGTTTCCATAAAATTGTATTTACAGTCCCAAAAACTAATGGGGGCATCCACCCAAAACTGGAAAATTTCCTGTACTCAAATTCCGGATGTAATCAATAAGATCTGTCATTACTTCGCTCAGACATGGGTAAATGCAGGCATCAGTAGACCTAAAAGACGCCTATCTGCTCATTCCCATTTTACAGGACATCAATCCTTTTTGTGTTTTGCTGTAGGAAAACAACACATCAGATTTGTAGCACAACAATTTGGGCTCTGCTAGGAAACCTTGAGTGTTCACCAAAATGTTTGCCCCACTTCTGACTCTTCTGAGGTCCCAGGGCATTCATGTCACAGGGGAACCTGGATGATTTTCTCCTCAAGGACTCCTTAGCCACAACCTGGTCTACCATCGCTCGGCCCCCACATCGTATGGAGTAATTGGAGCTAATCTTGGAAATTGCCCAATAAGTTTCTTTCCTCAGAGAAAAAAAAATGCATCCCTGAGGTTTCCCTCACAGACCTATGGATCCAAAAGGCACCCCTCGGTTGGTTTCTGCCGGTGGGTGGCCTCCATAGAGGCAGTTTCAATTGCCCACTTTCACTCCAGGTCTTAAATTCAACATCCTTACTATGTGGAGCAGGTAAATATCGTCGAGTGCTCCTATCCAGCCAAAGCTCCTCCGGGCATGGTGTATCTCCAATTCTGCCCTGGAATTTGAAAAGTTAATTCGCAAACCCTGGAAGGTGGTAAAAATGGATGCTAGCCTCACAGGCTGGGGGAGGGAAGTTCTCAACTTCTAAACTATACAGATAAGTTGGCTCCCAATAGAATAAAAGCTCCTGATTCACATTCTGGAGCTGGGAGTTATTAGAATTTCTCTACCACACTAGATATTCCCCCTTCTGCAAGGTCAACCAGTCAGGGTACAGTTGCACAATGCCACAGCAATGGCCTACATAAACCATAAGGGAGGCAGCAGAAGTTGAGCTGCTTTAAGAGTGCCAGGCCCTAAAAAGGCACAAGTACCCATTGGTACAATGGGACTTTATGGGCAAACAGGGTCTTTTCCTAAATGTTTGGGATGTTGGCAACGCTTTAGGGAGAATATTACATTTTCTCCTTGTGGTTCACCACTTATACTTTAAGAGTGACAAGTCGGATACTCTCCGAGGGAAAAATTCACATTCATCTTTTGTTGGACATCCACATACCTGGAGTGGACAACTAGCAAGAAGAATTTCTAAGCCGCCCACACATAGACCTGGGGGAGTGGTCTCTACACTCGAAGATCTTCCAAAATCTTTCTCAATGGTAGGTGACACCAGATGTGGAGATCCTGACCTGCAGGTTCAACAACAAATTGAACAGATTTTCAAGAAATAGGCATGCTCTGCCCTTTGATGTATGGCTTCCCTCCGATGAAGATCCTTTCATGACTGGTACATGATTCTTGTTGTACCAAATTAGCTCAGAAGGCTGTAATACACATTAGACTTTAGACTTCTGAAGAATGAGCCTTGGTCTCTTGCAAACCACTCAAGGCCTGCTATTCCATCCTGCTTCTTTGTCTCTGGCTTTAAAGAATGGATGCTGAAACTTGAGTCCTAAAAGATAGGGGTATATATGACACTGCCTTACTCAGAGCAAGACAATCCAATTCCCTCAAGATTTACCATCTCGTATGGAAGGCTGAACCCAGGGAATACACTTGACACTTGTATTTTGGCCTTTCTTCAATTTGGTCTATCTGGAACTGAGTACCCTTATGTTTCTGTGTATCTATTCTCTTCCAGAAGCCTCTTGCCTGAAAATATCTAAACAAGAGTACTCATGTACAGTACTGTTCAAACATTTTAGGCAGGTGTGAAGAAATGCCGTATAGTAAGAATCCTTGGTATATATATATATATATATATATATATATATATATATATATATATATATATATATATATATATATATATATATATATATATATATATATATATATATATATATATATATAAATGTATTTTTATTCTTTTGAGTTTACAAAATGCAAAGTGAGCAAACCGAAGGAAATGTAAATCAAATCAAAATTTGGTGACTACCCTCTGGCTTCAAACAAGCTTAAATTCGTACACTTGCACAAAATCAATTATACCAAGCAGGTACTAATCATCAATTTATATCTGTAGGTTGAAACAGCCATTAACTGAAACAGAAACAGCTGTGTGGGAGGTTTAAAACTAGGTGAGGAATAGCCAAACTCTGCTACTAAGGTGATGTCAGTTTCAATTCACAGGTTATAAACCATGGCAGGATTGAGTCTAGCAAAAAGACACAAGGTAGTTATACTGCATCAGCAAGGTTTCTCCCAGGCAAAGATTTTAAAGCAGACTGGGGTTTCAAGATGTGCTCGTCAAGCTCTTTTGAAAAAGCACAAAGAAACGGGCAATGTTGAGAACCATAGACACAGTGATCTGCCAAGGAAACTTAATGCAGTAGATGAAAGACACATGGGAAAATGTCCAAGCAGAGCCATCAGCACAGAACTGGTGGAAACCAGTAGGACCCAGGTACCCCCATCTAGTGCCCAGAGAAATCTGGCCAGAAGTGGTCCTGAAGAATACGGCCAAAAAAGTCATACCTCTGATGTGGAAACAAGGCAATGTGACTCAACAATGCAAGAAAGCATAGGAACTGGGTTGCAGAAAGATGACAGTGGGTGCCGCTGCCGCTGGATTTGAAATATTTAGCTTTAGCAGAAGGGGGTTTGTTCACCAATGGGCTGTAGAGAACTACAATGAGTGTCTGTGGGCAGAAATTAAGCATGGTTGAGGTTCCTTGCTGGTTTAGGGCTGCATTTCTGCAAATAGAGGTGAAGGTTTGGTGTCTTCAGTGCTGAGAAACAGACAGATACCTATCCATTGTGCCATACCATCAGGGAGGTGTGTGGTCCCAAATGTATTGTGCAGCAGGACAACCCCAAGCATACAGGCAGTCATTTAACCACTTAAGACCCGGACCAATACGCTGGTAAATGACCCAAGGTGTTTTTGCAATTCGGCACTGCGTCGCTTTAACAGACAATTGTGCGGTCGTGCGACGTGGCTCCCAAACAAAATTTGCGTCCTTTTCTCCCCACAAATAGAGCTTTCTTTTAGTGGTATTTCATCACCTCTGCGATTTTTATTTTTTGCGCTATATACAAAAATAGAGCGACATTTTTGAAAAAAAAACACTTTTTTACTTTTTGTTAAAAAAAAATCAAATAAACTAAATTTTAGTCAAACATTTAGGCCAAAATTTATTTAGCCACATGTCTTTAGTAAAAAAAAAAAAAATCGCAATAAAAAAAAATAGCTACCTAGCGGGAACAGCGACACTAATACAGCGATCAGAAAAATGATCGCTTAGTGACGCTGGCAATAGGGAGTGAAAGGGTTAACTAGGGCGGTGATCAGGGGGTTTAAAACTTTATTAGGGGGGGTGGGGGGGCTATCCTGAACCTAACACTAACTGATTTTACACTGCCTGTCACACTGACACTAAATGCAGTGATTAGATCACTGCATTCAGTGACACTGACACGGGGGGTGGGGGGCAGGGTTAAGTATGCCTATGTGTGTGTGTATGTCAGTGTAGTGTTGGTGCAGGACTTACTGTGAGGTGTTTCTCCCATCGCAGCGGTTGGAAATACCGCTGCGATGGGAGATTACATCACTTCCCCCTTCCTGTGTTTACACAGGAGGAGGAAGTGACAGAACCTGGAGCGCGCGCATTGGCTGGGAGCGATCGCGGGGGGGCGGGTAAACGCCGACATCCGCCCGCTCTTCCCGGATCGCTCCCGGAGCCAGGGGGAACCCTGCACGCCGCGGAGGGGGTCCCGATGGGACCCCCGAACCGCGCTTAGGCGGGGACGTAAATTTACGCCCTTGTGCCTGTACGAGCCATTCTGTGGCCGTATATATGCGTGCGGGGGTCCTTAAGTGGTTAAGAACTATCTTTAGTGTAAAGAACACCACCACAGATCCCTGATCTCATATATTATCGAGTCTGTATAGGATTACTTGAAGAGACTGAAGAATTTGAGGCAGCCTACATCCATAGATGTTAGATGGTTAGTTCTCCAAGTTGTTTGAAGGAGCTTGGCAGGTAGGTTGTTCCAATCAAAACCAAAGAAAATTCCCAGCTCAACTCACCAGCCTGCAAACAATCAAAATTATCCTGTCTAACAGTTTGTGTTAAAAACAGGAGTTTAGTTTGCACACATTTGTAAATACATGTGTAAGCTGCAAAGCCACTTCACCTCACCCCAGTATTATCTGCTGTCTTAACACTATAAATTTGTGAGAGCTTCCACGGTGGAAGTACATGCATAACAATGGATAGAGGGCAAGTAAGCCTGGAGGGAGCCCACCTATCCTTAAAAGCAAAGGTGTCCAGTGTATCCCCTCACCAGTATTCCAAAAGTTCAAATGGCCACTGCCCCCACCTGGCCTTCACAGCAAAAAGCACATAAAAGGGCAATGCATGTCAAACAAAACCAAAGAAAATTCCCTGCTCAACTCCCCAACCAGCATGCAAGTTCATTCAATAACTGTGTGCAAGTACCCAGAAGAATTATTGCTGTCTTGTTGGCACAAGACAGGGGTGGTCACAGCAAATATTTAATTTTGATTTCTCTTCTGTTCATTTACTTTTCATTTTTTTAATTGATAACAAATAAACACACTTTGATTTCTGAAAGCAATCCTAATTTACATCATTGTTTTCACACCTGCCTAAAACTTTTGCACAGTACTGTATATCTCCTATTTTCAACATCCTGGGTTATGTTTGCATCTCCAGTTTGTGCTGTCTATACTTTAGAGATATTCCATTGGAAGATCTCACTTGTAACGTTACCTTTCTGATTTACGTCTGTTAGCCAAGTAAACATCTTTCTTGTTTTGCACATACACAAGGTAGTCTTGAGATGTAAGCACTTTTTTTTTTTTTTACCTTAGGTGGGCTTCTGCTTCTACCTCAGTAAGGACATTCTCTGATTCCCCTTGTCTTTCTCCAAAACATGACAATCTTTTATACGCTGTCTGGATGTGCTCATGGCTGATATGATCTTCCTAGCAGCCACAGCCTCTGTTCACAAAACAGTCCCTCGTTGTTATACTTTTAGAGGGCTTTCTACTCCACCATTGCCAGATGGATCAGACAACATATTTTAAAGGCCTATGCCCTTAAAGGGGTTGTAAAGGAAAACATTTTTTTTCATAATAGGCATCCTTTACCTGCAGACATTCCTCTTTTCACTTCCTCATTTTTCGTTTTTTGCTCAGAAGTTGCTCTTTCTTCTCTGTTCTGTTCACTTCCTGCTTGTCTGATTGTTACTGACCACCGTGAAGGGAGACTTTACTGCGGTGGTCAGTAACGTGCTCGCCCCCTCCTGGGGGGCATCTGTGCGGCAGGACGCTCTCTACGTGTTAGAGACTTCAAGGAGGTGTGAATTACTGGGCGTGCCGCAATTCATACTGGGAAATGTAGTTCTTACATGAACGAGCGCCGCAAACCAGGAAGTGAATGAGAGAACAAACTAGAACGCCGGACGTGATATAGATGAAGGAATTTTAATAGGTATTTACTCGTTTGTTAACAGAATCATTACACTATTCTGTCTACCTTGCAGACATTCATTTTAGGCAAAAAAATAAAAATTCCTTTACAACTCCTTTAAGGAAAGGGTTCCTTTTTTCCACCAAGGTTGTTGGTGTCTTGGACTTTCACCATCAAGCATCTGTAGCCCAAATTTGCAAGGCCACCACCTGGTCCTCTGTATTCACATTTCCAAAATCCCAATCAGGTGGATGTTTAGGCCTTGGTTGATGCCAACTCCATCTGCAAGGTGCTTCAAGCTGTGGATATAGTATAGGGATTGCACTACCCCGGCAAGTGACCCAGAGCAGCCTAGCCTTATGCAATAAATAAAATTAATTAGCACCTGTGAATATCACCTTGTGCCTCCGCAAGGGTGTACACTTCTGTGAAAAATGTAATAAGCTACCACAAGTTTACTAATAAATGACAAAACACCAAAATTATGTGTAAATAACAGCCCTTCATGTACGTTTTTGTTTACCAAGTGCCTATCTAAAGATTTTATTTTAAAGAGTATATAAAAGAATACACATATAAATAAATATACCATGCACGTGTTAAAATGTATCAAATAGTGCTCCTTAAATCCTCAGAAGTGTCCACTACCCTATTACGGTTTCTCAAAAAGTGTTCTATCACAAAACCACAGTTGATATAATAACATAAGACAAAAAATATATAAAGGGGGAATTCCTGTGTGAATCCTCTTCCCTTTGTTTAAAAAGTCTCAGTGTGATAACCAAGTGCTCCAAAACAATAGATATTCCACCTATGAAGTGTTCAAAATACGACGTGATTTCACCACCTCCGTGATAATCCCATCACCTTTAGAAATGGCCACTCGCCAGATCCTGCTCAATAAATGACTTTGGTTCATTCCCAGGATAACCACAGCTGTCAAATATCTTGAATGTATTATTGTGGCCTCTTTCTCTATAAATGCTCATAGGAAATACATGGCCATCATAGTGTAGTAGGTTTAAAATACAAAGCATATATTGCACTGACATTCTTGTGTGCCTCTATGCCGGCACCAAGCTTCTCCAGTACATGAAGGGCTGTTATTTGTACACATACATATTTTTGATGTTTTGTCATTTATTAGTAAACTTGTAGTATATTTAGTTTTTCACAGAGGTGTACACCTTTTGCGGAGGCACACAGTGATATTCACAGGTACTAATTATTATTTTTTTAAAGATGTTTTTATTAGAATTAATTTTGTTTATTGCATAAGGCTAGGCTGATCTGGGTCACCTGCCAGGGTAGCGCAATCCCTATACTATATCGATTACATTTTGGGCCAGCCACCATAGTGACTTGCTCCCTTTTGATTGCAGCAAACCATATAACATAGAACAATTTTATAAACATAAATATTTTTTTTTTTTCATTTGCGCCAGTAACATCCGTCCCATAAGCTTCAAGCTGTTATCTGAGAGTTTTTGGGTTCTTTAACCATTGTGTTTTCGTTTTGGCCTTGTTGGCAATTCTGTTATGTTGCCCACCCCTCAATTTTGTTTGGAGACATTGAATCCTATGAAGTCTTGTACCATACGATTACAATAATATAAATTTTGGCCTGGCTGTAAATTCTTGAAGTACAGTACAGGACACGGGCCCCTCCCCTCAGTGTATTAACCACTTAAGAACCCAGCCGTGGTTCCCTATGACGCTCGCGACCGTCGATCATTGACGTCGCACACGTCCAGCCACACCCCCCTACAATAAGAAACGCACAATAGGACACACTTGGCCCCTTTAGCGCCTAGTGGTCAACCCCTTCTTTGTCATTTTCACAGTAATCGGTGCATTTTTATAGCACTTTTCGCTGTCAAAATGACAATGGTGTCAAGTGTCCGATGTGTCCGCCATAATGTCACAGTCGCGAAAAAAAATCGCCGATCGCCGCCATTACTTTTATTATATGCTGTAACTTTTGCACAAACCAATCAAACGCTTATTGCATTTTTATTTTACCTAAAATATGTAGAATACGTATCGGCCTAAACTGAGGGGAAAATTTTTTTTTTAGTTATCCCCAAAAAATATTTATTATACAGTAGCAAAAAGTTAATATTGATTTTTTTAATTTTTTTCGCTCTATTTTTGTTTATAGCGCAAAAAATAAGGTGATCAAATACCACCAAAAGAAAGCTCTATTTGTGGGGAAAAAAAGGACACCAATTTTGTTTGTGAGCCACGTCGCACGACCGCGCAATTGTCAGTTAAAGCAACGCAGTGCCCAATCGCAAAAAGGGACCAGGTCCTTTACCTGCATAATGGTCCGGGTCTTAAGAAGAAAGAAAAAAAATTTATCCCATGGAGTGGATGGGGATATTTGAGTGTGCACTAGCTATGCCCCCTCCTTTCCTCATATTAGAAGCTTTTGTAGAATGAAGTGGTAGCCCTTGTTGTGATCTGGAATTGTTCTGGTGAAGATGCACACACCTTTTTATACAGTCTTTAGCACTTTTTTTTTTTTTTTTTCCTCTCTCTTTATTTTCTTTGAACAAAGTATATAGTATGCAATAGTATACCCAATAGTTTTAATCATAACCACAGAAACCACACACAAAGCAGTAGATCCGCAATAGTAATCGGTACAACTCCTCCAAAAATGGTATTATAGACGTTCATCACAAAAAATACATCAGTATGGGATATACAATTAAGTATTTTTTATAACCGTAAACTGTCCCCTGAAGGTGCATTTGGACTCTTTAGGATAATGGCAGTCATTACCCTAGATCAGTGATGGCGAACCTTGGCACCCCATATGTTTTGAAACTACATTTCCCATGATGCTCATGCACTCTGTAGTGTAGTTGAGCTTAATGGGAAATGTAGTTCTGATCTGGGGTGCCAAGGTTCGCCATCACTGCCCTAGATGAACATGGTACTCTATCTGTAAAGACAAGTCAAGGGTGCTAACTTTAGCACTTCTTTAAATGCACATTATTATCCATTTGTTTTTTAGAGAGCTAATTTGCTAAAAAATTGAAGTACAGCACTTGATACAGGTCATAGATCAATTGTTTGTGCTCTTATGTTATGATACTAATATTTTTCCTGCTTTTGTCTTTTTAGGCCAGCAGCTGATGCTCACAGCAGGTCCTGCTGGTGTAGTGCCACCTCAACCAGCCTTCCCTTATGGATATACAGCTCCACCAACGTTCACTCAGCCACCCCCTTCGGTCTCTCCTGGCTATGGTTTCAACATGTAACCACTGCAGTCTCCTGACCCTTTCACTACATACACCTGGAGGGCTACTGTAGCCTGTTCTTCCAGGAGCTGACTGTAGTTCATCTTGGACACCTTTTATTTATTACATTTGCTCTTACTGACTTGGAAATACAGCTTTTCAGCCATTCACTACCACGATTTATTAAAAAAAAAAAATTCTTTGGATGAGAATGGCCTAGATCCATATTTTCATGACTATTATACATGCTAACCAAGCAATCATTCTGTACTGTATACTGCTGTACACAAAACATGGCAGCTCAATATCCATGTGCAAACACTTCCTGCCTCATTAGTCCACCTTAAGTGGTTGCCATTGACAGGCATGCCATATATTTTCTTCTGTCTGCTGAAATAGCAGCAGGTGTCACATCTGAGATATCTTTTCTTCACTAACACACAAGATGGCATACAGCACCCTATTTGCCACCTCTGTGCCGTGTTATTGGGGGGTAGAACTCGGCACTGGTACGCAGCCGAATTGGTTTTTAACATAGAATGAAACACTGTTTAGTGAACGTACTCCAATATGTTTAAAGCTTGTACAGTTAGCCATTTTCTTAGACTGGCATTGCTTGTGTTGCCTGTTACAATACTCGTAATATTAAATACAGTAAACATACAAACATATTGAAGTCTTATCCAGCATGTGTTTCTTTGACTAGACTGTTTTCTTAGAGGTGATTAACATTCTTTCTGTACTACCTACTCTGCAGCAATATTAGAAGTGTCCGGATTCATCATCTTGTGTTTTTGCTTTTTCAGTATTTTTAATGTTGAAGCACCAGGGGGTGGTATACTATTTGCACCACCATGTTTTCCCATGCAATGGGGCTGTGCCTGCACTGCATAGGTTAACTGCTAATTTTGTCCAGGGACGCACAGAAAGACTATACTTACCCAATCTTTCGATCCTCCAGAAAAGAGCTCTCCTCCATGTCCAGCAGTGGGTTGTTCCTGCTGTTTAGCATCTGAAGCCAGTCTATGGGCATGATGATGTCGGGATCAGTCCACCGCACAAGCAATGGATGTTATGATTTTTTTTATGGACTCTGACTAGCAAAATTTGGTCCACTATTTGGACTGTACACTTATCTGATATTTGTTATTTCAAATTCACATTTGGGTTAACTATGTATGTGTTTTTATTGTCACACTCATGTTAATTATGTATGTGCAAATTGGGTAAGTAACTAAGGAACAATTGTTCAATTGGTTGAACACAGGGCTCTCTAATCACCTATTTGCACCCCCTTCATTTTTTCACCACTGCACAAGCAAGTCCACAGGGGGCAGGAGCGGCAGGGACCGGTCTTGCGCTTGTAGGATCAATGGATTAGGTAAGTATATCTCTGCTCGCCTTACCTTTAGACCACTTTCACGTGGAAGCATTTTTACAGCATTTTAGCATTTAAAATGGCGCTATTAAAACACTCTCCATGCAACTCAATGTACCCTTTCACACGGATTCCTGCAAGCAGCATCTTTGGAGCAGATTTTAGGCGCTGAAAGAAAAAACGCTCCAAAAACGGCCGTCTCCATTCGTGAATTGAAAGCTCTGTAAAAACAACTTGCCCTTTCACACTGAGGCGTTGCACTGGCGGGGCATTGAGAAAAGTCTTGCAAGCAGCATCTTTGAAGCAGCTTTTGGGTGCTGAAAAAAAACACCCTCTCCATTGAAATTAATTGAAAGCGCTTTAAAAATGCCTTACCCTTTCACACTGAGGCACTGCAAAAACACCCTAAAACGGTGCTTTACCAGTGTTTTTCGGGCACTGGCAGTGTGAAAGGGCTCCGAAAGCAATCAGGCTTTCACATTGGGATTGCAGATGAGGCTTCTTTCAGGCGCTTTACAGGCTTTTTTTTAATGCCAACGTGCCTGAAAAAACGCTTGAATAACGCCCGAAAAACGCCCCAGTGTGAAAGGGGCCTTAGACAAAAACGAGCAGTTAACCCATGTAGTGCGGACACAGCCCCACTGCATGGGGAAATTTCCTGGAATTCTTTTTTTACTGCTGACTACAAGTTTAATCAAATACTGTCAGCACAGATCAGATGACTGAAAGTTTAAGATTATGACTTGATAGTTGAGCTATAGTGTGTGTTCTTGTCTGCTGCTGGACTGGTATATACGCCTGCATAAAGGTGCAAGGTGTATGTCGTGATCTTTGATTTTATTTTCATTTTTTTAACTAAACATTTTCGCCATGAAAATACAACATATTTACCTTTTTTGTGTTTATATCTTCGAGTTTTTAATATATCCGTTTTATCTACTGCAACTGAATGTTCCGCCAAGACTTGCTAGGTTGCGTGCATTAACCACCTTGCAGTTGCCAATATTGCAATCTGCATGTATATTTTTATGCAGTTATTTTTATGTATGTATGCATGCTGCCTTTTTTTTTTTTTTTTGATGGTGCTGTGTAGCACAAAATGACATCCTGCTTTCTTTGCAGAGTCGCAGATGAAATTGTCAGTCTTTTAAAGTGCTGCTAATGTACATGTACTGTTAACTGGAGATATGTAAAACATTACTTGCAAAAGCCCCTTGCGAGTAGGAAATCATTTCAGAGACATGGCTTAAACAGAAGTTGTCATGCACACTCAACCAGCTTTAG
Organism: Rana kukunoris; assembly: GCA_029574335.1. NCBI lineage: Eukaryota > Metazoa > Chordata > Amphibia > Anura > Ranidae > Rana > Rana kukunoris. The sequence continues at coordinate 222,148,483 of CM056049.1, forward strand.
CAGACACAAGCTAGTGTATTTTTATGTCTACTGCTGTGCGCTGCAGTGCTGAAAGCCAAGTTGTATCTCTGATAACCGTGTGACTAACATTCTTGTGCAATGAGACCTTTTTGGGCTTTATGAGTAGCACAGCTGGACTGTTTTTGTTAAAGTACTTCTTTCGAGGTTCTATTGAGAAATTAAGTAAGGTCCAAATATCTTTTTGTATTGACCTTGCTAGGTCTCAGTTTTGCAGAAAGTTTGATAAACTCTCTGCCTGAATCAAGAGCCTCATTAAGATAAACGTGAAGCTGTTTTTGAAACAATTTTCTTTTTTAAGGTGATGTTTCAAAAGGATAATTTTTTATCTTCTTGGTTATATTCATACAGTGTGCTGGACCAGAACAATTGTATGCTGATGTTTCTGTGGTAAAGGAACAGCCAACCCAAGAGCAGTTTATAGAATAAGTTCACCTTTGAGAACGTTGCATGTTTAATGAATGAACTACCAGTACCAATGTCCTTTGTGGATGTCAGCTTGCAGTCCTCAATGAACTACCATGGCCACGTTGAGCGCTCTGATAGTTCATTGATTCTTCTTGTCAGTGTGAAACTTTTCTGCCCATATGATTTACGGGCAGGCAACTCGCACTCAGTCTGCAGGAGTCCTGCATGGCATCATCAATCTGCTGATCGCTGGTGCTATGCTTTCCAGGCTCCTACAAAAAAAATTAACGCGCATTTTTATAACTGCAAAAAAAAATGGGCATTTGTTATTTTTGTTAAAGGTGAACGTAATCTTTAAAATACGCACACACACACGCACGTGCGTTTTGTTTAGGATATTCCAAAATGTGCAGCCAGGAGTTTTGGAAGTTCCCGTCCATCTTTGTATGTTACAGCACATCTTTCTCCAAAATATAAAATTATTCCAACAAGGATAGTAGGATCATCTGATAATGGTTTTAGCGGGTGGACAGACCTGGGAACTCCACTTTCAAGAGATCTGTCAGGTGGTGAAACTACAGCTTCTATTAAAAGGCAAAATATCAGTTTTGAGTGGGCTACCTCTTTACCCCCGGCAGATTTTGTCCTGTCCAGGTTGTAGTATTTGCACAAGTCTGTTGATGACACTTTATCAGGGTATGGTCTAATTAAAATGGTGCACATACACAAAAAGAAAAAGTAAAAACAAAACACACGTGGGAACTGCAATATGAAAACATCGCTAACTGAGACATGAACAATGCAGAGAAGAGTGTCACAGTGACTAAATGACAGTGAAGCCGCATACATACGGCAGAGAACCTCGACGGGCAGAACACATCGTTCCGCCCGTCGAGGTTCTCTGCCGGCCGTCAGATTCGGCAACCCGCCCGTCGGGAATGGCAACCAGCCATTCATCCAGGCGGGCCGTCGAGCAAATAGAGAACATGCTCTCTATTTCTGCTCGACGGCATTCCCGACGGGATGCTCGCCGAGAGCGTACACACGACCGAGGTTCTCGCTAGAAACCATCGAGAACCTCGCTGGAAGCTGCATTCCAGCGAGAACCTCGGCCGTGTGTACGCTCTCGGCGAGCATCCCGTCGAGCAGAAATAGAGAGCATGTTCTCTATTTGCTCGACGGCCCACCTGGATGAATGGCTGGTTGCCATTCCCGACGGGCGGGTTGCCGAATCTGACGGCCGGCAGAGAACCTCGACGGGCGGAACGATGTGTTCTGCCCGTCGAGGTTCTCTGCCGTGTGTACGCGGCTTCACTGTCATTTAGTCACTGTGACACTCTTCTCTGCATTGTTCATGTCTCAGTTAGCGATGTTTTCATATTGCAGTTCCCACGTGTGTTTTGTTTTTCCTTTTTCTTTTTGTGTATGTGCACCATTTTAATTGGACCATACCCTGATAACTTTCTATGCCATGGTGGACTGCTTTGTATGATTTATAGCTATATAAATATTGTACAAATCCTGAAAATACTAAACCAGACAATTTCCAAGTGTGTTGTCTGAAAAGCCCCTCCCCTGTGTATTCTCTAACCAAATACCATAGCTGAAGATTTATGTTCTGTGCCTGCCAATGTAATAAACAAAACTGGAGCATCTACAGAAACTGCTGGCAAATAGGCTATTTAAAATAAGTGACAAGTGTTTAGTATTCTCTGACTTCCTGATGAATAAATCATAATCGCTATCATTGCATGTGCTTCCTTGAAAAGTAAGATTGATGATTGATGCTTAAGTAAAGAAACAAGGCCTGATTAGTTGCCTGCTGATAGTGCTGTTTGTCACAGAGCTCTGCTCGCTGGTCCTAAACTGCAGATCTTTTTCCATATATGTATTATAGTAAGGATTGATCCGGACTTAAAAATAAATTAGTCTTGGTGTTTAATTTTCTTTTCTTTCATTCACATCACAGACCAGGCCTTCATTCCTTGTTTGTGACCCTAAAATCATTGCTACTGTATAGAGGCAACTTAAACCTATGCACTAGACTTAAAGTGGTTGTAAACCTCAGACATTAAATATGAACAAAAAATCTCTCTCTAGTGTGTACTTGTTTCAAAAGCACCAAGTGTAATTTGTCTGTTGCTTCATTCCTCTATCAGCATGAATCACATCTGACAAGTTTTCCTGACACCAAGAAAAAAAATGGTGAAAAGGCGGGAGAGCTCCAGCTGATTTACAGCCTAAGCTCTGTTTGTGAAAGGGTGTGCATGTCTCTTTCCTCCAGAGTGTAACTTTAGCTCTCCTTCAAGCTTAAATTCAGCAATTTGAACGGATCTAGAGAAGACAGATACAACTTATGTAGGAGGATTAGTTTTATCCCTGTGTATCACCGGATGATAGTATACTGGGTATATGTAAGGGCTTTCAGTACCATTGCTTGTGTGTTAAGTACAGTGTTTCCCAGAAGTCTCCATGGAGCTTGAATTAAATTACCAGTAACCTAACTTTAGTAGTTTTCATCTTGGTTGCATTAAAAAACTTGCAAAGGGATGCCAGGGTTCAATCATCTTTTACTTCAGCACTGAGCCTCATGGGATTATTATAATAAAGGCAAAGCCAGATGCTTAGCTCCATATTTATTTATTTTTAAGTACTGGAAAAATCTATAATTTTCGACAATCAGGTAAGCATCTTTGTTTTTCTTTTTGTTTTGTTTTTTTATTTGCAAAACTGGAGTTTTACTTAAATACCAGGTAATACATTTAACAATCATACAGAAGAAACCTGCTCAAACAGAACTTGTTACAGCAGACATGACAAGAAATTATAAAGAAAATTGAATGAAAAAAGTGACACAATGATTGATTGAAAGAGACTGATATTGCAGCATATACTTTCCAAGACCAGTCCTCCCCTACAGTTTGGGTTCTGTAGGCGTTCACAAAGTTGGCTATATTACGTTATTGAAACACTATTTCACCAATGAATAGTTACCTGAGAACATGGATTGTTCCTGTGACTTAATAATTTTTGGAAACACTGTTTTAGAGATTGAGAGAAGGGAGTACTTTAGGACTTTAAAAAGAGAACAGAAATAGTGGAAAAGAAAGGGAGGTGAGAACAATTGCTTTGAGAGTGGAAGTGTAACGCCGCTCATACATCACTTTCAGCAGACTTTCTATGGCAAAAATAACCAGGGCAATGCAACCTACCAAAAATGTGATGCAAGTACATCTGTTGCTGGTAATTAAACTGTTCTTCCAGTTTAAACCTGCCCTAAAATAGTCAACATTAAGGGCACATTCCTAGAACCAGACACCCATAAAAACTAATTGAATACCTACATCTGTGACTGTTGCAGAGATTTGAGTACTAAGTAGCAGTAGAGAACTGTATTCAGGTTAAAAAGCCCACTACAGTCATCTACTCTTAACAGCCTTCTCTTCCACTTTCTAATCATTAAAATCCACTAAAATCACATAAAAAGGAAACTATGAATAAATTGTGTATTACACGCTGTTCGTACTCGCTCAGTCACTATGAGATTTGTTTTCTGTATTCTACAAAAAAAACTGATTGATCCCAGGGCTCTCTTTCGCAATCTTCTGTCCATGTCCCAAATTCAGCTATGGATTTTGCAGCTGGGGTGGCAACTCTGCACATGCTCAGTTTTCAGTGAGTTTCTATGCTGTGTTTCCTCCCTATCACATTTGAGCAACCCATGTGTCCTATAGTCACACATGTGGGTGTATACATGGTAGTAAATGAAAGCCCACTCCCTCCTCCATGCCCACTAACCAGCTTACCACAATGGAGGCAAAATATTACATGTAGTATATGAAGGCTTCACCTCCATGTTATTCCAAGACATAGAATGGAGGGGCCACGAAACAGCCTGTGACTTGCAGAAATCCACCCACACTGTGTTATTTCCACAAAATAATTAAGATTTAATTTTTTATATATAATATACACACACACATACACTTGTACACTAATTTACAACAATTTTATTGATATTATTTACTTAATTTTACTCCTGTATTCCAAATACTTTTTTTTTTTTTATAACGTGACCAGTAGCAGAAGAATATAAGCTCCTCCTGGTTATGTTTCCCTACAGAAAGACTGGGAAAGATCTGGGTCATGTGCCAACTGTATAATGTTTAGGGAAAAGGCAATTAGATTTTTTTGATTTTTTTTCATTGTTTCAAATAATTACAGTGCTATCATACGATGTAAACTAAACAGTGTGTGCGCCTAGTATCAATTTAACTGTTCCCAGCTGTTTCTGAGCCTTATTATTCAGCTACAGTTGCTTCCGTTTCTAAATCGGCTGCAGATCCTCAGTCTTTCCTATCTAGTCAAGACACACTCACTGGAGGACTTCCATACTGCTACATTTGACCGCCAAAGAGTTTGCTTTACTGTTTATTGATGTGTCTACCACCACTATTGGTGTGGTGTCTGGCTTTGGCGTAGTTTCATTGTGTTTTCACACCACCTCATATTTGGGAATTTTAATAAAGACTTAAAACACCCTGGGAGAGCTTTAAAAACCCTCCCAAATCAGGTATTCACCTTACCCCCTTGTGGAGGATTTGGGCAAAAAAGAGCTACAGCTTCCCATGGATCCTCCTGTCTCCAGCCTTAATACGACTACCTCTATCTTGATAGAGGGAAGCATGCAGTGCTCTCGAATTTCCTGGTAGGGGGCTGCACTGACTTTGGACTTCAAACACAGTGGACCAACACCAGCAGATGGCATGGCTCCCAAAATCATCACGGACTGTGGACAATTTTGCATTTTTTTGCAATCAAAGTCCCAGAGTCTGAAGGAAGAGTGGAGAGGCACAGAATACAAGCTGCATGAGTAACAGTGTGAAGTTTCCACAGTCAGTGAGGATTTGGGGAGCCATACCATCTGCTGGTGTTGGTCCACTGTGTTTTATCAAGTCCAAAGTTCATGCAGACAGAATATTCTAGTGCACTTCATGCTTCCTTCTGCTGACCAGCTTTATGGAGATGCAAATTTAAATTTTCAGCAGGACTTGGCATCTGACCACACTGCCAAAAGTACCAATACCTTGTTTATTGATCACTGTGCATGATTGGTTCGCAAACTCGGCTGACCTAAAGCACATAGCCAATCTTTGGGGTTTTGTCAAGAGAAAGATGAGACGCCAGACCCAACAATGCAGATGAGCTGAAGGCTGCTATCAAAGCAACCTGGGCTTTATAACACCTCAGCAGTGCCAAGGGCTGATCTCCATGCCAAGCCGCATTGATGCAGTAATTCATGCAGAAGGGACCCCAACCAAGTGTATGTTCTACTGTGCAAGGACCGACTTTTCATTAAGCCAACATTACTTTTACATTAGCAGGATGGCACGGAAAGGCAAATGGGCATACAGGTATGTCCCTTTAAATTTGCCGCCATGTGTGCGTGCCTGTACCACAAGCTCCGTGCCCGTGGGACCCATGGACTCTGTCTGCCGGTGTCCCACAATCGTGTCATGGAGCTGCAGAACGGGGGGGATGCCTGTGTAACCAAGGCATCTCCCTGTTCTGCCTAGGGACAGGACACTGATCGTCTGCTCCCTGTAATCGGGAGCAGTGATCAGTGTCGTGTCACAGTAAGCCCAGGCCTCACACAGTTAGAATCACTCCCTAGGACACACTTAACCCCCTCCTAGCCACCTAGTGGTTAACCCTTTCCCTGCCAGTCACATACAGTAATTGGTGCATTTTTATAGCACCGATCGCTGTATAAATGTGAATGGTCCCAAAGTAGCATCAAGTGTCTGCCATAATGTCGCAGTCACGATAAAAATCGCTGATCACCGCCATTACTAGTAAAAAAATAAAATAAAATTGCCATAAAACGATCCCCTTTTTGGAGACGCTATAACTTTTGCGCAAACCAATCAAATGCTTATTGCGATTTATTTATTTTTATAACCAAAAATATGTAGATGAATATCTATCAGCCTAAACTGAGGAAAACATTATTTTTTGGGGGGATATTTATTATAGCAAAAAGTACAAAATATATATATATTTTTAAATTGTCTCTATTTTTGTTTATAGCACAAAAAATAAAAACCTCAGAGGTGATCAAATACCACCAAAAGAAAGCGCTATTTGTGGGGAAAATTTTGTTTGGGAGCCACATTGCACGACCGCACAGTTGTCGGTTAAAGCGACGCAGTGCAAAATCGCAAAAAGTGGCCCAGTCATTTGGCAGCCAAATCCTCTGGGGCTGAAGTGGTTAAAAATCGTTATAGCAAATAAAGGAAAAAATATAGCGCATATGATTGCGACACTAATCGTATTGTAATTGAAGGTTGTTACCTTTCCTATTCAATCTAAATCCACTGTCATTATCTGAGAATATGTTGTGTGACAGGAAGTCAGGTAAATCTGTGTGTGTTGTCAGACGGGAGATACTTTTCTGCCTTGTTTAAACAATACACCAATTACTATTGGGCGTCGGCTGCAGAAAATGGCCAGAGAGGTTTGGGGCATTAGAAGGCTTCACCTGTTCAGAATGAAGCAATTAAAGCCTCTATAAAGACAGCCTAAGGATGACGACTGATTGCTGCATCCTAAAGCTTTGGCAGTGAAGGAGCAGTCACAAACACTACTGAAGAGGTGAGGTGCTGATTGATATTTCTGTGTGATAAATATCAAAGAGACTTTTTGTTTTCTGCTGTATGACCAGCAGTGTCTGCCCAGCAGTAGGCTATGCCAGACTCCATAGGTAGGTTCCTGTGTTGGGAAGGTAGATGCCCCAAGTGGCAAGGGTTTATTTTATGTTTTGTTTTGTTTATGCTGTTTTGATGCTTGCACGTGTATCCAGCAATATGGAAAAATAAACCATACCATTTGTTTTCAATCATCTTCAACTGCCTTTTTGTACAGTTCAGCGTGTAGTGAACCCATCCAGGGGGTCACACACACCCGCTACCGAGCTAAATCCCTCACAGTTGCAATATGGCTACAGAGTGTGTACTGACTACTCCCCAAAAACAAAATTTCCTGCTTGTATGATTGGCTCACCAATTTTCCCAGAAGTCTGCCTAAGATGCAAGTCAATTCAGGCCTCCAATGCAACAAAATTTTCATTTTCGGAGAGCTACTTTCAATAGGAGCATGTCTAAAGGGATGCAGACCCAGCAGATTTCCTCATTAGTGCCATGCAGCTGCACACCTGACGGTTAATTACTAATTAATAACCACTCCCATTAGACCTACTCAGTACAGATCATTGCAATGTACATAAATCACCCACAGGGGAATGTTTTTTTCTCAACAAAAGTGGAGTTGCGCTTTAAATCACAAGCAGTGCTCTCAGCCCAGTCTATGTTCTTTTCTGGACTACAGAACACCACCTATCCCCACCCCTCTCTGTCCTTTTTCCATGTTCTTACATTTTTATTTTCCAACAAAACAATGCTTCTGCTTTATTCTCAAGAGTCCAAACATTGTGTGCAGGCAATAGGCTCTTTAGAGATGCAGTTTTGGGAGGAGTGATAGATAATGACCTTCCAGCAGCTGCCTATGCTAGAATTTTTTTTTTTTCAAGCCTGTTAATTCTGTGAAAGGAGCCAGGTAGAATTTAAAAATAAAACAAAATGGTTGGGGAAAAGGGAGATAAGTGGTAAATGTGGCCATGCCTCTACCCTTTTAACCACTTTCAATATGTTACACACCCTTCTAGGGCCGAAACAACTAATCGATAACTAATCAATTATGAAATTAATCGATTACAATTTTCATAATAGATCAATCGGCCAGTAACATAATGGGGTTAAAAAAAACTAAAATTAGCCCTTTATAGTACAAAAAAGCAAATCGCTACTGTAAATATTACTTTCACTGTCCCACGGTAAATAAATTAACCCCTTACAGTAGCGATTATTTGCTCTTTTTGTACTTACTTTTGTTTTTTTAACCCCATTATGTTACTAAACATCTCAGGCCTGGTTCACACCTGTTTTTTGGTGCTTTTTGCAGAATACTTCAATGGAGAAGCTGCAGAAAAGCTTTTTAACCACTTAAGACCCGGACCAATACGCTGGCAAATGACCCAAGGGGTTTTTGCGATTCGGCACTGCGTCGCTTTAACAGACAATTGCGCGGTCGTGCGACGTGGCTCCCAAACAAAATTTGCGTCCTTTTTTTCCCACAAATAGAGCTTTCTTTTGGTGGTATTTGATCGCCTCTGCGATTTTTATTTTTTGCGCTATATACAAAAATAGAGCGACATTTTTGAAAAAAAAACAATATTTTTTACTTTTTGTTATAATAAAAAAACAATAAACGAAATTTTAGTCAAACATTTAGGCCAAAATTTATTTAGCCACATGTCTTTAGTAAAAAAAAAATCGCATTAAAAAAAAATTAGCTACCTAGCGGGAACAGCGACACTAATACAGCGATCAGAAAAATGATCGCTTAGTGACGCTGGCAATAGGGAGTGAAAGGGTTAACTAGGGCAGTGATCAAGGGGTTAAAACTTTATTGGGGGGGGTGGGGGGGGCTACCCTGACACTAACACTGACTGTCTGTCACACTGACACTAAATACAGTAATCATACATGTATGATTACTGCATTCAGTGACACTGTGACAGGGGGGAGGGGGGGGGCGATCGCGGGGGTTAAATGTGTTTGTGTGTGTGTCAGTGTGCTGTTTGGTGCAGGACTTACTTGTTCTGTAGTGATCTCTCCTCAGCGGCGCTTGAAACAAACGCCGAGGGAGAGATCACGTCGCTTCCTCCTTCCTGTGTTTACACAGGAGGAGGAAGTGACAGGTCAGGCGGGCGTGCGCATTGGCTGGGAGCGATCCGGAGGGGGCGGATGAAAACGGATAGCCGCCCCCACTTGTCGGATCGCTCCTGCAGCCGCGCGGACCGCCGCATGTACGGGGGGGGGTCCGATCGGACCCCCGATCCCCCCCAAGGCACCAACGTATATATACGTTGATGTGCCTGTCGGTGCCATTCTGCCGACGTAAATGTACATGCGGCGGTCCTTAAGTGGTTAAGGCTATTACAGGGAGAAGAATTATTAGGCAAGTTGTATTTTTGAGGATTAATTTTATTATTGAACAACAACCATGTTCTCAATGAACCCAAAAAACTCATTAATATCAAAGCTGAATATTTTTGTAAGTAGTTTTTAGTTTGTTTTTAGTTTTAGCTATTTTAGAGCGATATCTGTGTGTGCAGGTGACTATTACTGTGCATAATTATTAGGCAACTTAACAAAAAATAAATATATACCCATTTCAATTATTTATTTTTACCAGTGAAACCAATATAACATCTCAACATTCACAAATATACATTTCTGACATTCAAAAACAAATCAGTGACCAATATAGCCACCTTTCTTTGCAAATACACTCAAAAGCCTGCCATCCATGGATTCTGTCAGTGTTTTGATCTGTTCACCATCAACATTGCGTGCAGCAGCAACCACAGCCTCCCAGACACTGTTCAGAGAGGTGTACTGTTTTCCCTCCTTGTAAATCTCACATTTGATGATGGACCACAGGTTCTCAATGGGGTTCAGATCAGGTGAACAAGGAGGCCATGTCATTAGTTTTTCTTTTTTTATACCCTTTCTTGCCAGCCACGCTGTGGAGTACTTGGACGCGTGTGATGGAGCATTGTCCTGCATGAAAATCATGTTTTTCTTGAAGGATGCAGACTTCTTCCTGTACCACTGCTTGAAGAAGGTGTCTTCCAGAAACTGGCAGTAGGACTGGGAGTTGAGCTTGACTCCATCCTCAACCCGAAAAGGCCCCACAAGCTCATCTTTAATGATACCAGCCCAAACCAGTACTCCACCTCCACCTTGCTGGCGTCTGAGTCGGACTGGAGCTCTCTGCCCTTTACCAATCCAGCCACGGGCCCATCCATCTGGCCCATCAAGACTCACTCTCATTTCATCAGTCCATAAAACCTTAGAAAAATCAGTCTTGAGATATTTCTTGGCCCAGTCTTGACGTTTCAGCTTGTGTGTCTTGTTCATTGGTGGTCGTCTTTCAGCCTTTCTTACCTTGGCCATGTCTCTGAGTATTGCACACCTTGTGCTTTTGGGCACTCCAGTGATGTTGCAGCTCTGAAATATGGCCAAACTGGTGGCAAGTGGCATCTTGGCAGCTGCACGCTTGACTTTTCTCAGTCCATGGGCAGTTATTTTGCTCCTTGGTTTTTCCACACGCTTCTTGCGACCCTGTTGACTATTTTGAATGAAACCCTTGATTGTTCGATGATCACGCTTCAGAAGCTTTGCAATTTTAAGAGTGCTGCATCCCTCTGCAAGATATCTCACTATTTTTGACTTTTCTGAGCCTGTCAAGTCCTTCTTTTGACCCATTTTGCCAAAGGAAAGGAAGTTGCCTAATAATTATGCACACCTGATATAGGGTGTTGATGTCATTAGACCACACCCCTTCTCATTACAGAGATGTACATCACCTAATATGCTTAATTGGTAGTAGGCTTTCGAGCCTATACAGCTTGGAGTAAGACAACATGCATAAAGAGGATGATGTGGTCAAAATACTCATTTGCCTAATAATTCTGCACTCCCTGTAAAGCAATAATCGGCCAACTAATCTATTATGAAAATAATCGTTAGTTGCAGCCCTACACCCTTCTATTCCAGGCCAGCTTTCAGTGCTGTGATAGTTGGACAATTAGTCATTCAGTGGTGTAACCAGATACATTTTATTAATTTTTCAGGTGGATATAGCTTTATTTTGGTGGCATTTTTTTTATTTTGTACTGTAAGGCCTCTTTCACACGGAGCGGTCCATTTTTCGGTCCGCTCCGTGTGTGTCCCTCGGACAGCTGAGCTGTCGGCAGACAGGGCGGTCCCCACACACTGTGCAGGGACCGCCCTGTCTCTCCTCCGCTATTCCCTATGGGGAATCGGATGATAACGGACCGTCTGTCCGTTTTTCATCCGATCCGCCGGACGGAAGAAAAATAGGGTTTTCTTCCGTCCGCAAAAACGGATGCGGACGTTAGCGGATGCATCATCCGCTAACAGACGCGATCCCATAGGGGCCCATTACAAGTTCGTAAACGGACTTGTAATAAGCGGACGAACGGTCCGCTCATGTGAAAGGGGCCTAAAGGGGAGGAAGAAATCAATACATTTGGACCAGAATGTATTCTGCTTCATTTCTTTGGTTTTGAAAAAAAAAAAACACCCAACAAAAAAAGTCTATAAACTATAGTATACGTTTTTGAAATTTATGAACATGTACTGACTGTTGCATTGCTTGAAGTCATAAAATGCCAAGACAGTGCAATCACCTTCAAAACTACCTCATGGAATGTAGATACCCCAAAAATTTTTGGTAAGAGGCATGGTGAGTCTTTTGAAGATAACATTTTTTGGCAAATTCAGTTTTCTGGAAAATTAAGAAAACAAGAAAAAAAATCCAAGAAACACTTTCAGATTTTCAAGTGGTCCTGAAGTGCCAGGACATCAAAAATGCCCACAAAAGTACCTCACTGGCTGGGATCAACATCTCTGGAAACACTGACGCTAGCTGTATTTAGCAACACCGATGATGGCAACACTAAGCATTGGCTGTGGTCCACAAACGCTGGAAACCGTTGCTGACTGGAATCTGCCACTACCTGTGATCAGTTGTAGAGGGTGTTATTGTGATTAGCAACATTGGAACATGGCTCTGTGTGTGCGCATGAGAGGAAGGGGAGAACTGGCTACTGATTGCAGCTATTGCTATGATTGTGAAGGTACAGTGTTCAGTGTGATCACAGGTACTGTACACATGCACAGCAAATTAAAGCATTCTATTAGAACAGGAAGTTCCTTAACCAGCTATTTCTGATTACATTGGTCAGTCCTGAGGTAGTGTGTGAGTTCCCAGCTGACACATGTAAGAATTGTAGAAGCTCCGCTCACTGTGAACCCCACCTCACAGCAGTAACTCGGTTATTGTCATTCAGCCTTTTATCTCAATTGTTCTGAGGGGGCAGGGTGAGCTGAGCTGCTAAGAAAGCTTCTGCTGTAAACAGAAGAGAAGTATTTTTTTTTTTTTTTTGAGGATTAATAATTGCCTAGGTGGATGCAGCCTCAGACCAAAGCTGCATCCGTCCCCCCGCTGCTTCTGCACTGAGAACCGAGCCACCAAACATCACCAATGGCGCTACTTCTCCATCTCGGAGTCTGGTAAACCTGGAATCATGGAGATGGCAGAGGAACTAGGAAGCCGAAAAAAAATAGTTTTGTCCTGAGGCAAGTGCACAATAACACTATAGAAGTATAGGCTTTCTATTTTTCATGTCTGAGGACTAAAGTCCCTTTTAAAGTAAACTCCAAGTAAACAAAGTTATTAATACTTAAAATATAAATACAGTAAAACCTTTTGTGAGCATAATTTGTTCCAGAAACATGCTTGTAATCCACTCGTATATCAGAGCAAATTTCCTCATAAGAAATAATGGAAACTCAAATGATTGGTTCCACAACCATTTATTCATAGGTCCTTCAGTCTATAGTCCATTTAAAAAGATTATAGCAATGTCATAGGTTGTGTAACCATAAAATGTTCATCCACAAATGGAAGCCTTTACTAGGTGTTTAAATCAAAATCCAGTAGGAGCTACAGATTATAAAAGAAAAGCGAGGCGCCTTTAATATGCAATATGTTTCTAAATGTTGTACCCTCATTAAATGTAACCATATTTCTACACCTAGAGCTGCCTCTCTTCTCTTATATACTCAGTTGTGACATGACACTACTTGTACATCAAGTTATCACTTGTATATCAAATGAAAATGTATTAAAACATTTTGCTTGTCTTGAAAAATGCTCTCAAACCAAGTTACTCTCAAACTAAGGTTTTACTGTAAAGGCAATTTTTTATTGTTTTGATTAGAGTCGAGTGGTATTAGAACACCTGTCAGTTTGCATTGCCATCTGCCCCAGCTAAAAAGATTCATCCTCTGTTTGTCCTGTTTACTATTATTATACAGGATTTATATAGCGCCAACCGTTTGTGCAGCGCTTTACATCAGGGAAGACCGTACAGTCACAATACAAATCAATACAGGAGGGATCAGAGGGCCCTGCTTGTTGGAGTTTACAACCTAGAAGATCACCAAGAGTGAAAGAAAATCTTGGATTTTGGGTTGTTACCAGAACTGGAATAGACAGGAAATCTTCAAATGGTGACAACCAGGGATTTTCTCCCACTTCCTGTTTTTGTCTATGATCAGAACCCTTCCTTGCTCTATCCAAAATAGATGTTTTTAGTTCTACTTCAGGCTTTTTTAATTTTTTTTGGGTACATAGCAATGTCACTTGACTTTAATGTCAACGGTAAGTGCACTGTTTTTCACAAATCATTTTCTGCTTGCATTAATTACCTTAATTGTCTGCAATCAATGACTCAGAGGAAGCCGTTGATTATATTTACACAAGCTATTAATTGCTCCAAATTGCAATCAAATTCATGAGAAAAAATGGAAGATGGGACAGTGCACAGGCTTTTTCTGTTTGAAAAGCTGCTTGCCATCTAAGTGCCCAGTAGGCAGGTTTCTGTGATTAACACTATAGTATATACAGTGCAGAAAATAAGTATTTGAACACCCTGCTATTTTGCAAGTTCTCCCACTTGGAAATCATGGAGGGGTCTGAAATTGTTATCGTAGGTGCATGTCCACTGTGAGAGACATAATCAAAAAAAAAAATCCAGAAATCACAATGTATGATTTTTTTAACTATTTATTTGTATGATACAGCTGCAAATAAGTATTTGAACACCTGAGAAAATCGATGTTAATATTTGGTACAGTAGCCTTTGTTTGCAATTACAGAGGTCAAACGTTTCTTGTAGTTTTTCACCAGGTTTGCACACACTGGAGGAGGGATTTTGGCCCACTCCTCCACACAGATCTTCTCTAGATCAGTCAGGTTTCTGGGCTGTCGCTGAGAAACACCGAGTTTGAGCTCCCTCCAAAGATTCTCTATTGGGTTTAGGTCTGGAGACTGGCTAGGCCACGCCAGAACCTTGATATGCTTCTTACAGAGCCACTCCTTGGTTATCCTGGCTGTGTGCTTCGGGTCATTGTCATGTTGGAAGACCCAGCCTCGACCCATCTTCAAAGCTCTAACTGAGGGAAGGAGGTTGTTGCCCAAAATCTCGGAATACATGGCCCCGGTCATCCTCTCCTTAATACAGTGCAGTCGCCCTGTCCCATGTGCAGAAAAACACCCCCAAAGCATAATGCTACCACCCCCATGCTTCACAGTAGGGATGGTGTTCTTGGGATGGTACTCATCATTCTTCTTCCTCCAAACACGGTTAGTGGAATTATGACCAAAAAGTTCTATTTTGGTCTCATCTGACCACATGACTTTCTCCCATGACTCCTCTGGATCATCCAAATGGTCATTGGCAAACTTAAGACGGGCCTTGACATGTGCTGGTTTAAGCAGGGGAACCTTCCGTGCCATGCATGATTTCAAACCATGACGTCTTAGTGTATTACCAACAGTAACCTTGGAAACGGTGGTCCCAGCTCTTTTCAGGTCATTGACCAGCTCCTCCCGTGTAGTCCTGGGCTGATTTCTCACCTTTCTTAGGATCATTGAGACCCCACGAGGTGAGATTTTGCATGGAGCCCCAGTCCGAGGGAGATTGACAGTCATGTTTAGCTTCTTCCATTTTCTAATGATTGCTCCAACAGTGAACCTTTTTTCACCAAGCTGCTTGGCAATTTCCCCGTAGCCCTTTCCAGCCTTGTGGAGGTGTACAATTTTGTCTCTAGTGTCTTTGGACAGCTCTTTGGTCTTGGCCATGTTAGTAGTTGGATTCTTACTGATTGTATGGGGTGGACAGGTGTCTTTATGCAGCTAATGACCTCAAACAGGTGCATCTAATTTAGGATAATAAATGGAGTGGAGGTGGACATTTTAAAGGCAGACTAACAGGTCTTTGAGGGTCAGAATTCTAGCTGATAGACAGGTGTTCAAATACTTCTTTGCAGCTGTATCATACAAATAAATAGTTAAAAAATCATAAATTGTGATTTCTGGAATTTTTTTTTGGATTATGTCTCTCACAGTGGACATGCACCTACGATGACAATTTCAGACCCCTCCATGATTTCCAAGTGGGAGAACTTGCAAAATAGCAGGGTGTTCAAATACTTATTTTCTGCACTGTATTTTATTAAAGCGGCTCTCCACCCTGGAGTGAAGATCCGCTGATCGGAACCCTACCCCCCTCCGGTGTCACATTTGACACCTTTCAGGGGGAGGGGGTGCAGATACCTGTCTAAAGACAGGTATCTTCACCCACTTCCGGCCCGCAGTCTCGGGCAAAAGACGGGTTTTTCCCGTTGTGTGCTGGGAACTCTCGGCTCCCAGCACACAGCAGGAGTCAATCGGCGGGCGCAGCGCGACTCACGCATGCGCTGTAGGGAACCGGGCAGTGAAGCCGCAGCGCTTCACTTCCTGGTTCCCTCACCGTGGATGGAGGGGGGAGCAGCAGAGAGACGATCGAACGCTCGTCCTCTGCTGCGGACGCCGCTGGACTCCAGGACAGGTAAGTGTCCTAATATTAAAAGTCAGCAGCTGCAGTATTTGTAGCTGCTGGCTTTTAAAAAAAAAAAAAAAAAGTAATGGGCCATCCGCTTTAACAGTAATATATGTCTGTTTAATCAAATTGCTTGACCAGGGGGGCATTTATACAGCTGCGGTGCCATACAAGAAGCTTGCTATGCTAGTGATAACATTTTTGAAAAAGTAAGCGCCACTTTAAAATGTAAAGCTGAACTCTAGCGTTACCTAAAATACACACACACACACACACCTAATTGTTTATGGGATGATAGATGAAGTGAAATGCTTGCCTTATTCATTCCTCACTCCTACAGACTTCCACTTTGCTTTACTGCTCTCCCAATTGTAGCAGTGTTGCCAGCTTAAAGTACTGTAGGACTAACAGCAAAACTTTTTGTTTTGGGATAGCATAAGGGAGGGTTATAACTCCTGTCAGCTTTTTTTTTTCCCTCCGAAAAAACGGCGTGGGTGTCCCCCCAAAATCCATACCAGATCCATATCCTCGGAATTTAGAGAACAAGGGGGCCCCCCAGAAACTGGCCCCCCACCCTAGGTGAATGAATATGGGTGGTACCGGAGCATGCTGGGACTGTGACGTCATAAGAGGCCTATATAAATCGGTGCGCCTGGAAAGATTGAAGGCAGCGCCGCCATTGGCTTTCTGCTGCTCTCAATCAAATCCAATGGCGTGGGACCCGGGGGCATTCTGTGTCTATGGATGCAAATGTTAGACTCGGGAGTGCGCCCGCAAGGTAACTTCCAGGGAGAGCGCTTCTCCCAGGGGGTTTACTAATGCAAAAAGGAGCTGCGATCGCCGTTGGGGGAGGATCGGGCCCACACTGTGCAAAACGAACTGCACAGTGGAGGTAAGTATATGTTTGTTATAAAAAAAATAAAAAAAAAGTTTACAACCCCTTTAAGGTCAAAAATCCACCTCATGTTGAAGTAAACTTTTGTTGAAATCACATAGGGCTATAGTGAATGCGATCCAGAGCAAGAAACTGCACTTAACGCATGCGATCACCATAAACAGGGGCCATGTGCCAGCCCACCAGTACGTCAAGATCGCGTTTTACATATGCTTGTTATGTGGCAATAAATATGTTTGCAAAATTTTAATTTTGTCCTCCCTGACGTAGTAGCATCCACACTCACATGGGAATAGATATAACACGCCGGGAGTTTTGCAATTGACATAATGTATTGGATGAAATGTAAGTTCATTAGGGAGTTTGAGAAGTGTTCGCCTGTCCATTCATCTACAGTAGGTGCACAAGCCACATGGAAAGGTCGCAAATGTTTTACAGGGATCTCCTTTAGAAGTCTTGAACTCACTAGACACAACTCTGTAACCCACAGACAGAACTCTCCTCTACATGACAGAAGGTATCTCCGAAACAAAGGGGCCAAGGGTTTGGTCCATGGTAAGTTCATGCCAATATTTAGCTAGAATGTGTTATACCTGCTTGTGGTGCATTGAGTATGTGGTGATAATCCTCAGTGTGTCATCATTCTTCAGTTTTCTTTGAAAAGAAGAGAAGATCCAGGTGCCAATATCTCCCGGCCAAAGAGTGCTCCACTATATCCCAGTCAGAGTCCCCCTCAGACAGGCTATCTGAACTGTTTTCAGACACTCTGTCCTGGACGGGGAAATGGATGGATAGTGATGAAGAGCCTATGAGTGAAAGGGAGGATGATGAGGTTCCTCTGGGGCCTAATACAAAAATGTAGCTGCCTGCAAGCACCATTCCGATGTGTGTGTGTGACTAAATCATTTGAAGAGAGCTGATGGCATAAGTGGGTTCTTTCAACAGTTTTTACTGTACCCAAAAGTTTGACTGCAAACCAGACACCTTTACCGGATACCCGGTACAGCGTGCCACAGGCACACAAGTTCTAGCAGGATATGGAGACCCCAAGACCCTTCTTAGGTTGTCCAAGGTGCAACATATTATCAAGAAGGTGGCCGAGGAATTTGGGTAACTGTATCCATATATCCCAAATTCTGGAAGAGGAAATTGTGGATGAAGAGATCCAATGGGTAGGGTTGAGCAAACCTGAACTGTAAAGTTTGGGTTCGGTACGGACTTTGGGTTTTTCCCGAACCCGAATAATTGGTAAAAGTTCGGGTCCGGGTTCGGAGTTCGGGAAAAAAAAAATGCGCGGAGGTCCCCGCAAATTCAATAACCAGACCCTTTAGGGAACAAGTGTCTCTTCCCCACAACCCTTGCCCGGTGGGGGTATGCGGGCAGGGGGCTTATCAGAATCTGGAAGACCCCTTTAACAAAGGGGACCCCCAGATCCTGCCCCTACCTGTGTGAAATGGTAATGGGGTACACTGTACCTCTACCATTTAACGAAAGAAATGTAAATAGTTGTTTGGAAAAAAAAAACACACACCGTAGAACAAAATATTTTATTCATTAAACCAAACAAAAATCCACGATCGATGCTGCTCCCTGCTCCAAGGTTGTCTTTTATCCAGCGACGGGTGATGTCTCCAGCGACGGGTGATCGGTCCAGCGATGAGAAGATCCATCCATTCAGAGCACAGCTCCGCGAATGACGCGCCCGAGCTTGACGTTTCTTTTATAGGGGAGGCGGGCCACGCGTTACGTGACCCCGTCCCCCTCTGACGCACACTGTGCTACTTCACTGGGATAGCCCTATTCCTTAGTAATGATTGGGCTATCCCAGTGACGTAGCAGAGCGTGCGTCAGAGGCGGACGAGGTCACGTGACGTGTGGCCCGCCTCCCCTATAAAAGAAACGTCAAGCTCTGGCGCGTCATTCGCGGAGCTGTGCTCTGAATGGATGGATCTTTTTATCGCTGGACCGAACACCCATCGCTGGAGACATCACCCGTTGCTGGATAAAAGACAACGTTGGAGCAGGGAGCAGCATCAATCGTGGATTTTCACTGCTGGATTTTTATTTGGTTTAATGAATATAATATTTTGTTCTACGGTGTGTGTGTGTTTTTTCAAACAACTATTTACACTTCTTTCGTGAAATGGTAGGGGTACAGTGTACCCCATTACCATTTCACACGGGGGGGCCAGGATCTGGGGGTCCCCTTTGTTAAAGGGGTCTTCCAGATTCTGATAAGCCCCCTGCCCGCATACCCCCACAACCACCGGGCAAGGGTTGTGGGGAAGAGGGCACCACAAAGCACCCTCCCAATGTTGAAGACATGTGGCCTGGTGCGGTTCAGGAAAGGGGGGGCCCGCACTCTGTCCCCCCCCTCTTTTCTGCGGCCGGCCAGGTCAACGTGCTGGGATAAGGGGTCTGGTGTGGATTTTAGGGGGAACTCTACACCATTTTTTTTTTAATTTGGGGTGGAGTTCCCCTTAAATTCCACACCAGACTTGAAGGGTATGGTTATGGATATTAGGGGGGAACCCCCACGTAATTTTTTTTTTTTTTTAAATTGACGGCGGGGTTCCCCTTAATATCCATACCAGACCTTAAGGGTCTGGTTATTGAATTTGCAGGGACCTCCGCACATTTTTTTTTCCTCCAAAAGTCCATGTCGCATTGACTTCAATGGGGTTCGAAATTTGGGTTCGGGTTCCCGAAACCCGATTTTTTTTTTTTTTTAAAGTTCGGGTTCGAACCCGAAACATTGAGGTGTCCGCTCAACTCTACCAATGGGTCGACGAAGCTGTACGCTGTTTTCTACACATCCCTCTATCCAAATTGTCACCAAAGACCGCTTCATTATTAAACACCTGGGGCTATGGTCGCCGCTTTTACTTAGATGATGTGGTCACCCGGAGGCCTGAAAAAAAGGATCTCAGGTGTTTCATCACTACAGTGAGCAGAAAAGGGGAAGGTTTAAAGTTGCCAGACCCTACCTATTATTGGTAACCGTGGATTACGAATGTGCACTTTAAAGGAGTTAAAGGACGCTCTGCTGAAGCCACGCTGTCTTTGCTAGCGGTGAACATTACAGAAAGCTGTACTGCCAGGACTGTGCGGCACTGAATGCTTCTGGCATTTACAACTTCAGGAGATTGTTGTGTGCAAATGACAAAGAACGTTTTTTGTCTTTGGCTGTCATGTGGACAGACTGAGGATATATTTGTAAGGGGACCTGTGTCCCGAAGTGTGGTCCTTAGCACCATGGCCTCACTGCTTGTTGCCTGAAGTGCAGTCATGCCTTTCGTGCCAAGAGTTGCCTTTAAAGAAGAAAGGGAACTGTTGGGAAATGTTAGTCACCCCAAGTGTAATTGACGGACATGCCACGGACACAGGGTGTGTAGTTAGAATAGACTGATAAAGGAACAATTGTCTATTTTCTTCAAATCATGGACTCATCTATGTATCAGGACTTTTACTTGATAAAACCACTACTAAAGTTCTATGCTGGTTACGAAAGGGGGTGGCATTCTCAACGAGAATGGGGGCTGCTTTCATTATGTAAATAATGTAGTCCGTTATAGGGTGTATTTACACTGCCATGCTGTCTTTGGCTGAAGACAATTGAAAACCATTCAATCACGTATGTAACTATGTATGCATATATACTGTGTTACAATAGGACACATTTGCATTGTTGTTTACTCTTTCAGGTGTTGCTGAGTTGGCGTGTCTTCCTTGGCTAAGGAGAGACAGATCTAACCGGACGACAACACTAACCCTTACTATATCTTGTTATTACTGTATATATTAGATAGGAAGCAATACCATTGATCTTGCTTGCTTTTAAAATTGTACATAACTATTTTTTATATCTCCTTGTCATATGTGATCTACTATTTCATGTGTCTAATACCTTGTTTATTTCACACCGCATGTACTGTTACTTTGTTCTTTCCCTGTTTCCCCATCCATCCTAATTTTTGCAAGGATATACGCTCTCAGGCTTGGGAGCTCAAATTATTTTTTCTGCAAACTCTGAGATGTAGTTTTGTGGGCAGGGTGAGGATGTAGCAACTTTGCGTTTGGCCAGGAACGCTCCTCACAAATTTACTTGCCAGGAGTAGTTATCCTGGTTGATTTGTTAGAGATCCATTGATTTCTCCCTAACTTTGGCCTTGTTGCACTTTTCTCTTCTACCAATAGGTGGCCGGGTACTTGGTGGTACTAGATATGAGAATAACAATCCAACATAAGGTTATGGGTTTATAGGGTATCTCAGCCAATAGGCAGGGGTTTTATTGGATCCCTTGCACTGCTGGGAGAGCATAAACGGATGGAGTCATGTGATTTAGGTTCTGTGCCACCTGGAACGGTGACTTGTCGGTATTGTTCCCCTATCCAGATGGTTCCTGTATAGACTGCGCAGGCGCAATCCTTGCCGACGTAAATCTCCGAACTTCGGGCGGGATCCAGGCTCATTCCTTAACATCCCCGTGAATTGGAGGATGTTAAAAAAAGAGCCAGGAGGCCGAGCGAGCCATCCGAGGCTGCTAGGCTGCCTGATGGTCTATCCAGAAGCAATAGAGCAGTGCAGGGTTGGGACTGCGGCTTGCAGTCCAACCAGAAGTGACGGTTTTGCCAGTCGGAGAACCTGTCAGTGGTTAGCAGTAAAAGGGAAGCTGTCGCCACTAAGGGTCCAATCACCTTTTACCAGAGACCACAGTGAGTAAATGAAGCAGGTACCGGAGCAGTATTTTTACCGAACGGGCACAGTGGAGAATTGGAAACTTCAGGCAGTGACCCAGCCAGCGGAGGTGACACTTGCAGAGCAGCCTTGTGTGTCAAGCCAGGGACCGAGCAGCAATGTTGTATCTTGGCCTAGGCCAGTGTTTCTCAACTCCAGTCCTCAAGGCCCCCCAACAGGTCAGGTTTTCAGGATTTCCATTATTTTGCACAGGTGATTTGATCAGTTTCACTGCCTTAGTAATTCCCACAGCCTTTTCATCTGAGGGAAATCCTGAAAACATGACCTGTTGGGGGGGCTTAAGAACTGGAGTTGAGAAACACTGGCCTAGGCCAACAAGGCCCAGGCCTAGGGCAGCACGTTGTAGGGGGGCAGCACGAAAAGAGTCCCCGTGGCTTGCGCGTATTTAAATTAGGGGGTGCACGAGGGACAGTAAAAATTAGAAGCTCTGCCCCCCCCCCTACAGTTGCGGGATCATTGCCTCTCTGCCCAGTCCGCCCCATAAGACTGGTGCTACACTAACACTAACTAAGCCGGTGGGGACTCTTTCCGTGCTGCCCCCCTGCAACGTGCTGCCCTAGGCCTAGGCCAGGATACAGCCCTGGGTTATGGAGGCAGATGTTAAAAAGTGGTGATTTTGTAAGGGGAGTCATGGTCCCTATTGAGGGAAAAAATTGATTTGCAGATAACTGGATTTTTCAGCAATAGGAGCTTTGGAATATTCATGTAATAATCCTTGGGGCTGAATTTTGCTTTCGTGGTGCCTACAATAGCAGCATACTTATGCTGCCATGGGTAGGCACCAGGAAAGAAAATTATGAAAATGTAAGTATTCAACTTTCCGTTATGAGAGAGTGCAAAACAAGAGTGATGTGATATTTCAGGTAGATGAGCTTTTCAAATATGAGTCCAAAAATATGTTTTTTTTTTAGGATGGGGAGGACCAAGAAGCAGGAAGAGTGAGATCAGTTTTACGGCGGAGTATTTCACAGAATTTCTACATCCAAAAGTTGCGTTGCAATAGAGGGCTGAATTCTCACGATTGAAAAAGGGGGAGAGCCTAAGAGGGGCACTTTTTGGGATTGGATCACAATTGGGGACTTCTAAGTGGGTCTATAAGGTAGATCCTTATACCTTATAGCATGAACCGTTGATACAAGGCAGGATGGACCCATGCTTTCATGTCATTTATGCCAAATTCTGATCCTACTATCTAAATATTGCAGCTGAAATCAAGACTCATCAGACCAAGGAACGTGTTTTTTTTTTTTTTTTACAAACATCGTGGTGTTTTATTGTAGAAAAAAAAAAAAAAAGAGTACAAATACACAATATGCAGTGATACAATATACATGATTGCATCAGAAACAATACATGGATGTGTACATACGTTTGATACAGGCAGCTTATTCCAACTGACTTCCAAAAATAACTAGACCAAACAAGGGGCAAGAGTGGGCACATGGGGGGCGAGACAACCCAGCTTTCCCAAGGACCGCCCTTCAGGCCCATCAACATATATACAGGATGCATACCCAAACATAAGAGCTGGAAAGGGTAGAAGGCCCATAAGGGGTTTAGGGGGGTAGGTCGCCACATGTGGCAGCCGAGGCCAGCCAGGCGTCCCAAATCTTACCATATTTGGCCGGACACCTTCTGTGGGCATAAATTTCATTTTTGTATGGCAGTACGCAATTTCCAAGGAACGTTTTTAAAATCTTCTATTGTCCAATTTAGTGAGCCTATGCGAATCGTAGCCTCAGTTTACTGTTCTCAGCTGACAGGAGTGGCACCCGGTGTGGTCTTGTGTTGCTGTAGCCCATCTGTTTCAAGGTTTAATGTGTTGTGCGTTCAGTGATGGTATTCTGCATACTTTGGTTGTAACGTGTGGTCATTTAAATTACTGTTGCCTTTAATATCAACTGACCCTTCTCCTCTAACATCAACAAGGCAATTTTCGTACACTCAACTTCCGTTCACTGAATATTTTCTCTTTTTCAGGCTATTCTCTAGAGATGGTTGATTAGCAGTTTTTGAAATACTCAGACCAGCCCATCTGGCACCCACAACCATGCTACGTTCAAAGTCTCCTAAATCGCCTTTCTTTCTGATGCTCAGTTTGAAATTCAGCAAGTTGTCTTCACCACATCTAGATGCCCAAATGCATTGAGTTGCTGCCATGTGTTTGGTTGATTAGCAACTTGTGTTACCAAGCGATTGCACCTAAATAAAGAGGCCGGTGAGTGTATTTCCTTAGAACAAAGCAATATGATTATTTCAGGGAAGGGCATAGGGATGATGGTAATGTTCTCTCTTCCAACATGTGATGTTTGTACTTTTCTCTCTCATTCGATCTTTACTGTCAATCTATTGTGTGGGGCTGAGCAGGAAAAGTTTAAGTAAATGCAAATATGTTTTACTAGTAAAGTCCAGATTAGTAAAGTTGGAATTTTTTTGTGCATGATAGGACAATACATGCCTTTGACACACCTGTTTCGTAGACGGTGAGCAATCTAAAAGTATAGTAAGCTGCTGCAGAATGCGATCCATAACAAGAAAAACAATCCATAACTATATGAGAACAGTACACAACAAGCCACTACTACTATAGGATATACGCCAGTCATTATAACGTCTGACCTACAAAGTCTGACTTGGTCTCATAGTAAAAGGTGCAATGTCCTTTTTCGCTTCAAGGAGAACTTAGAAAATGCTGATAACTAACTGGCTTTTACTATCTGTGACTGCTTGTGACATTTAGGTCAATGATCAGCTTTTTGTATAGAAACATATCATACAAAACCTCCAGAACTACTTTCAGCAAATGTTAACTAAAACAGGTAGTTCAGTCAGTCTCTGCACAGGAGCTCTGTCTGAAGGGTATTTTTTTTCTTTCTTGTACTACTAAATGACAAAGAAGTACTACCTATTCCGTGGCACTGCATATTTGGTAATGGCTCCTGCATTGCAAGTATTTTTTTAGTCTACTAGTAACAAACGTTGTAACTGTTAAAAGAAAACCAAAACGTATGGAGTCACAGGGTGGTAAAAGCAGACAGTTGAGTGGCGGTTTTACCAACCTCTGGACTGCCCACCTAGACAATTTTTACAAATGCAGTGCCACAAGCATCTAATATAACCCGTTTTATCGGCTTGACAGCTATCTATGCTTTATGTGCGTATGACATTTTTTGAATAAATCTTCAGAATATGTTTACTTCTGCTAGAAACAATAAAGAAAAGGAAATAAATGCTGTGATACTTAACCACTTAAGACCCGGACCAAAATGCAGGTAAAGGACCTTGCCCCTTTTTTCGATTCGGCACTGCGTCGCTTTAACTGACAATTGCGCGGTCGTGCGACGTGGCTCCCAAACAAAATTGGGGTCCTTTTTTCCCCACAAATAGAGCTTTCTTTTGGTGGTATTTGATCACCTCTGCGGTTTTTATTTTTTGCGCTATAAACAAAAATAGAGCAACAATTTTGAAAAAAATGCTATATTTTTTACTTTTTGCTATAATAAATATCCCCCCAAAATATATATAATTTTTTTCCTCAGTTTAGGTCGATACATATTCTTCTACCTATTTTTGGTAAAAAAAATCGCAAAAAGCGTTTATCGTTTGGTTTTCGCAAAATTTAAAGCGTTTACAAAATAAGGGATAGTTTTATTGCATTTTTATTATTTTTTTTTTTTTACTACTAATAGCGGCGATCAGTGATTTTTTTCGTGACTACGACATTATTGCGGACACTTCGGACAATTTTGACACATTTTTGGGACAATTGTCATTTTCACAGCAAAAAATGCATTTAAATTGCATTGTTTACTGTGAAAATGACAGTTGCAGTTTGGGAGTTAACCACAAGGGGGCGCTGTAGGATTTGTGTGTTTCCTGTGTGTGTTTACAACTGTAGGGGGGTGTGGCTGTAGGTGTGACATCATCGATCACGTCCTCCTATAACAGGGATGACGTGATCGATGCTTGCGGCCACAGTGAAGCACGGGGAAGCCGTGTTTACACACGACTCTCCCCGTTCTTCAGCTCCGGGGACCAATCCCCGCACTCCAGCGGCGATCGGGTCTGCGAGTCCCGCGGTCCCGGTCCCGGAGCGGATCACGGCTGGGTACTAGAACCAACGTATATATACGTTGATGTGCCCAGCCGTGCCATTCTGCTGACGTAAATGTACAGTAGGCGGTCCTTGACTGGTTAAGGACCCCCTCCTACACATATACGTCGGCAGAATGGCACGGCTGGGCACAGGCGCGTACCTGTATGTCACCTTTAATCTCCCAGTCCCAGCCATTGGTCGCGCGCGACCCGGTTCGAAGCTCCGTGACCGTGGGACCCACGGACCTGATCGGCGCCAGTGTCCCACGATCGGTTACAGGATCTGAAGAGCAGGGAAAGGTTTCCCCGTTCTTCTGTGTGGCAGTGTCACTGATCGTCTGTTCCCTCTTACTCCTACAGCCACGTCCCTCTACAGTAAGAATCACTCCCTTAAGTCACACTTAACCCCCTAGCGCCCCCTAGTGGTTAACCCCTTTGCTGCAATTGTCATTTTCACAGTAATCCGTGCATTTTTATAGCACTTTTCGCTGTGAAAATGACACCGCCATTACCAGTAAAAAATAAATTATTAATAAAAATGCCATAAAACTATCCCCTATTTTGTAAACGCTATAACTTTTGCACAAACCAATCAATAAACACTTATTAAGTAGAAGAAGAATACGTATCGGCCTAAATTGAGGAAAAATAAAAATGTTATATATTTTTTGGGGACATTATTATAGCAAAAAGTTAAAAAGATTGAATTTTTTTTTCAAAATTGTCGCTCTATTTTTGTTTATAGCGCAAAAAATAAAAACCGCAGAGGTGATTAAATACCACCAAAAGAAAGCTCTATTTGTGGGGAAAAAAAGGATGCCAATTTTGTTGGAAGCCACGTCGCACGACCACGCAATTGTCAGTTAAAGCGACGCAGTGCCGAATCACAAAAAGGGGCAAGGTCCTTAACCTGCATAATGGGGAAGCGTCTTAAGTGGTTAAACATGTGATATTTCAGTGGTTAATGGGTTAATAATTAAAGAATGCTGTGATTCTCCACCTCTGTGATCAATAATGCAGCGGTGTTCTCTAAAAAGTTTTTGGAAATCTATCTCATCCTTTATCACCAATCTTACAGGTAGGGGCGTTGCTAGGTTCCAAAAAGACCAGGGGCTTCAGCCCGAAGCCAAGCCGGCGGTCGGTGGAGTGACACAGGGTGACCTACCTGACACACATACCCTGACCTACATGTGTGTGTGTGTGTGTATACACACAACCACTGACCTGTCCTGCATACACTGACCTACATACACTGACCTGACCTACATACACTGATCTGACTCACTGACCTACATACACTGACCTGACCTACATACACTGACCTGACCTACATACACTGACCTGACCTACATACACTGACCTGACCTACATACACTGACCTGACCTACATACACTGACCTGACCTACATACACTGACCTGACCTACATACACTGACCTGACCTACATACACTGACCTGACCTACATACACTGACCTGACTCACTGACCTACATACACTGACCTGACCTACATACACTGACCTGACCTACATACACTGACCTGACCTACATACACTGACCTGACCTACATACACTGACCTGACCTACATACACTGACCTGACCTACATACACTGATCTGACCTACATACACTGATCTGACTCACTGACCTACATACACTGACCTGACCCATTCCACTGACTGATCGGGGGCCCGGAGAACGAATCGGCCGGCGCACGACGATAGAGATGACTAGTGACCAGATGATCACCAGTCATCTCTATGACTGTCTGATTCCTGGGCACATTGTGACGTCATGCCCAGGTACCCGGAAGTAAACAAATCCGCAATCGCAAAAAATAAAATATAGATTTTTACATGGAGAGAAGTGCCAGAATAGGCCTGGTGGACAAGTGGTTAATAAATGGAGGATAACAGATGATAGAAGTTCTTTTGATCACACATAGATGGGCATTCCATGTTACCATGTTACAGAGGGGTCAGCACCATGGAAACTGCTGATCAAACAGAAGCCAAGATGGCAGCTTCCTTGGGTGTAAAGGACAGGATGGTGTAGTTCTGCTGTAATAAATGAATAGGGGCTAATAGATGATGGGAGTTGTGATGATCACTCAAAGATGGTCATTACATGGTACAGAGGGGTCCGCACCATGGAAACTGCTGATCAAACAGAAGCCAAGATGGCAGCTTCCTTGGGTATAAAGGAGAGAAGGGTGTAGTTCCACTGTAAAAAATGAATAGGGGTAACAGATGATGAGAGTTGTGATGATCACACGCACACAGATGGGCAGTCCATGGTACAGAGGGGTCACTATGTGATGCTGGCACATTTAAGGACAAAGGAATGTCAGGAATAATCCTCAGACCGTCCCTGGAATTCTCCAGCATCTATCAGCCATAAGAAGGAGTAATGAGAGGGGGAATCAGAGCTCGCCATTACACACACACACCCAGCCATCGTGTGACTCTAATCACAGCCTCCCCCAGCTCTGTACACACTGCTTAGCCGGCTCCCGCGGGGAGATCACACTCACCATGTTGCTGCAGACACCGTGCACACCAGGAAGACACAAACAGCCGCGTCCTCGGTCTCTATGGACACGCCGGAACTTGCGCCAGCGAGGAGGAGGCGTGGTTTTGACATTACCGTCGGTCACATGCTAAGTCTAATTGTTTTACAGGTTGTTTGCTGCCACTGCTGGCTGTCCTCGAGTATTGCATTAGTCAGGACTCGGCGCTGGCGGCACTCGGCCGCACTCGGCCACCTTCGGCATCGGATCCTGACTCCCAGACGCTCGGGGCTAGCAATGTGATCGGATGCGGAATAGACTCGGGGCTTTTCGGGGACCCATTTGGGGCTCCAGCCCCCCAAGCCACGCCCTAACGACGCCTCTGCTTACAGGTAACTTTGCCAAGCTTACTCCTACCAACGCATTATTAGGTATAGATCTAGACAAATACCCCACTATGTACAGGGCTATTGTCTTACATATTTTTGATAGCCTCAAGAATTACAGTGGCCTCTCTATGGAAATCCACAGACGCCCCAAACCTACCAATAGTCATCACCAGATTAAGCACTTAAGACCCGGACCAATACGCTGGTAAATGACCCAAGGTGTTTTTGCGATTCGGCACTGCGTCGCTTTAACAGACAATTGCGCGGTCGTGCGACGTGGCTCCCAAACAAAATTTGCGTCCTTTTCTTCCCACAAATAGAGCTTTCTTTTGGTGGTATTTGATCACCTCTGCGATTTTTATTTTTTGCGCTATATACAAAAATAGAGCGACATTTTTGAAAAAAAAAACACTATTTTTTACTTTTTGTTAAAAAAAAATCAAATAAACTAAATTTTAGTCAAACATTTAGGCCAAAATTTATTTAGCCACATGTCTTTAGTAAAAAAAAAAAATCGCAATAAAAAAAAATAGCTACCTAGCGGGAACAGCGACACTAATACAGCGATCAGAAAAATGATCGCTTAGTGACGCTGGCAATAGGGAGTGAAAGGGTTAACTAGGGCGGTGATCAGGGGGTTAAAACTTTATTGGGGGGGTGGGGGGGCTATCCTGAACCTAACACTGTTTTTTACAGTGCCTGTCACACTGACACTAAATGCAGTGATTAAATCACTGCATTCAGTAACACTGTGACAGGGGGGTGGGGGGGGGCGATCACAAGGGGTTAATATGCCTATGTGAGTGTGTGTCAGTGTTGTGTTGGTGCACACTTACTTGTCATGTCTTCTCTCATCAGCAGCGCTGGGAAACAGCGCTGCGATGAGAGAATACATCATTTCCTCCTTCCTGTGTAAACACAGGAGGAGGAAGTGACAGGCTGGGAGCGCGCTCCCATTGGCTGGGAGCGATCGCGGGGGGGGGCGGAAAACACGGACATCCGCCCGCAGATCCCGGATCGCTCCCAGAGGTAGGGAGACCCCCGCACGCCGCGGAGGGGGTCCCGATGGGACCCCCGAACCGCACTCAGGCGGGGACGTAAATTTACGCCCTTGTGCCTGTGCATGTTGTGGCCGTATATGTGCGTGCGGGGGTCTTTAAGTGGTTAAACACCCAAGCTCAATTAGAACTATTATTAGCCTATAAGAATGCTTCTATAATCCCCTATCGTAGAAAATGGATAATGTGGTTAACCCACCTGAAAGCTTCCAAATATTTAAAAGATTCCTTACTTTAATAATCTTCCTATAGTCTGAAGAATAACATTATAAAATACTGAATCTCTGGTATAGATAATGACTAACGGCAGCCTTTATTTCAGTTTTCTACATCCCTCCCCCTCCTTTATTTGTATTTACTTTAGCTGTATAGGTGTACCACTGATCATCTTGGTGACCTCCCAGTCCTACAGTTTGTACCCAATTGGGGTAGGCTGGCCTAGGTCACCGAGTACCGTATTCTTTTTCTGTTAAATGTTTGCCTGTACAAGGTGATTATACTACTTAGGTTGTATATTGAATGCAACTACCTCAAGTGTTGTAAATTGATAAACCCAATAAAAATGTATTGATGAAAAATAATGCAGCGGTGTTCATAAATATCCTCCACCAATAAATGGATGACTGCTCACTTTATACTTAGACCCCTGTTTTACCAGTGGGTCCAAGTAAGCAGTTCCCAATTGGGGATGAATCCAGGTAAATGCTTTATCCTCCCGGTGCCGCATAGTCTCATCCAGGAGTATGTGGAAATAAGAGAACTCGTACTCTCTGTAAACGTTCTAATATCAAATAAAAAAGGTTACACACTCATATAGAAGGCACTGAACCATGTTGGCGTGTCAGACATAACATTTTCCCAATATGCTTCAGCAGGGATAGCCAGGGCCAGATTAAGAACATCATGGGCCTGGTGCTGAGGATTTTGGTGGGGCCTTTTATAAATAATAAATAAATGCGTGAGAATCACAGCGCAGCAATGGAGGGCCCAGTCTGAAAATGTAAGTGTACCCTAATGTGCTAAGATGCTGTGCATACCTGTACATTGTGGCATAACCTACCCCAGGGCCTCTAAAAAGTAGTAATGTCAGGAAAGTTTACTACCGCTTTAATATCACAGGATCCCAGAAACCTCTCATGGGGCCCCCTACTGACCCAGTGGCCCTTGGGCAGTGCATAAGTGTATAGTTGCCAACATTTAAAAAATATTTTCAGGGACACTTTTTCACAAGTGCTATATTTAGAGTAGCTGAGATCCCCTATGTTCCTCTGTACATCACAGTAGTAATCACAAAATTAAATAAGTTCTAGTAACAGAACAAATATGAGAACTGAGATTTCCTTTAGTTGAACTAACAAAAGTGTGTCCATTCTAGAGCTGGTAACATTGAGGGTATTCAGTATCATTTTAAAGAACTGTTTTTGTGGGTAAGCGACATAGGGGAGGAGTACGGACGGTATATAAGTGGGAAGTATGTGCAGGTGAGTGAGAGGAATGTGGAGGGTCTAACATTGGGCACTATGTACAGGAGAAGAGTGCAAAGGGTACGGCAAAAGGCACAATGTACAGGAGAGAAGTGTGGAGGGTATGACAGTGGGCATCATGTACAGGAGAGAAGCATGGAGGGTACGACAGTGGGCAGTATGTACAGGAGAGAAGTGTATGACAGCAGGCACCATGTACAGGAGAGGAGTGTGGAGGGTATGACAGTGGGCACTATGTATAGGAGAGGAGTGTGGATGGTATGATAGTGGGCACTATGTATAGGAGAGGAGTGTGGAGGGTATGACAGTGGGCAGTATGTATAGGAGAGGAGTGTGGAGGGTATGATAGTGGGCACTATGTACAGGAGAGGAGTGTTTATGGTATGATAGTGGGCACTATGTATAGGAGAGGAGTGTGGAGGGTATGACAGTGGGCAGTATGTACAGGAGAGGAGTGTGGACGGTATGATAGTGGGCACCAAGTATAGGAGAGGAGTGTGGAGGGTATAACCGTGGGCAGTATCTACAGGAGAGGAATGTGGAGGGTATAACAGTGTGCAGTATGTACAGGAGAGAAGTGTATGACAGCAGGTACTATGTACAGGAGAGGAGTGTGAAGGGTATGACAGTGGGCAGTTTTTACAGGAGAGGAGTGTGAAGAGTATGACAGTGGGCAGTATGTACAGGAGGAGTGTGGGGGTATGACAGAGGGTAGTATGTACCAGAGAGAATTGTGGAGGGTATGATGGGGCAGTATGTACAGGAGAGAAGTGTGGAGGGTATGACAGTGGGCAGTATGTACAAGAGAGGAATGGGGATGGTATGATAGTGGGCACTATGTATAGGAGAGGAGTGTGGAGGGTGCGACAGTGGGAAGTATGTACAGAAGAGGAGTCTATGACAGCAGGCACTATGTACAGGAGAGGAGTGTGGAGGGTATGATAGTGGGCACTATGTACAGGAGAGGAGTGTGGAGAGTATGACAGTGGGCACTTTATACAGTGCAGAAAATAAGTATTTGAACACCCTGCTATTTTGCAAGTTCTCCCACTTGGAAATCATGGAGGGGTCTGAAATTGTCATCGTAGGTGCATGTCCACTGTGAGAGACATAATCAAAAAAAAAATTCCAGAAATCACAATGTATGAATTTTTAACTATTTATTTGTATGATACAGCTGCAAAGAAGTATTTGAACACCTGTCTATCAGCTAGAATTCTGACCCTCAAAGACCTGTTAGTCTGCCTTTAAAATGTCCACCTCCACTCCATTTATTATCCTAAATTAGATGCACCTGTTTGAGGTCATTAGCTGCATAAAGACACCTGTCCACCCCATATAATCAGTAAGAATCCAACTACTAACATGGTCAAGACCAAAGAGCTGTCCAAAGACACTAGAGACAAAATTGTACACCTCCACAAGGCTGGAAAGGGCTACGGGGAAATTGCCAAGCAGCTTGGTGAAAAAAGGTCCACTGTTGGAGCAATCATTAGAAAATGGAAGAAGCTAAACATGACTGTCAATCTCCCTCGGACTGGGGCTCCATGCAAAATCTCACCTCGTGGGGTCTCAATGATCCTAAGAAAGGTGAGAAATCAGCCCAGGACTACACGGGAGGAGCTGGTCAATGACCTGAAAAGAGCTGGGACCACCGTTTCCAAGGTTACTGTTGGTAATACACTAAGACGTCATGGTTTGAAATCATGCATGGCACGGAAGGTTCCCCTGCTTAAACCAGCACATGTCAAGGCCCGTCTTAAGTTTGCCAATGACCATTTGGATGATCCAGAGGAGTCATGGGAGAAAGTCATGTGGTCAGATGAGACCAAAATAGAACTTTTTGGTCATAATTCCACTAACCGTGTTTGGAGGAAGAAGAATGATGAGTACCATCCCTACTGTGAAGCATGGGGGTGGTAGCATCATGCTTTGGGGGTGTTTTTCTGCACATGGGACAGGGCGACTGCACTGTATTAAGG
Source organism: Rana kukunoris (assembly GCA_029574335.1). Taxonomy (NCBI): domain Eukaryota; kingdom Metazoa; phylum Chordata; class Amphibia; order Anura; family Ranidae; genus Rana; species Rana kukunoris. The sequence goes on from CM056049.1 coordinate 222,181,677, forward strand.
AGAGGATGACCGGGGCCATGTATTGCAAGATTTTGGGCAACAACCTCCTTCCCTCAGTTAGAGCTTTGAAGATGGGTCGAGGCTGGGTCTTCCAACATGACAATGACCCGAAGCACACAGCCAGGATAACCAAGGAGTGGCTCTGTAAGAAGCATATCAAGGTTCTGGCGTGGCCTAGCCAGTCTCCAGACCTAAACCCAATAGAGAATCTTTGGAGGGAGCTCAAACTCCGTGTTTCTCAGCGACAGCCCAGAAACCTGACTGATCTAGAGAAGATCTGTGTGGAGGAGTGGGGCAAAATCCCTTCTCCAGTGTGTGCAAACCTGGTGAAAAACTACAAGAAACGTTTGAGCTCTGTAATTGCAAACAAAGGCTACTGTACCAAATATTAACATTGATTTTCTCAGGTGTTCAAATACTTCTTTGCAGCTGTATCATACAAATAAATAGTTAAAAAATTCATACATTGTGATTCCTGGAATTTTTTTTTTTGATTATGTCTCTCACAGTGGACATGCACCTACGATGACAATTTCAGACCCCTCCATGATTTCCAAGTGGGAGAACTTGCAAAATACTTATTTTCTGCACTGTATAGGAGAGGAGTGTGGAGAGTATGACAGTGGTCACTATGTACAGGAGAGGAGTGTGGAGAGTATGACAGTGGGTACTTTATATAGGAGAGGAGTGTGGAGGGTATGACAGTGGGCACAATGTATAGGAGAGAAGTGTGGAGGGTATGACAGTGGGCACAATGTATAGGAGTGGAAGGATGTTTAGGGACTGCGTAGTGGTTAAGCGGGTCATACATGAATTGAAATTACACCAATTATGCAGAGACCAGCCATAGTCGATCTATGTATGGGCTAGCTGGTTTTACACAAGTCAATCTATTAATCGACTTGAGTACAACCAGCCTGTTTTTCCAAAAACAATCAGTGCTGCCAGCTATAGATAGCAACACTGATCATTGTACTCACTGGCAGAACACAATAACACTACAGGAGTGATTCCCCCATCTACAGGTCAGCAGGTGAGAGGGTGTGTGGGGAGAGATACCAGTCAGTGGCTGGGTAGGCACTGGCTAGTATCAGAGCCAGATACACATAGGTTACATACGTCGCGATCGTTAGAGCGAGAGCAATAATTCTAGCACTAGACCTCTTCTGTAACTCTAAACATGTAACCTAAAAAACGTTTAAAGCATCGCTTAGGATACCAAAAAAAAAAAAATCGTGCTAACTTTAGTGTTTTTTTTAATGTATGAAACAGTTTATTTCCAAAAAAAACATGTTTGAAAAATTGCTGCGCAAATACAGTACCGTGCTAGAGCTGCATAATTAATCGTTAAAATTGTGATCTTCATTCACCCCCCCTGACATCTCCAATGCAGTTTGCTGATTCTTTCATATAACAAGTGGAGAGACTTTCAGCTGTCAAAAGAAAATATCTGGACAGTCTGCCAAGTTCTTAGCAGGAAACATTGGGCCAGATTCACGTACATTGGCGCATTTTTTGACTGGCGTAGCGCACCTCCTTTACGTTAGACTGCCGCAATGTAGCGGCGCAATCACCGTATTCTCGTTTGATTTGCGCAGAAATTAGCGCCGGTGCAACGTAATTTCAGAGGCGTAAGGCGGAGTAATTCAAATTAGGAAGGATGTGGGTGTGTTACATTGAAATGAGCCGTGACCCCATGCAAATGAAGGGCCGGCCGGCTCTCGCATGCACACATGAAGCAGACCATGGTCAGCACCTCTGTGCGCATGCTCACAACTCAGGGACGGCGCAATTAGTGAAATTGGAAGTGGACCCGGGCAACTTAGTGAGCTACGCAGACAGCATAAATAGACACACAAGAGCACTTCCTTTGCAAAAGTACATCACTTTGTATCCCTTCCTATACAGCAAGGTGCTTTTGTTCTGTTGTTTATTAGCGTTTGTTTGTTTGTGACGTGTCTTTGAGATATTTGGGGACTGTTTTGCAGAGTGATTTTAGTCTTTTATGTGTTGTTATTTTGTTTAAATTATATTTTTGCTGGTCAATTTTTTTTTTTTTGGTTCTGTTTGTGTATGATTTTGGAATGTGGGGGTGACATTCCTGCGGGAAAAGGGGTGTCACCCTCATTTGTGGTGGAGAAGTGATCCCCAGGTCCGTGTGAATGGTGTATGAATGTACAGTGACATAATTGGAGCCGTGGCATGGCGTTGCTGCTCACAAGTCCTGCATGGTGGGCTTGTGCCAATCCAATGTGATGAGGATGTGATGTGTCTGTGCTAGGGACCACAGTGGTGTGCATGCATGCATTCGCATTGTGCCATGATTAATGTGTGTGCTTAACGTGCAAAGATGCCTAATGTGAGCTGTCTCCTGGCTGCTCTTCCCTCAGAAGATGGGGTAGCCTTGGTTAGGGGGGTTCCGTATAGGAGTCATGAGATGGGGTCCCAGTGCATATGCAGAGTCATCCTGAAGGGATAAGACAGGAGGATGTTAGTAGTGCATGTGTCCCTTGTGATTTCAGCATCATGGGGGGGGGGGACAGTCATGCCTGCCACCCATGTCACTCACCAACCAGCCAGCTCTCCCCATACATGTTCTGTTCGAAATCTGTGGGGATGGGGCTATGATTGTATATGTAGCTGTCATGGGTGTCATGTGTTGGGCTGGTGATGTCCTCCTGCAGGGTTGTGGTTAATTCCAGGATGGCATGAGGGGTGAATCTGAAGATGCGAGACACCTCAGAATCACTCATGCCAAAGATGTCTATGCGTGTGTGATATATCAAGTGAAGAGTGAGGGGCTTGTATCAGATTAGATTATTATATCCATCAAGGTTTTAAAGGGCTATTGAAAGATAGTGAGACCGTGTTTGTAATAGTATTTGAATAGCAAATCAATGGTGTGTCTAGCGCAGTTTTGCACGGACGGATGCGCCTGTCTATCGAAATTACGCCGGACAAAAAAAGTAGATTTCTTGCGTATCTCGTTTTGGGGATGCGGAGCATCGAAACGCATGCGCACATTTAGACTTACGCCGCGCATCTCCTGTTACGCCGGCGTAATGGCTCTGTGAATCTGGCCCATTGTAACTAACGCTTTCTTCTTATATCAAAGGGATAAACTTCTGTGTGTAAAGAAAATATCCGACTGTCTGCAAAGTTTGTAAACAACATGAAACATTGTAACCAACTTCCTTTTTAGATCAAACTTCTGTGTGTAAATGCAAGAAATGTAACCACTTAAAGTCCAACACTTGTTTAAGTTATGAAATGGGAGCCTCTGGGATAAAGTATATATATATTGGAATAAAGTGTACCATCATCCTTGCAGTTTAGATAAAGTGTACTTGGGTCTAGGGTCCCCGAACCAAAGAGCCAAGAAGGGGAAGTTTGGGCCAAGTTGGACTGTTGCGGTACTAATAGGCAGATAAAACATGAAGATAAGAGGTTAAAAATATGATAATTTTATTATAACACACAGACACAACAAAATACAAGATTAAAATTATGGCAATCAAAAAGGCAACATCAAAACAGAAGTCCCCGCAAGGGGAAAAACAGTGCGATGGGTTGAAGATTGTCACAAGCTCTCTACTAGTTTCGCGGTTGTAACCGCTTCATCAGGAGAAGATCTAGAAATAGTCAAACAATGAATCAGTAATCAACAAAACACACAATAAATACAAAGGGGAATCACGGGTTAAATTGCTCACCTAGACAGTCCCGCCTCAAAGTGACAGCAGGCGGAGACAGACAATATCCCAACGGTGGCCAGGGTGGGCACATGTAGAAAGGGACCTACTTGTCTGGTGTGGAAAAATATGTATAGGAATATATAAGTTTTTGTACATATAGCCGACCTTATCAAGTAAGGAGGGGGAAGGGTGTGTGGGGAAGTGAGACACTGATGGTGATAACTGGTGAAATGGTGCCGAATGGAGTTATAGGCGTGTGGGGAGGTGACAAAGCCAAGTGAAAAAGGCCAAGTGGAAAAAAAAAGGGGGGGGGGGAGACGGGAAGATGGTAAGACGAGGAAGAAGAGGGATGAAAAAAGGGGGGGGGGGAATATAGGGCGGGGAAAAAGAAGGGATATGAGAAAGGGGGACAAAGGGAGGAAAGGTGGGTTAAGACTGAAGGAGAGGTGGGGGGGGGGGAAGGAAGAGGAAAAGTAGGGGAAGGGGGGACAGAGAAGGGAAAGGAGCAGTGGGGGAAGAGAGGGAAAGGGAGGGGGGGGGGAGAAGCAACAAGAGGCTAGACAAACTGGGGAACAACATGGAGGACCACAGGGAGGGGGGGAAGGGGGGGTAGAGGGAGAGGGGGGACAGGAAGAAAGGAGGTTAGGAAGGGAGGGGGGGGAAAGGGTGGGGGTGAAATAAAACATAATGCTGGTGAAAATAAAAATGAATAAACATTGTATGTAATTACCTGAATGACTAGAGAAATGAAACTGAATAGGGGGGCTCCCAGGAACAGGAGCCCAGGGATGCCACATCTTAGAATGTGGATGTACATATGGTAAAAATGGTTGAGTTTGCTGGGGGGGGAACCAAGCTTGGTCCCAGGGAAGCATCAGGGTAATGATGCTGGCCATCCATGCCTATAGGAGAAGGTGTAGAACAAACTGTGTGAACAGGGGATAAGGTAAGGCATGAGGCAAGCTGGGGATGAACAATTGGAACGCTGACATGACAAGTTAAGTTAAAAAACAATATTTTTTTGCTATAAAATTAGGAACCGCCAAAGTTGCAAAGACCACCATAGAGTCATTTTCTAGCAAAAAACAAATGATGATTTTTTTTCTCAGTGTGCTGCAGTGTGTCAGCTTGTATTTATAATGGCCGCTCTGTATGTAGCTTCTGACAGGCTGTGCAAGCAGGCCCGTATCTCCGGAACCATAAATGATAGCCATCCCATATTTTGACCGGTTGTGGGGTAGGTCTTCAACTGACTATCCCCAAATGTGGGGTTTCTGTGACCTCTGGTCATCGAGCTACAACCCCCAAAGTCGATCTAAAAAAAAAAAACTTTTTTTTTTTTTTGGGGCAAATGGGCCTATCTTGAGAAAGGGGCCTGGAGCTGCAGCTCCATCAGCCCCTCTGTTAATCCCGCCCTGGGGATAGCAATGACCCCAGGATCAGGGCCGCTGATAGGGGGGGACCACCAGTCCTCCTGTAGGGGGCCCGGGCTCACGGGGGGGGGGGGGGCAAACAGCAGAGGGAATCAATGCAGTCAGATGGAGGGGCAATTACAGGATGCCCTATGTGGCTCTCTGCAGCAGCTAAAAACAGTTTCCCTCCCACCGACTTTCAGCTGCTGCAGTGAGAGACACAGACACAGCTGCCGGCTTCCCTGTCCCATTAAAAAAAAAATAACAAATTGTAACCCTGTATTGTTTTAATTGTTTGTTTTTTATTGTAAAATATATATATATTATTTTTTGAAATATTTGAATGTTTTTTTAATATAGAAAATGTTTTTATTAAAAATGTAAAAAAATATTTTAAAAAGGGCTAATTTACACAGCTTCCCTGTTCTTTGTGTCCGCTAAGAATGATTTTAGTATATTTTAAGTGAAAATCTATATTTGAGGGGGGCCCTGCCAGGTCGGCTGTAAGGGGCCCCGTGATTTCTAACAGTAGCCCTGCGCAGGATGGTAACTGGTAAATGCTTTTGCTCCGCTTGACCGCTCCTAAATCTCCTTTCACTGATAAAGTACACACCCAGGATGACAAGCGTCTGGGAATAGGAGCCAACCCCTCAGTTACTATCCTGCGGTCATCGATATCCCTGTTGAAGCAGCTGTCCTCTGTCCTCAATCCCCTCCCCTCCCCTCCCTGCCTGTCAGCTCTTATCAGTAGCGAGGAGTCACATGGCACTGTGAAATAAGGTAGAAATGGGCATATTTTTTTCAAAGAACATGCACTGCAGCATAGGACGCTTTCTAACAGAGGGTTTTTTTGTGTGTTGTTTACAAAGTGGCTTAACCACTTCCATACCAGGCATTTACGCACCTTCCTGCCCAAGCCAATTTTCAGCTTTCAGCGCTGTCGCATTTTGAATGACAATTGTGCGGTCATGCTACACTGTTACCCAAACTATTTTTTTTATCATTTTGTTCCCACAAATGGAGCTTTCTTTTGGTGGTATTTGATCACCTCTGAGATTTTATATTTTTTAATTTTTTTTTTTTTTCCTGTTAATTTTTTTGGTAAATAAGTATGTTTTCTACTTCGATTACGGGCACCGATGAGGTGACACTGATGGGCACCGGTGAGGCGGCACTGATGGGTACTTATGAGTGGCACTGATGGGTACTTATGAGTGGCACAGATGGGCACTGATAGGTGGGCACTGGGCATGGATGGGCACTGATGGACACTGGGGTGGCACTGATGGACACTGTGGGGTGGCACTAATGGGTCCATGTTGCCAGTCGGTGCCCATTTGTGGGCTCTGGCATCTATTCTCAGCTAAAAATGTCACAGGTGTGTGCTTGGGGGGGGGGGGGCCTTCAAAATGTCCTACTAGTACTGCAGCAGCAGCAGCGTGTATACAATATGGCATGATTGGCATCGGCATGGGTGGCTCTGTCTGCCCATAACACATGTGCTGCCTGCAGAGACAGTGCCATCCATGCAATGCCGCCAATGCTGTAATGTACTGCAGACAGTGCCAACCATGCTGCCTATGGCATTATGCCATTGGTGGCATGGGTGGCACTGTCTGCAGCACATTACAGCATTGGCGGCATGGCATGGGTGGCACTGTCTGCCGCACAATATGGCATTGGCGGCATGGGTGGCACTGTCTGCAGCACAATATAGCATGGGTGGCACTGTCTGCAGGTAGCACATGCATTATGGCATTGGGTAATGGGTGGCATTGTCTGCAGCACATTACGGCATTGGCGGCACTGTCTGCAGGTAGCACATGCATTATGGCCCATAACACATGTGCTGCCTGCAGAGACATTGCCACCCATGCCGCCAATGCTGCAATGTGCTACAGACAGTGCCCCCCATGCCTCCAATGCTGTAATGTGCTGCAGACAGTGCCACCCGTGCCGCCAATGCTGCAATGTGCTGCAGACAGTGCCACCCATGCCGCCAATCTGCTGCAGACAGTGCCCCCCATGCCTCCAATGCTGCAATGTGCTGCAGACAGTGCCACCCATGCCTCCAATGCTGTAATGTGCTGCAGACAGTTCCACCCATGCCTCCAGTTGCATTATGCCATTGGCAGCATGGGTGGCACTGTTTGCAGCACATTATAGCATTGGCATGGGTGGCACTGTCTGCAGTACATTATGGCATTGGCAGCATTAGTGGCACTGTCTCTGCAGTACATTATGGCATTGGCATGTCCCGCTGTCAAGTCGCTGGGCCAGGGGGCGGGGCCAAGTGTGGGGCTGAAGGAGGGGCCAGGGGCTGGACCAGGGGTGGAGCTAAAGGGGGCCCCATCAGGTAGGCTGTACGGGGCCCCATGATTTCTATCAGCGGCCCTGACCCTACCCTACATTACAGTACACTACTCAAACCTTACAACAGAAGTTTTGGGTATTTTTGAACCAGTATTTTAAGTGTATGTAAAACGCAACAATAAATGTATCATATTCGTTCACTTTTGTTCTGGTAACAATACCATTGGAAGCACTTACAATGTTTATTTGATAAGTGCAAAAAAACTGTTGATATTGTCAGGAATTTAGTGTCGTCTATGTATCCTCTGCACCCTGTGTGATATCTGAGTCTATTTACCAATCTTAGACTTTATCTTGGACTACATAATGATTAGCCTTTATGTTGTACAGATCTGATGCCGCGTACACACAATCATTTTTCAGGTTGTAAAAAACGTATGTTTTTTTCAACTTTATCATTAAAACGGCCTTGCATACACACGATCGTGAAAAAAAATGCTCTAGCTCTAGCAGTGACGTACAACACATACGACAGCACTATAAAGGGGAAGTTCCATGCAGATGACGCCACCCTTTGGGCTGCTTTAGCTGATTTTGTGTTAGTAAAAGACGATTTGCGCTTTTTTGTCTGTTACAGCGTGATTAATGTGCTTTCTCCATTACGAACGCTAGTTTTACCACAACGAGCGCTCACGTCTCATAACTTGCTTCTGAGCATGCGCGGATTTTTCACGTCGTTAAAGCCCACACACGACCATTTTTTACAACCCGAAAAACGACAACGCTAAAAACGTTAAAAAATTGAGCAGGTTCGAAAAAAAATTTGCCCGTGTTTCAAAACCCCAAAAATGCTCTGAAGCCCACACACAATCGTTTTTAATGACATAATTTTTTTTTCATATTTTACAACCCGGGAAAATAATCATGTGTACGCGGCATGAGTGGGAGTGGTTGAGTCATTTTTAGCAGACAGTGGCAAGGTTTATTAACACCCCGTCCTGGGTTGGGTAGGGGAGGAAGAGCAGTTCTAGAGGAGGAGAGGCGATTTCGGGCACAAATATGCGAGAATACATGTGTCCCATACAGGGCTGCCATCAGGAGGGTACAGGCAGTACACCTGTAAGGGGCTCGGTGGTCCCCAGGGGCCTGGATGGCATACTCCTTTTATTTTTTGCGGGCACCCAAAGCCCCCCCCCCCCCCAACCTCTAAGAGGCCTGGTGGTCCCCAGGGCTCCTGGATGGCATCACCCTATTTTTTTTTACATTTTTTTTTTGTTCGGCACCCAAAGCCCCCCCCCAACATAAATTCCTGATGTCGGCCCTGGTCCCATGTTTGCATGCATGCTTATGAGGGCAAAAAAGCCTAAATGCACAAAAAAAAAAAGGAAAGGACTAGGGCCACTAAATGTACAAGTGTGAACAATTAGAAGGGGATCCTACAAGTTGAAAGTAAGTAGATGCAGGTAACAGCCTGAAAAACTGTGAATGAGACGGGTATACTGCAATATATTTCTACTTTTGGTTTGTACACTACTTTATAATAATTTACTTATGAGCTCTTATGTGACAACCTGAACCATAACTACAAACTAGACCTTGTTGGCCTACCAAACCATGGCTTTTTTTAGTCTCCTTATTTTGGGGGGGGGATTTGGATATTGACCAATTACTTCTTTGCATTTCCTATTATGCTTTTGATGAGGTGAGATGGATGGAGAGGGTCCTTTTTAAAGGACAAGATCACTTTAAAAAAAATATATGCACATCTTTTTGCAGATAAAAAAAAAAGTGCTTTTTTTTTTATTTGGGGGCATGAAAAGCATTGCACCCACAATCTCCTATGCAGGGCTCTTGCAGGCTCTGTAAGCTGTTTAGCTGTACATCATATGGCAAAGCAGTTGCACATTAACTGGAAGCATCAATGAACTACCACAGTGCTCAACAGTGCTGTTCTAGTTGAGAACTGCAAGTCGGATCTTATCGTTTTCAGTTCACAGAACTCTGTAAATGAGTGATGCAGCCGTCCAGGGCTCTGCCCGCCCGGCCATGTTTTCTGCAGATTCTGCTAGAGAGCTGGGGGTAGAATAGATCCCTTCCGTCTATGACATTGGGGAGGTGCGGGGACCAGTGGATTTGTAACATGTTACATCCTGAATATGGGTGTAACATGTTAGACAAGGTTAACTTATCCTTTAGGCTTTCTAACTCGCTGTCTATTCAGTCATTTTTGGGAAGAACATAAACCAGGTATCTTTTTTTTTTTTGCAAATGTAGCACCCTGCTCCTAATGAATAGGCGCTATAATGTAAATTTAGTGTTCTGAATTGTAAATAGTTCAGAAATTTTATATTTCAAAGTTAAATTAGCTTCTGTTCCAGTTTAGCTGTGTTGTGTGCATTTATCACTGTTGCCAGTAGGTGTCGTTGTCACCACAGGCCAGTGTGAGAAATACAGCAAGCTAAGTGTATTGGCTATTCTTTCCCCGGAAACAGCCTAATCAGGAGCTTCTTTGTAGCAGGGCATTCTGGGAGAGGGTATTTAGGGGACAGAAGCCATGTGATTCGGTCTCTCTGACCTCTTCGCCCTCCTGGCCTAAGTTATGTGATAACTGTTCCCTTCTACCTTGGGCCCTGCTGGCCCGAGGCTGTGTTACTACACGTAGGCCCAGGAGTCTGGCTGGGGGCCTACTGGTCCAGAGGTGGTCCTGTGCTGTCTTGCCTGCGGGAAGAAGCCGAGCAACTGAGAAGATCCAGGGGAGGACTTTTCTTGGAGAGAACCGAGCGGAAGGCAGGTTTCTCAGGAAGATCCTGGTGACTCATTTGGAGGACGCACCTGAACCAATTTACCCTCACAGTACTGCCGGATGGCTTAAAGGCTCTGGTACTGTGTAGCTGTGCTTTTATCTACCAACTACTGGTCACACAATCCGGTGGCAGAGGATTATCTAGCAGTTTCGATATATTTCTAAGTCTGTGGCAGAGACTTTGTCAATGCATCATACCAGCTGCTAGGTCGGTGAGAGAGGCCTATCTGGGTGTGCAAGAGTTCCACTGATAGAAAGTTGTATTTGTCTTTTGCATCCTAAAGTTCCTCAGTGATCTGCAATAAGGTATCTGAACCTCCCCTAACCCTCCATCCCTCTACTACTGCAAGTTGAAAACAAGACTAAGTGATTGGTGCATATGTCTTTTCTACAATTCTTGGTTGGATACCTAGAAAAGAAATGACTTGCCTATGTCCTGGCAGAGTCATGGTTATTGGTGGGCAAATAATACCAGATGATGATCTCAATTAACCACTTGAGATCTTCACTATGGACAAAAGACGTCCGCAGCGCGGCTCTCAAGTGCCAAGTGGACGTCTTTGGACGTCATTTTAGGTGCATTACCCGCGCGCGCCACTGGGGGGCGCGCAGCGGGTAAACACAGTGTCGGCGCATCGCTGAAGAGCCGATGCGTGTACCTGGCTGCCGCGATGTCCGCTGGGTACACGCGATCGGCGGTGACAGCAGGGACGTGGAGCTCTGTGTGTAAACAGAGAGCTCCACGTGCTGTCAGAGGAGAGGAGACCGATCTGTGTCCCTTGTACATAGGGACACCGCATCGGTTACCTCCCCCAGTCAGCCCCCTCCCCTAACACAGTTAGAACACACCCAGGGAATACATTTAACCCCTTCCTCACCCACTAGGGTTAACCCCTATCCTGCCAGTCACATTTATACAGTAATTAGTGCATTTTTATAGCACTGATCGCTGTATAAATGTGAATGGTCCCAAATTTGTGTCAAAAGTGTCCGATATGTCTGTCGCAATATCGCAGGCCTGACAAAAAAAACGCAGATCGCCGCCATTACTAGTAAAAAATTAAAAAATAAATCATAAATCTATCCCCTATTTTGTAGGCGCTATAACTTTTGCGCAAACCAATCAATATACGCTTATTGCGATTTTTTTTTTTTTTTTAACAAAAATGTTTTTTTTCCAAATTTTCTGTCTTTTTTTTTATTTATAGCGCAGAAAATAAAAAATCGCAGAGGTGATCAAATACCACCAAAAGAAAGCTCTATTTGTGGGAAAAAAATGATAAAAATATAATTTGGGCACAGTGTTGTATGACCGCACAATTGTCATTCAAATTGCGTCAGCGCTGAAAGCTGAAAATAGGTCTGGGCACGAAGGGGGTTTAAGTGCCCAGTAAAGAAGTGGTTAAACACTGCTTTGGATAGGCGGTTTCTGAGATCTCTGAGGTGGTGATAAGAACCTGTGCATTTTCTAGGTGCTCCATAAAGCGCATGAAATTTTACAATTTATTCAATTTTTGCTTTGTGAGTGGAATCTGGTTCCTAAATTCTCTTTGTAATGTCAATTGTGTGCCCTCACCTAAGGGGGGCAGACAGTATACTGTTGTCTTATGTAGGTGAAGATGTAGTTTGCCCCTCTGTACCTCTTCCATTGCTGTGTGTGTGTATCTTTGCCTCAAGGAGTGCACTGTAATGTTCTGTAGGTTGGGGTGTAGTTGTCTCCAGTCCTCTCCTCATTGTGGCACTTGGTACACTGTAGTATTCTGTACAGTAGGTGGTGGGTGTGGTTGTCCCCTATCCTCTCCTCAGGGTGGCATTTGGTACACTGTAGTGTTCTGTACAGTAGGTGGGGGTGTAACTGTCCTCCCATCAGAATGGCACTTGGTACACTATAGTGTTCTGTAGAGTAGGTGGGGGTGTAACTATCCTTCCATCAGGATGGCACTTGGTACACTGTAGTGTTCTGTACAGTAGGTGGGGGTGTAACTGTCTTCCCATCAGGATGGCACTTGGTACACTATAGTGTTCTGTAGAGTAGGTGTGAGTGTAGTTGTCCCCTGTCCTCTCCTCAGGGTGGCACTTGGTACACTGTAGTGTTCTGTATAGTAGGAGGGGGTCTAGTTGTCCCCTGTCCTCCCCTCAGGGTGGCACTTGGTACACTGTAGTGTTCTGTATAGTAGGAGGGGGTCTAGTTGTCCCCTGTCCTCCCCTCAGGGTGGCACTTGGTACACTGTAGTGCGCTGTACAGTGGGTGGGGGTGTGGTTGTCCCCTGTCCTCTCCTCAGGATGGCACTTGGTACACTGTAGTGTTCTGTATAGTAGGAGGGGGTCTAGTTGTCCCCTGTCCTCTCCTCAGGGTGGCACTTGGTACACTGTAGTGCTCTGTATTGTAGATGGGGCGTGTAGTTGTCCCCTGTCCTCTCCTCAGGGTGGCATTTGGTACACTGTAGTGTTCTGTATAGTAGGTGGGGGTGTAACTGTCTTCCCATCAGGATGGCACTTGGTACACTGCAGTGTTCTGTAGAGTAGGTGGGAGTGTAGTTGTCCCCTGTCCTCTCCTCAGGGTAGCACTTGGTACACTGTAGTGTTCTGTATAGTAGGAGGGGGTCTAGTTGTCCCCTGTCCTCCCCTCAGGGTGGCACTTGGTACACTGTAGTGCTCTGTACAGTAGGTGGGGGTGTGGTTGTCCCCTGTCCTCTCCTCAGTGTGGCACTTGGTACACTGTAGTGTTCTGTATAGTAGGAGGGGGTCTAGTTGTCCCCTGTCCTCCCCTCAAGGTGGCACTTGGTACACTGTAGTGTTCTATACAGTAGGTGGGGGTGTAGTTGTCCTCTCCTCAGGGTGGCACTTGGTAAACTGTAGTGGGCTGTACAGTAGGTGGGGGTGTGGTTGTCCCCTGTCCTCTCCTCAGGGTGGCACTTGGTACACTGTAGTGTTCTGTATAGTAGGAGGGGGTCTAGTTGTCCCCTGTCCTCCCCTCAGGGTGGCACTTGGTACACTGTAGTGTTCTGTATAGTAGGAGGGGGTCTAGTTGTCCCCTGTCCTCCCCTCAGGGTGGCACTTGGTACACTGTAGTGCTTTGTACAGTAGGTGGGGAGGTAGGTGTCCCCTGTCCTCCCCTCAGGGTGGCACTTGGTACACTGTAGTGCTCTGTACAGTAGGTGGGGAGGTAGGTGTCCCCTGTCCTCCCCTCAGGGTGGCACTTGGTACGCTGTAGTGTTCTGTACAGTAGGTGGGAGTGTAGTTGTCCTCTCCTCAGGGTGGCACTTGGTACACTGTAGTGCGCTGTACAGTAGGTGGGGGGTGTGGTTGTCCCCTGTCCTCTCCTCAGGGTGGCACTTGGTACACTGTAGTGTTCTGTACAGTAGGTAGGGGTGTAGTTGTCCCCTGTCCTCTCCTCAGGGTGGCACTTGGTACGCTGTAATGTTCTGTACAGGAGGTGGGGGTGCTGTCCCCTGTCCTCCCCTCATGGTGGCACTTGGTACACTGTATTAATGCTCTGTACAGGAGGTGGGGGTGTCACTGTCCCCTGTCCTCCCCTCAGGGCGGTGCAGTCAGTCCGGTTACGCAGGACTGGGCGTGGTAGAGGGCGGGAGGCAGCCTCTGTAACCCCACCCATTCCCCGGATCCCGGACACGGTGGCTGCCGGAACCAGAGGAGCCCCGTCCTGAGTCTCCATCCCGGACCCTGCACTCTCCTCACCCAACCATGTCCTCCAATGGCCGTACCCCGCTGTCCCCCCTCTTCTCCGCTCTTCCCGGTGCCCCCTTCTCCGTTCTCTCAGGACAGCGCAGTCTGGCAGCCGCTGCACCCGCCGGAGGTACCAAGCTCACCCACCCGGGCAAAGCCATTCTAGCAGGTAAGCGCTGTGTGTGGTGACGGGTGCCCGTGTGTGACTCCAGTCCCTGGCTGTGGAAGTCAGAGAAGTGGAGTGCGGAGGGACACTTGTTGTCCTGAGTGGAGGGGAGAGAGATGTCCGGGGGGTGTCCTGTCCTGTCCCCTATCTGTACATCGTTCATATAAACCTGTGTGGGTGTCATCGGATCAACCCTGCCTGGAGCCCTATACAGGAATGTGTGCGAACTGCCATTGGAGGCAATGAATGAGCTTCGATCTGTCCTCCCCATAGGAGTGCCTGCTGTCATCATCACACGAGCTGACACCCCACATCACCTCACTACACTGATCACGTGTCTGCTGCCTGTCATCTAACACACATCACACACCTAACACACATCACACACCTAACACATCACACTGGCACAGATCATCTTGCAGAACTTGGGACTCTGCAGTGTACACTTGTGTTTGTCCTGGTCACACATTCATTTCTTTATCCATTGCACTAATGAATTGTTTGTCCTGGCCAAACACTAATACTTTTAATCATTTGTAACAGTGAGTTTTAATTGAGTTTCCTACATTGTGTCATTGTTTGCAGGGAATGGCCAGTGTTTAATGGCCCATACACACAATCACAATCATCGCATTAAAAATACCGCTTTCCAATCGATCGTACAATAATCAGATCGTTAGTACGCGGCTTTCGAGAACAAATCACAACAATTTATTCAATAATTTCCTGATGGGACAAGCACAGAAATTTTCCTCACACGCTTCCAGATCTTACGATTTTCATTTAATCAGTACAGCTGTCCTTTAAAAATTTAATACAAATACATTACATCACTTCCACATTTTTGTTCTGTCGTACGCAGAGCTTTTTTTCTCAGAAAATAGGTGCAGGAACTCAACCACGACCCCGTTCAGATTTCAAAAACAGTAGAGGGGTCTTAAAGGGGCATTAAATACCAAGATTGCATTACATACAGAGTGTAGAGTTCAGGGGGTTACACACAGAGCGCAGAGCTGTCACTTGTAAACACAGAAACCAGACTTGTGTGTTTACAAGTGATTGTAGTGAGCAGGCATCAAAGGGTCTGAGCCAAAGGTGGTGGAACTGAGTTCCCCCTGAAAAAAAGCCCTGGTCGTGCGAGAATTTTCATAACTTTAGTAAGCTCTTCCTTTTTGGATATGGAGACTAGCATGCAAAAAGGAAACGGACAATGATTCGTCCGATAATCTCATCATATGTACCAGGGATTGAGCGCTATTCACACTTGTAGGACTCCAAAGTTGCATTAATTTGGAGTGCAACTTTGAGCCAGTTTTGGATGAGTGCAACTTGGATGTGAATTGTTGTCAATCTGCAAAGTCGGACCCGGTGTTGCATGTAGAACATTCAGGTACAACTTTTTTCTAACACCCTAGAGAATAAAACGGCGGTCATTGCAATACTTTTTGTCGCACCGTATTTGCGCAGCAGTCTTACAAGCGCATTTTTTGGGGGAAAAATTCACTTTTTTTTAAATTAAAAATTAAGACAATAGTAAAGTTAGCCCAATTTTTTTTATATTGTGAAAAATAATGTTACGCCGAGTAAATTGATATCCAACGTGTCACGCTTTAAAATTACATCCGCTCGTGGAATGGCATCAAACTTTTACCCTTAAAAAATCTCCGTAGTCAACGTTTAAAAAATTCTACAGGTGGCATGTTTTGAGTTACAGAGGAGGTCTAGGGCTAGAATTATTGCTCTGATGATTGCGGTGATACCTCACGTGTGGTTTGAACACCATTTTCATATACGGGTGCTGCTCACGTATGTGTTCGCTTTTGCGTGTGAGCTCGTCGGGACAGGGCGCTTTAAAAAAAAAATGTTTTTTCTTATTCATTTTTTACACAGGCATGGACAGGATGGGATCGCCTCCGCCGCTGGCTCCGGTAAGCATCGGAGGGCACTGGAGAGCCGAGGGGGGAACTCTCCCATCACCAATAAAAGTGACCTTGCTGCGAGACCACTTTTATCTTGTAGCGCACCGCCCACTGAAGGGGAGGATTCCTGGGTTATGGTAGCTAGCTGCTACCGTAACAACGGTATTCCTCTTCAAACAGATCACATATGATGGCGGTGGGCGGTCCAGAAGTGGTTAAGTTGCACAAATATGAATGGTCATTATTGGAAAACATGGGGTGTGACTTGTCATGCAACTTTAGACATCAAGTGACAAGGTGCACAAGTGTGAGTGGGGTCTAAAAAAAAAAATAATCAGATAAGCATGTACAATTCATACATATCCACATGTAATAATAGTAATTAAAAAAAGTATTTTACAATTTAAACCCCATCCTGCCAGGCATGGCGTCCCTTTAAACAGTCCTGAATGCAGGGGGGGGGGGGCTCAGAAAGGATCAGCGATCATGTGACCACTGGTACACTGATTTCTGCATCCACTTTGCTTGTGTGGATAGGAGAATTTATTGATTTATTTTTTTTTTTCAAACAGCCCTCTGGCTGATTAAAAAACAAAGAAAATCCTCTATGGCTAGCCTTCATCCAAACCAAGATCAGTTTGTGTTGGAATGTACCTTTTTATTAGGAAACTAAGTAACTGCCCAATCTCGTGGCATGCCCTGATGGCAATAACTGTGTTTCTCGGTCAAGGACATGGAGGATTTTGGTGAATGAATGCGGCACACTGCTGACCAAATCAGCACACCATATTAAAATGTATGTAATGACTCTTGGGGCATATACAATTCTCATGCAGTGATAACCAATACAGCTTAAGTTTTGGCTTTTAGTATTTTCTGAAGACAATATGATTTCTTGGTGAGTAATATAGAAAACGTCCCAAGTAATGCAAAAGATTCATTTAAATAATTACTGCATCTTAGTATCAGCATATTTAAAAATATCCACAATTAATGCAAGTATTTCTTAGGCGGCGTACACACGATCGGATATATCCGATGAAAACGGTCCGCGGACCATTTCCATCGGATATGTCCGATCGGGAGTTTGATCCGATGGCGTGTACACACCATCGGATCAAATTCCCCGCCGCCGGACGGCGCGGTGACGTAGTGGTGACGCGGCGGTGACGTTGACGCCGCCACGTCACCGCCACGTCACCGCACCAGGAAGTAAAACACTTCCGCGCATGCGCCGAATCCATTCGGCAGCGCGCGGCGGCGGTGGGAGCCGACATGTCTGCTGGTAAGTGTACTAACCAGCAGACATGTCGGGCGGACAGATTCCCACCGGATAGATTTCAAAGCATGCTTTGAAATCTGTCGGGTGGAGAAATCTGTCCGCTAGCCCATACACACGAGCGGAGATGTCTGCTGAAACGGTCCATCGGACCGTTTTCAGCGGACATATCCCCTCGTGTGTACGCGGCCTTATAGACATTTATATAGCACCAACAATTTATGCAGTGCTTTACATACTCATCAGTCCCTGCCCTGAATACATTTCCCTATACTCATAGAGAGGCTTCAGTGGACACCCTTTCACGTGTATAAACCCCTAACCTAAAGCCTACCATGGTGGCGAGAGAGGGTGGTACAGAATTCATTTATTATTATTCACAATTTATATAGTGCCAACAGTTTACACAGCGTTTTACAATGTATAGGTGGGACAGCACAATTACAGTACAATTCCATACAGAGGGTACAGGAGGTCCCTGCCCATAGAGCTTACATTCTAAAGGGAGGGGGTGGTGGTACAAAAGGTAATAGCTGCAGAGAATAATTTGAAGGGGGGCGGCTCGGGGACAGTTGTAAGATAGGCTTCCCTTATTAAATGAGCTTTCATTTATATTTTTATATATATTTATTACAGGTATTTATATAGCAGCAACAATTTTTGCATTGCTTTTTCATACTGCCCATTCCTATCAGTCCCTTCCCTCAAGGAGCTTACAATCTATCTTGCATCGACGCATACACATACACTAGAGCCAGTTTAGACAGGAGCCAATTAACCTACCAGCATGTCTTTGGAGTATCCTGAGGATATGCAAGTACAGAGAGAACATGCAAACAAGCTTTTTGTGTGTACTTAGATATTTGTCCTGCACACAAGTACAACAGGAAAATATATCATATGTATTGTACATCTCCCTATACCCATATAGGCTTCACATGGGCCAACAACTAACCTAAATGATATGTGTGAAAGGTATGGTGGCGCTGTCCCACACCCTATAGTAAAGGTGTCTGTGTCAATGGATAAATAGTACAGTAAATACTGCAAAAATCCTTACATATAATGCTGTAGCAAATAGTACATTAAGATAGTAAACGTAAAGTGCAAAGTGAAAATATAGTGATACAAATTAAAGTCCATCAAATTGCAGAAATCCAAATATGTAAATTGTTGATAGATGTGCTATAATCCTAGATGTAAATTTCCATCAAAAATGTGAGTTGGTGGTAGCGTTGTGGTCCGGTGCTCCCCCACCAGGTTCCCCACTCACCAGAGCCAACTACTAACCTAAAGCCTACCATGGCAGCCAGAGAGAGTGGTACAGGAATTTGACTCGGCCATTGAGGACAATTGGATCCTGCCACAACTATGCGCCAAATGCTTCACTCATGGTTGCGGCACTGGAGTTCAATACAAAACTCCCCTAGGGATGAAAAAGAGCAATAACAAAAAAAACAAGCATGTATTAGGCAAAAACATGCAGTTAGGCCTGGTTCATACCTATGCAGTTTACTTTTGATCCATATCTGCAGTGCATTTTGCATTTTTGCACACGTTTTTCACAATTATTTTTGATGCGTTTTGCATTCCCTATGCTTTTTTTTTGGCCATATTGTTGTTGGGCAGATAAAAAAAAAAAGCAAATTGCGACAAACTCACTGCATTCTTTTCTGCAGCTTCTCCATTAAAGTCTATTAAACCAAATAGCGCAGTTTTGCATTAAAAAAAAAAAAAATCCCTGACACTTTCCAAAAACGCAGGGACTGAAAAATAAGGCATGGATGTGAACGGTTCCCATAGGAAACCATGTTAAATGGACTGTAGTGCGATTCTGCAAAAATCACCAAAAAGTGTAAACCAGGCCTGAGGCCCCGTACACACGACCGAGCTTCTTGGCAGAATCCAGCGAGAAGCTCGCTGGGATCCATATTCTGCCGAGAAGCTCGATCGTGTGTACGTTTTCGCCGAGCAAACTGTCGAGCGAGGCGTCAAGCCAAAATAGAGAGCAGGTTCTCTATTTCCTCGACGGGCCATTGGGACTAATGGCTCGACGCCTTTTTCGACAGCCTGGTCGACGTACTCGACGGCCGGCCGAGAACCTCGTCGGGCGGAACGATGGGTTTAGCCCGTCGAGGTTCTCGTACGTGTGTACGCGGCCTGAGTGTTTCTGGATATCCTCCTGAACCCCTAAAAGTCACCACTACCACCCACTGAAAAGTGAACGACCTCAGATTGCTTTTTAGAGGGAGGTAAAGATTGCTACCTATGTGACAGAGGTCTAAGGGATGAAAACAGGACCCGGCATATGTGTCTTCCTTCACTGAACACACAAATTAGGCATGGGTAGCTGCCATTCCCTCCTACTGAAGCACATGTAATTGTGCCCCTAAAGATGTTCCCTATAGAAAAGGCATTGGGAAATGATTCTGCTGCTGAAAGCACCCTCATCCACATCTGCGATTATTCAGTAGTGTGTTACATTTAACTACGTTGGAGCCTGTTAGGAACCTTGGCCCTTCCTAAAGGGGTATTTGGCCCATAATCGGCTTGGCATAAAAAAAAAAACGTTTTTTCATGTGTCCTACATAACACAGACATTGAAGAAACCTAATATGGACCGATTTTGTATTTTGGCAACAATGTTTTTCATTTTTGATAAACAATAATAAGTGGAACAAAACAATGTGATTTCCCTTATCATGCAAAGCTGTGAAATCGCACTAGAGTGAATCGGGCCTAAAGCCTAGTAAGCACTTCGTTTTTTTTTTTCGAATGACCCGGCCAAAGTCGCCTGATATTTGGCCTGTGTGTACGGACCTTTCACACTGGGTGGATCCATTTAGCGGAGTCCGCCAGTTCAGCAGGGATTGCTTCTTTGATCTCCGCTGAGCTGGCGGATGACAGGTCTATATCTGCTCAGTGAGCGGGGAGGGGCCTGTCGGAGCCCCCGCTGATTCCTGTGGAGAGATTGGACGAAAACATCAGATCTCATTCCGATCTACCAAGATGGATGGCGTACGTATCGCCATATGTCTGTCTTGATCAGATGGCAGGCGGGTGTCAGTGGACACATCTCCGCTGACATCCATCTGCCCATAGGAGTCAAAGGATGGCCCCTTCAGATCCGCCTGAAAAATGGACAGGCAGATTCGAGCGTGCTTATCCTGTAAAAGGGGCCTAGGGTACAACTTCTTATTTAATGTTTATTTTGAAGTTACTACAATAACATTTTGATGCAGATAAACAAGGTGAAATCAATTGCAGGGCTTTCAGTTTTTAATTCATAGCCGGCTGAATAAAAAATAATAGTAGTCTAATGTTGCCTGACCCTGAAATTCGCAAGCAGCCCATGTGCTTTAAAGATTGATTGTGTAAATAACACATTTGTATGCCTTGAAATAAGAGTCCATGTGTGTGCTTTGAAGGGCTAAACCTTTACTTTACATGGAACATTTCACAATATTCTGTTGCTAATTTGCTGATCAGCCACTCTCAGTCCACTTTGAGAGTTGTACCTTCACCTTTGTTCCTGTGCTAGGGAAGGTTGAAAAACAAGTACAAGTAGTTTAGCACAAGTGAGGCTACATGGTAATTTAGGGCAGAGGTAATTGCACGTATTTATTTCAGCTTTTTTTTTTACATGTGGTTACCAAGCAGAAGACCAGACTTACCCATTCTTTATCTTTGAATAGCATATGATAGCCAACCAACCTGTCAGGTTTTTCCTGGTCAATTAGTGCCACTGGCTATTCTCGGCAGCACGGATCATTGTTTTCTGATAGCCAGGAAGGCTCCCCACTATCAGAAAACAATAGCACAGCGCTTGTTGAATGAAAAAAATGATGAATATATGGGATGCCTTACATTAGGACCTGAAGCTGTGTCCATACAGTCACTGTGTCCCCATTGAGTAATAGGTGACACCAACTGCATGCACAAACCTCTCAGTCACACAGCCAGAGTACCTGTGTGAATGAACCCATAAGGCAGTTAAACCCTGCAGTTCAGCTGTGCTTTTACCTTCCCAAACCGCTACCGACTTTAGCAGCAAAGGCAGCGACTGAGGGTGAATACATGCCGTGGCCACATTGCTTTTCTATGCGGCCATGGTAGTAGATATATTCTCTGTTAAAAATTACTTATTCAAGTGTGCAGATGAAGGGGTTAAAGCAGGCGGTAAGAAGACGAATCAAAGCCTCCCTGCTTTTCATTCTGACAGCGATCCTCCTGTGTCCAAAAGCAGCTGCAGCCAGTGCAAGAGAGAGGAAGAGAAGCCAGCAGAGCTGTGTTTTGAATGGGGGGATACACACAGGGTGCAAAGAAAGTGTGGGGGACAGGGGTGATTGGATTAGCGGGGGGTGAGCACAAGTACTGGAACAGATCCCCCTCTGGCTGCAATAACTGAAGGTTGGTGTTGGATAGAGGAGATGCCAGCTGCACTGCAGGGGGAGCCACAAGAGGTTCGGGTTCCAGAATTGAATGTTTTCAGGCAGGTTCCCAGTACAGAAATATAGCCAGGGCCTCCGATAAGGTGGTACAAGTGTTTCTCCTGTACAGTGCCCCCTGTTAAACTGATGGGACCTGAGCCCCGTACAGGATGACCAGTTGTACTGCCCTTTTGGTGGCCCTGCACACTCACAGTGGGGAGCTGGCTGTGGGATATCAGGCAGTTACAACCAGCTTCCAAATCCAAGATGGCGGTACCGGAACCCAGGCAAAAAATCTGGTACAGGGAAGAGAGCACTGGACTTCATTCTAGGTATCTTTCTCCTTCTTTTTTTTTTTTTTTTTTTAAGTCGGCAACTATAGTGTTTGTAACTACTAATTTTATATTTTTAACAAACTGAATGAAGTTCCACTTTAACCACCTTCCCAGCCTTCTCCCTAGGTTGACATCTCTTTCGATGCACAGAAATCCTTGTTATCTCTCAGAAGGAACTGCTTTATTAATTATAAGCCCTTGTTCACATCGAACACGGTATTAAAATCACGCACGCACAATTTCAAAGCAGCAATTTCAGTCCATATTCGGAGGTGACTTGAAAGACATCTGTGGCGGATCAGGCACATATAACTATTGAAATCGCCCCTGAAGTGCCAAACTTGGTGCAGGAACTATGTTTGTAAATCAGTGCGCTTTCTGAAGCCACCCATAGAAGTGTGGTGGGATCTGATCTAGATGGTCATATTTGTGTTTATAGCCACCTATAGTTTCCCAATATATTTGCCTTTTAGCAGTACCCCTAATATTATAGTTTGCCATAGAAACGTTGATTCTGATAATATGGGCAGATAAAAATTGCATACTCCCTTTTTAAAAATGCAACAAGACACAAAACCAAAACCATTTCCAATTTTTTTAAATTTGTTTAACCTTCCTTGCCAATTGCTTTATAGTTTAATGCTGTGAACTGTAATATGGTTGGTATACTGACAGTGTGAATAAAATTGATACTTTGTGCTTTTTTTTTTTGCTTTTAGCATAAAACAATGCTTATTTGTTGTAAAGAATCCTGTCCAAAGCTGTGTTGCAGCCTTTATACAGCGCTGGAATTCCCGTTTTGTTCCCACCTCTGTATTCTGTGGGTATTCAGTGACTGGGACGTTGCCTGTAAATTCACATGACTGTTTATCTCATTCTGCTAGACACTTTCTGGATACAGACAGTGTTATCACTGGAGACCAAAACATCATTGTGTGACTTTCAGGCTTCTCAGTGATTCACTTACCTACTGGACACTGTTTTGTTTGCCCTTAAAGTGTCACTAAACCTACATCATAAAAAACGATCAATAAATGCTGTTACGGGGGTCAGCAACCAGTAGATCATGGCCAGGTGACTGGTAGATTGCGGTCTCGGCTTGCTGACCCACCATTCCAGAACATCAAACAGAGTGCAATGCAGAGGGACTACTTGTAAAAGTCTACAATGCGGGTAAACCACAACACATCAGCCATATTTGGGCTCAGAACAGTAGGGTTCATTTAAATTTGCAGTTTGGCAGGGTGGTAAAACCCCACACCCCCTTTTTCTGCAGCGTCTAGGGGTTGTACACATGTTGCAGCCGCAGCAGGAGTTATACTCCCTGTCATGGTTGATGGGTGTAGCACCTGCCAAGCATGACCCCTTCAAGTGAATGAGGCCACCCTGCAACCATGTGCAGTACAGCAAACAGTGGGTTAAAGCAGGCGGCATTGTGTTGCTTTCTCACCACCTGCTTGGATCCCACAGAAGAATGCAGTTGTGGGGCACTTGCAGAGTGGCACCAATTAATTGAATGGGCCATTATTGGCAGGCGGTAGCACCCACCAAAAGCAACAGGGGGTTTATTTTCTGCTGTCGCAAGTGTACACCTTTTTCTAAAGCAGGTTAGGGATTGGGGGCGGTCAAACTGCAGGGTTTTAACACCCACCCCCCAACCCAATTTTACTAAGGGTGCCACTGCCAGATGCAACTAAGGTGTCATTGACAACTGCTGCTCCACTGGAAAGCAATCAGAGTGTGTTTGGCAGGGGGAAAGTAGGGGAGATGTTGCCTCCTCATCACCTTATTTAAACCCATGGTTGCCATGCAATGCATGCAGTTGCGACAGGGTTAGCGCAGCATGTGGAAGTTTAAATTAGGTGTGAGTAGACGACACTGTGCACAATGATCTTCAACTTTTCCTGTTGTTCAGGTAAATCTCCACCTCTTAAATGTTGCCTACCCCTGCTGTATTATATGTTCATTCTCACTCGGTTACTATGAGATTCGTTTTCTGTATTCTGCAAAAATAAAACTAGTTGATCCTGCTGATCTCTATCTCCCCCTTCTGTCCAAGTCTCCAATTCAGCTAGGGATTTTGCAGAGCATTGTTGGCAGCTCTGCACATGCTCAGTTTTCAGTGAGTTTCAATGCTGAGCATTTTCCCCTATCACATCTGAGAAGCCCATGTGACTATAGATTCACAGATGTGGGCGTATACAGTGGTGAATGACAGGCCACACTCTCCCTCCTCAATGCCCACTAACCAGATCAACACAATGGGGGTGGGATATTACATGGATTAATGGAGGCTTCACCTCCCTCTTATTCTGAGACACAGACTAGAGGGGTGTGACACAGGCTGTGACTGGCAGAAATCCACCCATAGCATGTTATTGCCAAAAAAATAATTAAGATTTGATTTCAAATATTTATTTGTATGACAATTTAAAACAGTTTATTGATATTATTTATTTTTACTCCAAAGGCTGTGACACATGACCAGTAGCAGACTAGAAGCTCCTATTGTTTGTTTCCCTGCAGGCAGGCTGAAAAAGATCTGGGTCATGTGACAGCTGTATATCGATTAGGAAAAAAGATACTTAGATTTATTTTTTATTTTTTTATAAAAATAATTAGAGTGCCATCATCCACATACAGAAATAGAAGGGACAATGGAAATTGAACACTGTGGCCCAGATTCACAGACATCGCCGCATATTTATGCCGCCGTAGCATATCTCTTTTACGCTACGCCGGCGCAGCGTGGACAGGCAAGCATGGAATTCACAAAGCAAATGCTCCCAACTCTGCGCCGGCATAGCGTATATTTCGTAGGCGTAAGCCGGCGTAAGTGGAAGTAGGTGGAAGTGGGCGTGATCCATGTTAATGAAGCGTGACCCTATGCAAATGATAAGCCTGGCGCCAGATGAGTACTTAAAATGAACTGCGCATGCGTCGAGACTTGGACGTATCCCCGTGCGCATGCTCACAACCACGTCAGAACAACTGTCTAAGATACGCCGGATCACTGTGTTTGCCGTGAACGTAACCTACGCCCAGCCAGACCCACGTCGGCTCATATTCACAGACGTCCAACGTACAATACGTAGGCTTGTGTTCCCCGGTCCATACCTTTGCATGGGTTGCGCCTCAGCTATGGGGAATAACTTTACGTCGGACGTAAAACTTACGCAAACAGATTAAATCATAGGCGGGCGCAAGTACGTTCGTGAATCGGCGTATCTCCCTCATTTGCATATTTGAATAGAAAATCAATGGGAGCGCCACATGCGTCCAGCGTAAATATGCGCCCACTTTACGCTGGTGTAGGCAAGTTACGTCGGTGGGATGAAGTCTGTTTTTAGGCGTATCTAAGTTTGTGGGTTCGGCGCACAGATACGACGGCGCATATTTGTACTTACGTGGCATATCTGGAGATATGTCGGCGTAAGTGCTTTGTGAATCCGGGCCTGTGTGTTCAGTATCACTTTAAGCTTACCAAGGGTTTAAACCATAACCAGAACATAGGTCTACCCTCCCCCCCCATAATTACATGCTCTGCAGTTCATGTGCTGTAACAAATGACTTCTCTCTGGTACCTATTTTTGTCATAACTACACAGGAAGATTTTTTGCAGGATAGCATAGAAATGTCACCACTAATTGGGATCCTTAAAGAGGAAGTAAACTCTCTAATAAATTTCTTAAAAAAAACCCTACAAGAGAAAGGCATAATAAGTTGGATGCACAGCATGAAATTACTAACCTGAGATCGAAGCCCCCGAAGCAACCCTCGTTCCTCTCCTCCACCGCTGCCATGATACCCGAGTGACTTCCGGGTATCGCGGCTCCGGCGCTGTGATTGGCGGGAGCCGCGATGACGTCACTCCCCCACATGCACGCACGATTGCCTTCACTAACGGCATGCTCAGTGTGCCTGCGCCGTTGTCTTGTAGGTTTAGGAGATATTTCTTGCACTTACAGGTAGTTGCCTTAATCTAGGCTTACCTGAAGGTTAAAGTGGTCTGTAAGGGTTTACAACCACTTTAAGGGCCAGTTCACACCACATGCAGTCCAGTGCGTTTTTTCTGAATCAAAAACCCATGGAAAGTAGGTTATATGGTTTTCAATGGCATATTTCACACCAGTGCTTGCAGTTCCAGTGCGTTTCAGTTCCAGAAAAAAAAGTAGAACATGCTGCATTTTACCTGCACTGGACTGTACTGGAATGCTGTAAAACATGCTGGAACGCACCTAAATGCACCAAAAATGCACTGGAAAAACACTTGTCCTTATCTAAGGTTAATTAAAAAAGAGGGGGGGGGGGGAGCAACGAACTGCATTAAAAACGTACCAAAAACACACTGGAACGCATTAAAAGCGTGCATGCAAAAACGCACCTGGAACGCATCCGGATTGCGTTTCTATGGTGAGAACTGGCCCTAAATGTATGGTATTTAGAATTTAGGATGCACACAGGAAGCAGTCTACCTGCTCCGTATCCAGGCATTATTAGGGCCCATTCACACCACGTTCATTGGGCTGCATTGCTCTACAAAAGCCTGATGAAAAAAAAGTCAAAATCCATTTTTTTTTATTAGGGTCAGTACACACCAACACATTTTGTTGGTGGTCACCGGGTGAAAATGAAACATGCTGCATTTAAAGCAGCACATGTTCCAACACATCACAGAGTGCTGCTATGCACACGTCAGTTTAATGCGATCACGCCAAGTTTACTCCTGCTTGTTGTAAGTAGTTTTATCTCTTATTAAAAAGGGGAACTTTTAATGCTACACTATGACGTCCTCCTCTGTTTCCCCTTCTTATTGAGTGCACTTCTGGACCGTTTTGACTGCATGGTCTATCCATCTCTATGCTTTTGTCCATCCATCCATCCATCCCATCGAGATATTGGGTTTAGGCGCAGTTATACTCCCACCTTGGGTCCCAGCGGTTGATTGTGGACAGGGTGCATTTAATTTAAATCAAGTCAATTTAAAATCACAATTTAAATCACTAGCAAAAAGGCTTGATTTAAAATCGACTCCTCTGACCTGCTGTTGACTCACCGACGTCCCATTCACTTAAATGGGAGGGCTGGTGATGCGGCAGTAACACAACACGGAGAGGGAGGTGGTGGCAATTGTTAATATTTGCAAACAAAATGATGGTTTCCTATTTAGAATAATAAGCTGTTAGGTTAGTAAATATTTCCAAACTGTATCTCTTTGGCGGCCTGCTGCCATTTTGCTCCAAAAGGGAGGAGTAAAGCACTTGTGTAAAGATATGTGCAGAAAGATCACTAGGTTTATATGCTTAGAAGGTTTCACTTTCATTTTTACTGCTTGCTGTTCCTCCTCACACTTGATACCCGATACAGATACGTTTCTCTTCAAACAATCATACAGTTTGTAATGTACATAGATTAGTAAAACAACGAGATAAGGAATATTCCTGAACTTTGTTTATCTCATGGTCACTGTTACATTGTCTAAATGCATCAATGCAGTGCATGTTATCTCAGTTTGCAGAGCTTTGATTCATTGAATGAGTTTACCAAAACTGTAAATATTGCAGAATATACAGCCTCATGCTACATAACTAAGCTCCATTTCCTGCTGACTAAACTCAATTATTAATGCATCTTAAATAGAAATCTATCTTTAGATAGATTTTTTACTCCAAAAGCATCCTGTTAAAATAAATTTGATAAAAAAATAAATAAAAAATCTGATTTAAAAAAAAAAAACATTGATTTTTATCCACCCTGATTATGGGCCATCCTATTTGCTTAGTTATGTCAATTTTGGAATCCTGACATCCATTCACCTTTAAAGCGGGATTCCACCCGCAATTTTTTTTTTTTAACCACTTCCCGCCCGGCCAATAGCCGATTTACGGCCGGGAAGTGGTTATGAAATCGTGACAGGCCGTTCTCAAACGGCCTGCACGATTTCATGCCGCACGCGCCCGTGCGGGCGCGCAGCGCGGCGATCGGTGATGCGGGGTGTCAGTCTGACACCTTGCACCTCCGATCTCGGTAACGAGTCTCCGGCGGAGCCTCGTTACCACGTGATCAGCCGTGTCCAATCACGGCTGATCACGATGTAAACAGGAAGAGCCGCCGACGGCTCTTCCTCACTCGCGTCTGACAGACGCGAGTACAGAGAGCCGATCAGCGGCTCTCCTGACAGGGGGGGTTCGCGCTGATTGTTTATCAGCACAGCCCCCCCTCGGATCGCCACACTAGACCACCAGGGAAATAAAAAAAATACAAAAAAAATACAAAAAAAAATGACAAAAAAAAAATGACAAAAAAAAAAAAATGACAAAAAAAAAGGGGGGCAGTAAAAAAAAAAAATGATGCCAATCAGTGCCCACACATGGGCACTGATTGGCAACATTGATCCATCAGTGCCACCCCTCAGTGATCATCAGTGCCACCCCAGTGTCTGTCAGTGCCACCCCACAGTGCCAATCCATGCCCAGTGCCCACCTACCAGTGCCCACCTGTGCCACCTATCAGTGCCCACCTGTGCCGCCTATCAGTGCCCACCTGTGCCACCTATCAGTGCCCACCTGTGCCGCCTATGAGTGCCCACCTGTGCCTCCTATGAGTGCCCACCTGTGCCGCCTATGAGTGCCCAGTGCTGCCTATGAGTGCCCATCAGTGCCGCCCATGAGTGCCCATCAGTGCCGCCCATGAGTGCCCATCAGTGCCCAATACCAGCGCCGCCTATCAGTGCCCATCAGTGCTACCTAATCGGTGCCCATCAGAACTACCTCATCGGTGCCCATCAGTGCCACCTCATCGGTGCCCATCAGTGCCACCATATCAGTGCCCATAATTGAAAGAGAAAATATACTCATTTACAAAAAAATTTACAGAAAAAAATAAAAACTTTATTTTTTTTTCAAAATCTTCGCTCTATTTTTAGTTGTTGCACAAAAAAAAAAAACCGCAGAGGTGATCAAATACCACCAAAAGAAAGCTCTATTTGTGGGGAAAAAAGGACGCCAATTTTGTTTGGGTGCAGTGTAGCATGACCGCGCAATTGTCATTCAAATTGCGACAGTGCTGAAAGCTGAAAATTGGCTTGGGCGGGAAGGTGCGTAAGTGCCTGGTATGGAAGTGGTTAAAGTCAGCAGCTACTAACACTGTGACTTTTAATAAGGACACTTACCTGTCCTAGTCGCCCGCAATGTAGGTCCCCCGACAGCAATCCCTCGGTCCTGGCGCCTCCATCCTTACTAAGGGAAACAGGCAGTGAAGCCTTGCGGCACCACTGCCTGTTTCCTACTGCACATGCGCGGCACTTTGTGAATGGGCGGCTGCCTCCTGGGATACACACAGTTCCCAGAAGGCAGTGCGGCTCATTCAGCAGAGGACACCGCAACGTAGGACGAGCCAGAAGATCCCCCGCGGTCAAAGAAGAGGCAGAAGAGCTACCTCCGCATAGCAATCGCCCTTTCAGGTGAGTATAAATTTTGTTTATTTTTTCAAATTTTTTTTTTTATTATAATTTTTTTTAAAGATTTTTGGGGATAAAAAACAAACCGGGTGGAACTCCTTTTAATGAATGTGTTTTTTTAATATAAGTCTGGCTGTATCTTGTTTAGCAGAATTCCTCCAATGACAAATGAGCACGAATGCTTGGTCTGTAATTGAGTACATGTGCTTTATGGAGTCTTTCAAGGCATTTACTGCCTATAACCAGCACCTTTGTCTGCACATGTTTTCAGCATGATCTCTGTACTTCCTCTCTACCCCCACCGTCATCTTCTTTTTCTTGAGAAAAAAAAAAAGCCTGAGGTCCTTCCCCCTTTTATATCTCCGATCTTGCATTTACCAAGATTGTCTTTATTAAATAAGATGTTTGGAATCTACAACTGCTCCTCAGGACTAAAAGCACTTAAGAAGAAATGTGCTCTAATATGTAACAGTGGTTTACTATAGTAATGGGGACCGTGAGGTCTGTTCATCACAAAGAATAATTTTGGCCGGGGGTGAAATATTTTGCTGCCTTGATTTTATCCTCAGGGATATTTGGCTTTTTACATTTATTTTCCTGCTGAGTTACAAAAAGACTATCTTTGGAAAAAAATACCATCTAAAGATGACTCCACACGATCAGAAACTTTTTTCGCTTACTAGTCACAAGTAGAAATTGAATAGGTTACTAAAGTCCCCAAAAATTTTTTTGTACGACAGAAAAAGTAAATCGATAGTGATGTCATGTGTTGTGTTGTGTTGTATTTTTGGACAACAACTGGACTGACTAAATGAAAATCGCACAAGGAAAATTTTGATTGTCCGATCTAATAAAATCGGATGAACTGTCGTCATTGGCTCTCGAAATATCTGTACTAACGATCCAATTATCCTACAATTGTGTCAAAAGCGGAAAGCGGTATTATTTCATCCGATTTTCCGATCATGTGTATGCACCATAAGGCTGGGTTTACACTTGCTGTGGAGGGGGATAGGTCCGAATCTTTGCCTGAAATTGCACTTAAATTGGAACCAAAGATGCACAAGATCCTTTTTAAATGCAGCCCGGAGCTGTGTGTACCACATCCATTGAAACCCGGTCACACTCTCCTGTCATGCGAATTGGATGCGGAGGAAACCCACATTGAATTTACATATGTGTGAACCCAGCCTTTGTGTTTTTTCACCAATATATTCTTGATCATATCAATTTGTGAATCTTTCTGGGGTGTATGGGTCTGATCCCAACAAATCTGTCCATTTTTCTGATCCCAACAAATCTGTCCTTTTCGAAGACTGTCCTGAGGGGG